>BGKB01000010.1:164541-657219 GCA_003116975.1 Aurantiochytrium sp. KH105
GGGGGGGGGAGGGAGAGGGGAGAGGTCGGCCGGGCCCTCGCGCGTCGCGTCCGCGCTCGGCTCCGGAGTGGGCGAGAGGCCGCGAAGGACCTCGCCGGCCTCGGTTTGAGTTTTGAAATCGACTGTACTACTGGTATACTCCGCAATGACGCGAGGCGAGGCGAGACGAGATGGACCGCTGCGCGAGGCTGCTCTGCTCACCTCACCCGGGGACTCCTCGCTGCCGTTCTGGCTGCCTCCCTTCCTCCCTTGGCGGCACGCTCCGCTGCGCTGCGCCTTCTGCACGCGCGAACGCAAGCAGGCAGGCAGGCAAGCAAGCAAGCAAGCAAGCAGGGCACGCTCGCCTCGGCGCCGCGCCGCTTCGATTCGCCCACGAGCGAAGGAGGAACGCAACCAACGCTACGCAATTTGCGACCAGCGCCGCTCTCCTGGCCGCCTCGAGGGAGGCGCCTGCCCGCTCGGCTCCGCTCGGCTCCGCTCGGCTCGGCTCGGCTCGCGCTCTGCTGCCTGCCTGCTGCCACTGCCCGTGCTCCGCCGCCCGTGCCGCGGAGAACCGCGCGTCTTTTGGCCCTCGCGTTGCGCGTCTGCTCGAGGTTCGCGCGAACAGCGCTCCGGCGGAGCCTTCCCTCTTTCTTTCTTTCTTTCTTTCTTTTCTTTCCTTGCGACCCGCCGCTGCACTGCCGCGTGCGAGGCGAGCGATGCGGCCTCTGCGCGGCGATCGAGGAATGCTCGCTCGAGGATCGAACGCGTGCGGCGACCTTGGAAGACAAGGTCGATCGATGGATGGGCGATCGATCGAAACTTGGTGTTCGATTGATCGATCGATCGATCGATCGATCGATCGATGGCGAGCGAGCTGCCAAAAGCAAGCTGTGAACACGCACTGACGAGAGACCGTCGAGCGACGGTTCCTTACCCGCCTGCTAGGCCTCCTGCTAGGACTCCCGCTCGCCCAAGCAAGCAAGCAAGCAAGCAAGCCACACGCGACCGGGATGCAAACCTGGGAGGCAAAGCAGAAAAGCCAACGCGAACTCGCGAACGTGTCGCGAAACTCGCGAACGTGTCGCGACTCTTGAGCTCGAACTTTCCAGGCGGCACGGGCCCGCTGCAGTGCGGGCAGGGCCGGGCGGGGCAGTGCAAGCTGGTTACGGCCGCGCGCGGAAGAGCACGGCGGACAGAGGAGGAGGGACCAGCGCAGGGCCCCTGATTCCGTTGGACGCCCCGATTGGGGGCCCCACCTTCCTCGCTCTCTTCGAAGTTCTCCCTTCCCTCAGGCACCTGAAAGACAGGACGCCGGGCACCAGAAAAAATTAGGACAAGCCTTCTTCTTTTCCCGCGCGACAGCGAGCTGGGTCTTGTCTACGAGCGAGCAAATAAGTTGCGCCTTCTGCCTGGTGAGGCCTGGGCCCGAGAACGAGGGACTCGCGCTTGTCGCGGCGGGCGCTCGGCTCCGCGCAGCGAGTGGTCCGCGGTGGCCGCCCGACTCCGTCCTTCCGCGCCGGCTGCTGCGGCACGCGAGGCGGACGCAGGGACGCGCGCGGCGTGCGCACTTGCGCGTCCTCGAGTTCCCTCTTCTCTCCCAAGAGCCTTGTGCACTTCTATTCTACTCGGCCTCGTCTTTCTTTCTTTCTTTCTTTCTTTCTTTCTTTCTTTCTTTCTTTCTTTCTTTCTTTCTTTCTTTCTTTCTTTCTTTCTTTCTTTCTCTATCTCTCTCTCTCTCTCTCTCTCTTTCGTCCCTCTTCTTTCCCTCTTTCCCCCTCTTTCTGTGCCTGGCTGCGCGAAAGCTGCGGCTACAGAACTACTCGCTCGGGCTCTGCCGCACAGGCGCTGGCTTGAGACACCGTCCGCCTGAGCTGCCTCGGCCGCGACGCAGCTGGTCAGCCAGCCAGCCAGCTAGCTGGCTATCGCTCGCGGCGTCTGACTGCCTCCCGCCTGCCTTGCCTGGCTCGAGTCGCGGGGACGACCGCGTCGTACCTGCGCCCCACCCGATCGGCGCGCTGCGCTCTTTCGAAAAGGGTCACGCCGCCGCCGCCGCCGACCTGCTCGTTGTCAAGCCAGCCAAGTCGGGTTCTACGTTCGAGGTCTGCATGCAGGGCAGCATGCAGTGCTTGCACAGCCGCGCCAGCATAGGCTTCCTTTCTGGCGCACGCGTGCCATAATCAATGTCACACGTCGCTGGTCATCATTGGGTTGGACACAGCGACGCTGTGACATCCACCCACCGACCTCACCTGCCGCTCAGGCAGGCAGACAGGCAGGCAGGCAGGCAGGCAGGCAGGCAGGCAGGCAGGCTTACGCTGCCATCAACGAACAAAAACATACCACGTACACCAGGCCCAACAAAGAGGATGTTTGGTGGGTATTCTATTACTAAGCGTGTGCAAGCGAGAACATGCCCGAGGAAGGCACAATGATCGCAGCGTCTCCAGAGATAGAAATCATGTTGTAGACAGACTTGAGCGACTTGACGGTCGACTGCCGCGGTGTGATCTTGTACGAGAGCAGAACGTTGCCCTGCAGCGCAGCTACGTGCGCGCGCGCAATGGCTTGCGCCTCATTGAGAAACTCCTGGAAAAACTTGCCCATACCACCCCCGCCCTCGCGCACTGCCCATGATTCGCGAATAAAGTGCAAATTGATGCGCCCCAAGTAGCGAACGATCGTGTGTTCGGGTACAAAGGGAAGTGGCGTGACATGAATCATTACATGCAGAGCGCCATGCTCGCGTCCCCCTTGTAGAGGCTCCAAAGCTGGCTTCTCCGGGGCAATCATCAGTTCGCCCATATTGCTTGCAGAGTGCTGCACTTGAAGGCTCGAGGAAAACGAGCCATCCCGATCGTCCGAGCTATCCATCGATGAGCTACCGGCGCGCTGCAAGGGCGTAACCATATCATTCTGGTCCCATGACGATGTTTGGCTCGCAACCTCAGGTCTTGAAGCGTCATCTTCGGCTCCACTTGGCAATGTTGAGGTTCCGGTACCCGGTTCTCTTGTTGCCGTCGACGATGGAAACGGCGCTCCACCAGACGTATCGACCAGAGCTGTGTCGCTCGATCGAGCAACGATCATCGGTGCACTTGCTTCAGATATGGCCAACTGCCGCGATGAACTCGCATCGCCTCTCTCCACGTCTGCATATGGGGCCTCCGAACGTATGTGCAGCGTTGTCGACATCCCGCCTCGCAGCAACGACTGATCCGTCAACGGGGAGCCATGCAGACTTCCCACAGATCGGCGAAAGTTCAAGTGCGGAAGATGCGGCAAGGGAACGTGCAAGTGACGCTTGATTCGCGGAAGATGAAATCGCGAGAGCAGCGGGGAGGCGCGCCGCCGTTGCTCAACGACGGGCGGTACGCTACTCAGTAGCTCGAGATCCGCGCCCGCGTGCGACGCTGGATCAAGTCCACCACCAAGCGCTGCACCATCCTCGGCGAGATAAGTACTTCGCTCTTTTCTTGCCCAAATCTCTTGCTCCGCCATCTGCAGCTGCAAATCTTCTGGATGCGCATTCAAAGCCCGTTCCGAAACAGGGTCCAGCACAAGGGTGTCCGGCAGTCCGTAATAACCACGCGGCGTCGGTGCGGTCATGGCGTTTCCTGGTAGCAACGCCTCCGAAAGCTCAAAGGACCCCTCCTCTTCGGGAGCCTCTCGCGCCGGGACCATGCGTGATTGCAAAAGCTTCTTCATCATCTGTTCAATCGTTGAAGGCACTACCGTCGGCAAACCTCCCACAGAAGGCTCAAACTTCCACAAATTGACAAACATCGAGCTTGGTTCCTGCAACATCGCTTGCGTTGGTATTTCCGCGCGGTGAACCACGGCAGTAAGCATCACCTCCACCGTGAACTCACTTGGGATTGAGAGGTCGCAGCGAATTCCACGCACCTCGCACGGGACCATAGCCATCAATTTTACCGCAAGCATGCCGTGCAACTCCTGGAATAGCTCTGCAAATTGGGTGTTAAGACGCGCCACACGCGTCTCATCCATGCTTTTGCGAACGATCATCATCACCATGTGCGGCTTTCGCACAGACGTCATCGCGCGACCACCGCCACCTCCGGCGAACCCGACTCCACCTTGAGGAAGAATCTCCGTGTTACAGACGGCAATGCCCGGAGGAAGCTGCTTGTCCAATATCACAGCCATGACGTCCTCATCTGTCTCATCGTCGACTTCAATCACAAACGTGTTTCGCGTGCTTCTAACTTCTGATAATAATGCTTCTGCCTGACCCACTTCCATGTCGCTGTCCTCGCTCGACGACGACGAAGATGACGATGACGAAGACCACGACTCTTCCTCGCGCGCTTCATCGTCGGAGTCACTGAGCAACGGCACGGGGTCGTTGACCGCGTCCAAATGCTGCCCAGCCCATGTCCACGAGAGCGACGAAGTTGATCCCGACGAAGAAGAGCTCGATGAAGAAGAAGAAGAAGAAGAAGAGGAAGAGGAAGAGGAAGAAGAAGTCGACAAGGACGATGGTGACGAAAGCGCCGAAAGCGCAGAACGCATCGACTTACGAGACCGAGAACTCTTTGATGAGGACGATTCCGATGCAGACGAAGAGGATGACGCCGCCCCTGCCGAGGAGCCGCGCGAGCGACGGCGCTGAACCGGTTCGTGCGCAGGATTCCCGCCTCCTTGCGCACCATTGGGAGGCACTGGCCGCGTCCGAGACTTGGCAGAGGCCGACGACGAGACTCGCGATCTCGCGCTCGAATCGCCATCTGAACGATTGCCGTTCCGCCGTGATCCGTACTCGCCTGCATTCCGTCCATGATCCGTTCCGCGCCCCGATCGCTCCCCGCGCCCTTTGCTGCTTTGCTTCTTGTGCGAGCGATGCTTCTTGCGCGACGATTTGCTTGGTCGACGCGCAAGACTCGGACGACTCTTTGAGCTGCGCATTTTCCCTTTCGGGGTGGCTTGGTGGGAACCAAGCTCCCCTGCGCGGTGGCCACTCTTTGACTTGCTTCCCGCAGGCGGCTGATAATCGTGATCTTCACTTTCTCCGATATCTTCCGCCTCATCATCACCGCGATAATCAATATCCCGCGAGGCAAGAATGTCGCGCTTCCGTGTTGCTCGCGATTCGGAGTCTCGGTCTTGCCCCGACAGCTGTCGCCGTTGAAGCTTTGCAATCAGATTCTTGCCCCCGGTGGATCTTTCTTTGCGTGATTTACCCTCCCACCCACGACTCGAACGCGCTCGCGAAGAATTCATCAAACTCCCTCTGCCTTTTTGCTCCGTTCCACTTGCTCCTGTCCCATTGTTCAGCGATGCAAAAGACGACGTGACATTCGAGGTTGATCGCGACATCCCATCTCCTGCTCGTCGCGTACGTGAAAACGGTGCGAACATGGTCTTTGCTGCAAGGGCAAAGCCTGCATTCTCCGTGTCTCCTCCGGTCCCTGCATCGATAGCGTCCAGACCGTCTTTGCCGGCATCGGTAGCAAGCTTGGCGTGCCGGTGCGCTCCGCTTGATGACTTGGCATCAGAGTGATGCGCTTCCAGATCATCCTCCGCAGCATCGCCCTCTCCTCCTTCCGTTTCGCGAATGCTTTGTGGAATCACGTGCGAATCGGAATTGAACCGATGCCGCAAGGCTCGATGCGGTGTCCGCGAAGACGACTTGGTGGGACTTTCGTTATCCTTGTCTTCACCAAGATCCGACGTTGCATGGTGAAAGGGCTGTTGTTTGGACGAGGAAGGCCGGTTGAGGTCCCGCGTCTTGGCACGAAGACGCTTCCACACCGAAACGGGTTGGGATCCTTGCAAAGAACGACCGCGAGCGGCGGCATGGTCTTCACCAAAGGTTTTGGCCCGATGCGCTGTTGCCCCATCCTCGCTGCCGCCGTGGGTACTTTCTCCCTGATCCTCCCAATTGCGTTCATGCTTCGTGGGGAAGTCTCCTCCGTTCTCTTCGTCTTCCTCTTCTTCGTCCAGCGTGGGTGTCGCCACAGGCGTTGGCACCTCAGATGCCTCGCCCTGTCGCAATTCACTCACCGCACCTTCGGAAGGATGCCCACGCCTCCGCGCGAGACGTGCAATGACCGCGACAGGATTCCGCGTCTTGGCTGTGCTACGGGATGAAGGGCTCCGATGCGACGAAAGCGCTCGTCCAATACTCCGATCCTTTTCTGTATCGTGATCGTGCCCGTGTTCCGCATCGGCAGCGTCCTCATGGTGACTTTGCTCTCCACGTGACCCGTGCAGATCCCCGCTCCCGTCAGGATAACCCGAAAGGTCTGCGTTACCGTGCCCGTCGAGGCCAAGCGAACGCGCCGAGCTGTACGTGGGGTCGTCCGTATCCATGCCGCTTTCGCCGGTTCGAAAGCCGCCAAGCGGGATCACATCGACGGTCAAATGCTCGTCGACCACGGCGTCAGCGCTTCGCCCCGATTCGCGCGAGCGACGAGAAAGTCGATACGCAGCCTCGCGGCCGCGCTTGCGGCGTTTGCGCTGCCGTTTGCGTGCACGGCGCTTACGGGCCTCAAGGAGATATTCTTGCTGCCAACGACGGCGCGTCGCTCGTGTTGCTCGCTTCATGCGCCGCTTTGCTGTCGCGATAGCTTGCCGATACAGCCGAGCCTCGCTTGTGGCCATAGTGAGCATGCGGTCGCGATTTGCTGCGGCGATTCGCTCAATCTCCTTTTGAATGCGAACGTGCTTGCGATCGTCTTGGTCCTCGACCTCAAGACTGCGATGAATGCGCAAGACGGCCGGCGGTGGCAAGGCAGGCGAGTGCACGGCCGTGGCCGTCGTCACACCAATCATCAAGCTTGAACCGATTTGGACCTGGGATCGCAACCCAAACGCAGCGTTCATTCCCATGAGCTTGAGCTTGAGCATGAGCTGCTTGTGCAGCTCAATCTCCAGGAAAATGAGATTCTCGGATACGGCTGAGGCGTCCACCTCGCGACTCTCCGCCTTGGAGTTGAGTTTAGGCCGAACGCGGCAGATTCGCGCCTCCACGAGAACACCGTGACCTGTGACGGGCAACAGGGGCGGCACCTCCGTCGTGGCAAGGATGACTTCAGGAACCCACTTTTTTCGGCAAAGTCCGCACGGTACAAGACGCATGTTTGCAAAGGGCGCATTTTCACGATGATAAGGGGCGTGCACAATGGAGCATGGCAGAACAGGCTTAGTTTCACGACGCCGCTGCTTGCGCGCCTCAACATGACTCATCCCTCGAGGCCTTCCTCCAGCAGCAGCGGCCGCGCCACCGAAAGTTCCGGTTACGTTGGTGGCATTGTTGGCGGCAGAAGTGGCCGTATTGCCTCCTGCACCAGTCGTCAGGCCATCTCCATCCTCATTGTCCCCAGGCGCCCCGGGGCTCTGGGTGCGGTGCCCGTACGCGCCATTTGGATCAGGGTCCATCGAGCTCGTTGGCTGCGGTGACGGTGATGAAGGATGCTGCAGCACTGAAATGGAATTCCGAGGCGAATCCGATTGCGATTGTTTCGGACTACCCATGCGATGGGCCTGCCTTTGACGCTTGATCGCTTCGGCCCGTTTACGATGCTTTTCACGCTGACGCTGGTCGTGTCTTTCCTTCGTCTTGGTCTGCCACTCGTCGAGGTGCAGTCGCAGCTGCTGGTAATGGCTAAATTTGTTGCTCCCCGGGGGCGCAAGTTCCATGACGACCATCTCTTGTGAGGTGTTGGCGTCTGGATCACTGCCATGGTCGGCCTCGGCAGCGGCTTCATTACCGTCTACAGAATAGCCTGCGGCCCACCTGGCAGAATCTCCGCGGCCCCCACTGCCCTTTCCGCTCATGAACCCGCGAGACACGAGTAGACTTGCGACCACTCCTCCGCCGGTTGACCCAGCGCCAAGCGCATGATGGTCGCCTGCGAGATCATTGGAAGTTGTTGACGAGGACGCTTCATCACCGTCTCTTTCTCGCAAGTTGTCGTGAATGGCCAAGGCGCGGTTCTGCTGAGCTCGCGACCTCCGTGCGCGATCGCGGACGGCATCAGACGCTGCAGCAACACTCCAAATGGGGCGGTCCGAAAGGATTGCTGCTGCAGTCCCGGTGGCCTGCAATATGCATACGTCATCGTGTACGACGCACTGCTCTTTGTAGCCGAGAACGTAGCGGCATCGAAGTGATCTGGCGTGGGAGCGAATTTCCTCGCGAATTTCAGCCCACCATTCGTCACGGGTTTCCTGATCCGAAATTTTGGCGGCAAGACGTCCCAGAAACTTTACAGAACGCGTTGCCACGACCCCACCGAGTCGCACGCGTACATTCATGGGAAGAACCGTAATTGTGAGCAACGTTACCTCACGCTCGAGACCAGGCAACTTGCGAATGTATTGCGTAGCGGACCCAGTACCACCGCCACCGCCGCCGCCTCCGCCACCACCCGGTCCGCCGCCACCAACGGAGTTTTCGTCATCGCTGGAGCTCCCCGCATCGTTGGCCCTCTCAATTACCTCCAGACGGCGCGGCGCGGATGGAACACTGCGCACAAGCTCGCTTGAGGTCGCTCCGAGTCTGGGACTAAGATGTCGCGCAGATTGAGAGCGCGCGCCTCCGAAAGAAAATGTGCGACGGTGGTGATTCGGGCGAGGGTCCAACGATACAACTTTGATTCCGCAATGAACAAAGGCGAGCGCCGGGAAATTAAGATTTCGGATGGTCTCCAGTGCGCCGACGCCACCAGGCATGCCATCCGAAGGGGGAAGGAGAGGTATCGCGCTTGCGATGGGACGCGAAAGCGGTCCGACGGATCCAGGCAAGACCACCGCGTCTTCGTAGACATGTCCAACAACGGGCTCGACAATGCAGGCTGTCCCAGACCCACGAGCAACCATGCCCGAGTCGCCCTCAACATCAAAGGTTTGGTGATAGCCAACGACGGCGTTGCCTCCGAGTTCGAGGACCTTTTTCCCGATTTGGCGCCTCACTTGGCTCGACAATTTATACAAGAGGTTCTGACGTGACTCGTTGCTCTTGCGCGCAGTGCGAAAATTGTCAATGAGCTCGAACTCCGGGTCAGCCTCGACAACGAGCTCCTCTACAAATCCGAGCAAATGTTTTACGGTCATCACAGACTGTTCAAGGGATGATGCAGCAAAAAAACGGACTCCTGCGGAGCTGTCCTTCCATGGGTTCTCATCACCGTAAAAAGTGATCTTTACTGCCACATGGAGCTCGCCGCGGATCCCATTCAACGTGTCGTAGATCGGAAACCAGCCCGACAGCTGGTCCTCTTCAATCCGAGGGTAGGTCGCTTGCGCTTGATTCTCTGTCGCGTCAGAAACACCGAAATTGGCGCCTGGTCCTGCAGCATAATTTTTGCCCATGTCATTTCCCGGTATCCGCTCGTTGCTGCTTGTGCTGTTATGGTTGTGGAGTCCGTGGCCTGCATTCGCGTTAGCACCAGCTTCGAGTGCAATATTCCCGCTCTCTGGTCCCATCTGTCGCTGTCCAGGTTGCTCTCCGATAGCTCTTGAAGGGCCTTCGTCTGCTGCGGCACCGCCATCATCAAGGGATCCTTCACCGCTAAGGGCCGAGGCAGGGAGCGAAGTCGATCGCTGTAGAGGAGGGCTCTGATCGGCCCCGGCCACGACTGCAGCAGCGCCACTCGTTCGATCGGCGCTGTCGACGGCCATTTGCAGCAGCGGGCCGAGGCCGATGGACACAGTGCCAATGAGATCATCCGCGCTGTAGACATCGTGGTCTAGCACCCGAAAGACGAGCGGCTCATTTTGCAGATCCGAATCGTCGAGGACCTGAAAGCGATGGTCTTCCTTCCATGACGGGTCGAGGGTTTTGCGAGCGATTTGCGTCTGGAACAATTGGTTCGCGAAGCGGACCTCGACGAAAGCGTCGGTGAGGTTCGAGGTGCGGTCCATGACCGGGAGGTCCCTGGCCTCCAGGACACGAAACTTGAGAAAGGAGGGCATGGCGACCAGGTCCCCGCGGCCGGCCCTGCCTCTCTACCCTCCCACCTCCTCGCCTTGTCGCGGCCGCCCTCGCGCGCAGGGCCGCGCTGCGCCGCCGCCCAAAACCCTTTGGGTCGTCATCCATCCCAGCGAGGCGCCGCCGTTCGCACTCGAGCGCGCGCACTGCGCTCGCTCACTGGTCGCGCGCCGCCGCGCCGCGATGAAAGACACGAAAGACGCGGGTCTAACGTGCGCGTCTTTCAGCAGGCGCGGCGCGCGCAAGTGCCTATCCTCGGGAATAGTTTACTTACGCAAGTGCGGTAAAGAGTGAACGGCCAGTGCTCGAACGGTCGAGGCAGACCGCCCGACGTGGAGTTGTTGAAAAGTAATAAGGGGGAGAGAGAGAGAGAGAGAGAGAGAGAGAGAGAGAGAGAAGTCGAGGGAGATCGATCCGAGGAGCAAAACCCTCGACGGGCAGAAATCAAACGACAGGAAGCGAGGGGCCCTCTTGCGAGCGACGAAGGGGAGATACGGCCTGCGACCACGATGCTCGCCGCGACGATCCTGCGCCACCTGCTTGTGGTCGTGCTCGCCCTCGTGGTCGTGGCGGCTGCAGCCGGCCAGGAGGCTAGCGATGCCGCCGATGCGGCATGGGAGATGGACGGCGGCGCCGCGGGCCTAGCGCGCGGCGAGGTCAACGCGGACGCGGGGCGCGAGGAGACGCACGGTGCCGACGCCGCGAACGCTTCTGCTCTCAGCGCGCTCGACGAAGACGAATCCTGCGAGGACAACGATGATACCGGCATGGAAGTGACCGACGCGGCGAACGTTGACTCTCAGGACGGCGAGGGAATCCTCATGAACGAGGGTGAGGAGGAGATGGAGGAGCAGGAAGATGTGCCATTCGAGGACATCACGGGAAACTTGACCGTCGTCAAGCCTCTAAACGGAAGCGAAACCGAAGGTCGCGCTGTGGCAGTCCAGCTCAACGTAAACACGAACTGCATCAATGTAACCCGTTTCCAAGAAAAATACAACACGTCCAACATTTGCATCTCGCTTGATGACAGTGACTTTGCTTGCTGGCCCATTTTCGGCCTTTCACGCTTCCCACTGTACACGAATTTGACTGAGGGCGCGCACCATCTCGTGGCTAAGCTCGTGGATCCGTTGACAGGCGAAGAGCTCATTGACGAAAGTGTAGCCGAGTCTACCTTTTTCATGGTACCTGTCAACGAGACAGCCATCGCAGAGGCCGAGGCCGCAGCTGCCGAAGAACGTGCACGCGCTGAGGAAGACGAAGACGCGGAAGATCAGGAGGAACCCGCTGAGCCTGAGACCGAGACAATTCAGATTCCCCAAGTAGGCATCGAGTATCCTGCAACAGAGTACGCAGTGCCAGGAACCTTCGAGGTGCGGCTTCATATTGTCACGGCGACTAATTTGACGCAGTTTCGGCGCTTGTTTCAAAACTCCTTTATTTGTCTTGCATTGGACGAGGCCTTGCACCAAGTCTGCTGGCCAATCTTCGAGGAGACCTACTACCCCAAATTTTTCAATCTCAAGCCCGGTGCGCACACTCTTGTGGCGCATCTCTCGCACCCCAACACGCTCGAGATTATCCCAGGTACAGCAATGGAAATTCGCACCTTTTGGGTCACGGAAAAGAACCAAGGCATGATCCCCATGACGCTTCGCGCACCGTCCGAAGGGTCGAATGCCTTTGGCGAGAGCACCCAAGCAACGACGACGCAAGAAGCAGACGTGCAGCCCTCGCAAGAGACCTCATCATCATCATCATCATCATCATCTGTCACCATGGACTCAGAGGACGAGGCGCAGTCTGACAAGCCTCACGTGTCACTTCAGATCAACGTTGATGGCCAGCGCCATGTCCTCCTGGCCTTTGAAGGCGAGGACCCAGTCACAACGGCGGGTCAATTTTGCGTCGAGAAAAAAATCTTTGGCCAAAATTGCGTGTCTTCCATTTCTCGCCTCATCGAGGTCGAGTGGCAAAAGCTCCGAGATATCCCTCACATCGAGCTCTTCTCCACTTGATTTTACATAGGAGAGGGACAGTCTTCGTTCACGCGAACGAGTGACAAGTCTTTGTAAGACAAGATTCCATGCATGCAAGCACTTATTTTTTCTTTTTCTTTCCTTTCCTTTTCTCTTTACTTTCTTTCTGCTACCTTGTGCTTGGCGCCGTCGCCCGTTGGCTGGCTAATTGGCTCGCGATGGGACTTGTTTTCTTTCTAATAGGTAAACTCTCTTTTAACGCTTTGACGGGATTGCTTTTGTTGGTTTGCAATTCGCCAAGACTGATGACTCATCAGTCAGTCGCCTTGCTTTGGCTTGCCCGAGACTCAGACACAGAAACCCATCCAGTACGTTGCTGCTTGGCAGGTGCCCACAGGTGCAAGAGCTTTCCGGGGCCAACACCAGCAAAAGGTTCAGAAACCTTTGCACTTTCGGTATCTGGAATCTTTGGCGTTTCGTGCACGTCTTGCTGGTCGGCACCAGGGCTGGCTTCACCATCTTCTGGAGCAATCGTTGCACTTGCTGCGATGCCAACTTCGGGCGCCGAGGCCTTGGGCAGCTCCGCTTTCGGAAGAGGGTTGAATCGGGCGTGCGGCAACATGGTTTCAACCATGTTTTGCACGTAGCCATGGGCATACAAGTGGGGCCCGCCATCAGGTTGCTCTCTGCGCAAAAACTCAAAGTGCACGTCTGAAGTACGCTGGTGGCGAATTTCGACCTTGGACCAGGCGATTTTCCCGGACTTGTTCTTTTTTCCTTTGCGACAAATCAACAGGGTATCCTTGGACTGCCGGAAGTACGGACTTGCCTCGCAGTAGAACTCGTTGTGCACATGCTGCTTGACGTAAACTGCGTTCTCCACGTAGTGAAGATCCATCTTTTCCAGAGCACGCAGCACGCGCAAGATCAAATGCTTGGGTGTCCAAATGTACACAAAACCAGAAGGAAGCAGACCTTTGCGATTAAGCTTCAGCCGCAAAAGGTCCTCTGGCTCAATGCCGTACTCTAGATTGTTTGGATTGCTGTCCTCGATCTTGCCTGCTGTTGAGCTGTGGACGAGTTTGCGGGCATGCTTCCAGGGAGGGCTCAGAACGATCCCCTCGAGTGGGGCGCGGTTACCGAGAATTCCGAGAAGGTCCGCGTCGAGGACACGATCTACTTGGACGTGCTTGGAGCAGGGCGGCGTCTCGGGACTCATCGAAAAGGTGTCCTCGTCAAGGCAGACCTCGTCGGGCCGCCACTTGGTGTGTCGGTGCACCGCGCCCTTGGGGCGATAAGGCGCGACGCGCTTGGCCCAAGAAGGCGTAATTTCCTTTGGAATGCGCGTGTACATGATGGCGTTGGGATCATACATGCGAATCTTTTTCAGTCCAGTAACGAAGCGGCCAGAGGTGTCCGCGACAAAGGCAATGTGCATGACGCCGTTGGCGACAATTTTGGAGACCGATGTCGTTCGATTTGAAAGTTGAGGTGCGCGTGCAGTACGACCCTTTTTCTTCTTGCCAAAAAGTTCGTCCCATAGCTCATCGTCGGTCCCATCACCAAAGAGAAAGACGCGTTCTCCGGCATTTGTTTCGTGCGTCGTTACGTGGCCCATGTCCCAGCCATCGTCGTACATGTACTCATCGCCCATTTCATGCTGACGTGTTGCGTTTTCTACGGTAAAATTTGACGTTTGCTTGAAGACCTCGAGAAGAGCAGCCCTATCGAGAAGGACGTCTGCATCTGCATCGGCGCCGCTGGGACCGGCAGAGTTCGTTTCAGCGTCGTTGCCACTTCCGGATGATTCGGCGTCTACATTCTCTGCCACAGCCCCCGCGCTCTCGCTGGCTTGGTCTTGCGAGACAGAAGTTGGTGGTGGCGACGGGGTCGCTGCCCTTCCGGGTGTCGGAACGCTTCCTGTGGCGGCAGCGGCGGCCTTTTCGCGATCTCGCTTGAGGCGCTGCTCGATTTCCTCCAGCTTTTTGAACTTCATTTCGATCATTTCTGGAGTCTCAAATTCCTCCACGTAGCCCACAAAAAGCGTGGGGTCAAGGACTTGCTCTGCTTGCCGCCGGCGTCGTTTCGGCGCCCTGGCGCGTCCTGACACCCTCCTCGAGGTTAGGGCGCTGGTCGTTTGCCGCGCTCTCGCAGCTGCGGCTCTCCGCGGTTTCTTGGCAGGCGCCTGCACGACGGATGTTTGCACAACGGTCGCATCTACAGCGGGAGGTGGGGCTTGCACTTGATCTTTTTGCGCTTGGCCTGTCTTGTCGTTGTGCTGCGTCTCGACGGCCTTGGCAATTTTCGCAACCACCTTGAGGTGCTCGCGGCCATCCTGCGGCGTCATGGCAGGTTTCTTCTTTTCAACCGCTGGTTCTGCGATCACCGCCTGCTTGAACGGGGGCACCGCGTCGGCCCCGGTAGCAGCAACGCCAGCAGTCGTCACGGTCGCGACGGCGGCAGCAGCAGCAGCGTCGGCGCTCTCGTCCTCGTGGGTCTCGGCGATGATGCTCGCACCGAGCGCTGCGTCGGGGGCGTCCACGCGCTTGCTCATGGACTTTCGCTTCTCCGCTTCTCCGCCCGTCTGCCGGCGCTTCTGCGTTTGCTCGCTCCGCCCCGCTCCCGTTCTTCGCGTCCCGCTCGCGTCTCAGGCCGCGCGCCGAGCTCTCGCGCCGCGCGTTGCAGTAATTTAATTGCCGTCTGCCTCGCGTCGCCAACGGGAAAAAACCCTCTCGCCAATCCTCGCCAATCCTCGCCTCGCCAATCCTCGCTGCTCCGCACGCGCGCGCGCGCTCGCTCGCTCGCTCGCTCGCTCGCAGGCTCGCGCGCACGCGGGCCCACGCGCCCTCGCCTCCGGCCCCTCGCTCGCGCTCGCTCGCGGAGGGCGGGGTGGTGGTCGCCGGTTAGGTCGATCGGTTCGAGCATTGATTGCATGCAATCTCTCCGATCGATCGCGATCGGCATCAAGAGGCACTATGCGACGAGGCATGCATGCATGCATGCATGCATGCACGGCCTGGGATGCCAGGCCACTCCTTGCCCGCGCCACCCCGGGCCATGCCGGCGACGCCGGTGCCGGGCTCGCGGCCCTCCCCGCGCGGCCGAGCAGCGCCGCCCGCGCGCCGGCCGACGGTCTGGTCTGGTCTGGAGGCGCGCGCGCGAAGGTTGCCTGCAGCAGCAGAGCGCGCGATGTCTGTCTCAGATGTCAGTCAGTCACTTTGGGGCGATCGAGGGGAGAAGATGATTCTGGGAGAGGAGACGAGGATGAATGCCGCGGGGCGGGGATCATGACGGCGATGCCGGCCGCTGCCGAGCGAGGAGCGAGATGATCAGGACGGAGGCGAGCAAGAGGCCGGCCGGCGCACGGGCCAGCCTCGCTCGCCGTCGTGCCGCCGTCCAAGGCACGCTAGGCCCGGCAGCCCGATCCTATGTTCTTCAAGTTCAAGTTGTAAAACCACCTAACCGTCACCGCCCCAAACTCTTTTTTTTTTCTGTGTTTTGAATTTGAATCTCGCCTAACCACCGCTGTAGCCACCTTAACTGATAGGCGGAGGAAAACAGTATCAGCAGGTACGGTTTAGGCGGTTCGAGGAGGCGGTGGTTAGGTGGGACGAGCACGGAGAGAGAGATCGCGCATGAAGGCTTGCTGCTGCGCACGAACAGGTTGCAAAGCGGCACCGCGTCGGCGAGCGGGCAGGCAGGCGAGCGGAAACAAGAAGTGCGACAGCGCGGCGCCAAAAGCGCGTTGGTGGAGAAGCTGACTCGAGCAGCGCAAGTTGGCCCGGCGGCGAGGACAGGCGAGGAGAGGATGCCGCGCATCCCCAAGGCTGTGCAGAATGCGGCCAAGAAGAACGCCGAGGAGACCAAGCACAAGGACGGCGATGGGACGGCCGCGGCCACGCCGGCGATCAGCGGCTCACCAAAGCTGACGAGTACAAAGGACAAAACGGAAGGTCCGCCGACAGCAGCTCCGAGCGGCGCAAAGCGCAAACCACCCCAGGCTGAAATGTCTGACCAAGATGTCGTCGAGACAGCCTCGGAGATCTCCCCGCCGCGACCCGCCAAAAAAGTTAGACCCATCACAGCCTTTTTCCAGCAACGTAAAGCTGACGCCGTTCCCGCTGCGACGAAAAAGATCGTCTCCGCGCGCAAAGACGACGACGGTGATCTGAAAATGCGCGAAGCTGATCATCTTACAAAAATCAGCGAGACCAAATCTCCTTCGCAAGCGATCGGCCCAGAAACTTCTGTTTCGCGAAATGATGCTGTCAGTAATGACGATGTAGATGAGAACGATAAATGCATCAAAGTCGACGAGAGCAGCGACGGCGCAGATGATAGCAACAACGATAACGAGGACAGCGACGAAGACGAAAATGACAATGACAACAATGACGTCGACAATGATCTGGATGAGGATGAGGATGATGAGGACAACGAAGACGAGGATAACGAAGACGATGACGACGGGGACGGCGGCATTGACGACCAGGAAGTCGAAAGTGACGACAAGGACAGTCACGAGGGCGAGGAAGCTGATCCGGATGATGAGGACGACTCGGTCGAAGTGGTGGAGAACAACGAAGAAGAGTCGAAGACCAAAGGGAAAGGCCAAGGCAGGGGAAAAGCAAACAGCAGCGTCTCCGACCTTTTGGCTCCAGGCGTCAAGGCGAATAAAACCGCCTTGAAGAAGCTCGCGAATATCATTTACCAAAGCCAGCCTGCCGCCAAGCTCAAGCCCGCTATCGTACGCGCTGCGCACAAACCAAGCAAAATGAGCATTAGAGATCTAAACACGCAGCTCTCGTATATGGCTGAACACGTTCGTAGGGACAACGATTCAACGAGACGCTGGTGGCTCAAGGAAGACTTCAAGCACCTCGTGAGCGACAAGGTTGCCGCGAAAGTAGAAAAGGCACTCGCAGCCCACCTCGACGCGCTCTCTCGCAATCAAGAAGCTGCCAAGGGAAAGCGTCGCAACGCTGATGCTGCCAAGGCTGGAGCGCCCTCTCCTAAGCGCCAAAAAACGACTGCCAAGACCAAGGGCGAGGCTGCGGCGTCTTCACCTGCCGACATCACCGAAGAGGAAGACCCCCGCATCGCGACGCAAATGAAGCACCGCGAAGCATGGCTCGACGAAGCTCGCGCGCTTCATGCCAAAGGTGGCGTCCGCGCTGACGAGATGCCCGCCATTCCAACCGAGGTCCCAGACGATTTCTCCAGCGAAGAGGCACAGGTGTATTTGGCGTCCCGCATGCAGGGCCGAGGCGAGCCACTCGAAGACCTCTCCACCGAGATCGCTACTGCGCTTGGCAAGGAATGCAATCCTGAGCTCCACGAACAGATGCTTTTGCTTGCAGAGCGCAAAGCCCTCGGGGAAAAGCGAAAGAATGCAATCGCCAAGTCTGACACCACACCCGACATGTTGTGGCGCTGGGAGGTGGCCTCGCAGAACTTGCTCCCGGAGAAGTCGCAAAAGTCCGTCATCGAGAACCGTAGACTTCTGGCCCATCTCACGAAACGCATCGGCGCCACGCAAAAGGTCCTCAAGAGCTTGCGCACAAATCATGGACAAGCCAAAGAGACTCGCATCGCGCGCGAGCTCGAGGTCGTGGAAAAGTACCTTCGTGAAGATGCCGTCCAGCGCCAACGTGAGCGCGAGCGCCAGGAACGCGCCGCTGCGCGCGAGCAGGAAAAGGAACGGCGTGAACACGAAAAAGAAATGCAGCGCAAAAGTCGCGAAGAGGAAAGGGAGACTGCCCGTCGCGCTCGTGAGGAGGCCAAAGCCCACGAGGAAGCCAAAAAGCAACGCAAAAAGGGGGTCCCCCTCACAAACTTTTTCTCCGTCAAGGCTCCTCCCGCCTCTCCTGCCCAGACAGGCCCACGCCGTGCAAGCGCCATGGCGCCATCGCCTGCACTTGCTCTTTCGAGCCTCACGGACAGTTCGGCGGAGAAGGAACGTGCGCGCGTTGCTGAGGAGATTGATCGTTCTCTCCGTGAAGACGGGCCTCTTGTCCTGACTGATTGGGTCACGCGTCTTCGCGACGCCCGGGTGGCGAAAACCAAGGCAGCAAAAGCAAATCCCACACCACCAAGTGACAACGCCAAGACCGGCGGCACTACCAACGAGGACAAGGAAGATCCGGTCGCCGTAGCCAACAAGTGCCGCAAGAAACTCTTTCACTTTGGGGAAAACCGAAGACCGCCTTATTTTGGCACCTTTCGCAAAAAGAGTTCCAAAGTCTCGGGCCGAAGGCCCTTTGCCCAGGACAAAACCTTGGACTATGAGGTGGATAGTGACCTCGACTGGCAAGACGACCCTGATGATGCAGAGAGTCTAGGAGGCAGCGACGCTGCTTCCGAAGACGATAAGGAACTCGACTACCAGGACGGTTGGCTCTTGCGCGATGATGAAGTCGAGTACGCCTCGGACGCCATGAATGATGAGGATGGGGAGGATGAAGAGGAACCGGGTTCCCACACAGCAAGACCCTCGGGCAGCATTGCTCGTCGTTATGCTGTAGGCATCGTTTACGATCGCGAGCGCATCGAGGCCGAGTTCAACCAAGGAAAGGATTTCGTCGACGACGACGTTGATGACGACGCTCGGAATCTCAGCGCCTATCCTGTCGTCGCGCTTCCTCCCGCTAGCGTCACGACATACGAGCAGTCGGTCATGTACTTTCAGGATCCAATCTCGCTCGAGCCTCCGTCAGCCTTGGAAATCGAGCTTGAGCTGCTCACCAAGGCCGACTACAAAAAGCTTGACGCGCAGCAACAAGAGCTTGAGAAGCGCCGCAAGAAGGAGGAGCAGCAACGTCAGCAACAAGAGCAGCAACGACTCAAGGAGCAGGCCAAGGAAGAAGCGAAACGGGCCCGACAGGCGGCCGCAGAGGCGAAACGCGAGGAGAAGAAAAAACTGAAAAAGCAAAAGCAAGTCCAGCAAACACTCCTCAATGTCAAATCTAAGTCAAAATCGCAGTCGGATGCAAACGTGTCGGCTAGTGCAGATAAAGACTCTAAAGCGGACGAGTTTCCAACTCGTTTCATGCCTCTTCTCGTGGCCAACGTGCACGAGTCCGACCAAGGCATTCACATTCTCAGCAAACTCGTCTGTGAAGAGATTGACAAGGTTCTTATGAAAGCATACGTGGAGAATGATTTCAAGGGTGACAAGGGCGAGCCACCCAAGCTAAAGAGTATTCGTGAGGCTATCCGCGATGTTGCGACCAGGACTCGCAAAAGTGAACCCTGGACGGTCTCTGAGGCCGTGCGACAAATGTATCCCTTGTCGTCGTAGTTTTGTGAAGGATCGAAGGTCAGCTTGACTTGAAAATGAGCACCGCCTGCTTGTCTTGGCTTCTTTCTCCTCGAAAAAAAAGGACAGCATGATAAATCGTAAATATTTTTCTGGTAGATGCCTCTTCACTGCAGTGCCTACCTGTAAGCGAAATCAGCAGTTCCCTCCATCTCGTTTTCTGTTTTTACTGAAACATTACGCAACGTGACGCAACACGCCTCACTGACTGACAACGTAATGAAGACAAATATTCCTTCTGTATTGCATCGGGCACGTCAAGGGGACACCACCAACGTGTAATTGATGGACCTATATACGTCCAGTCCCCTGTGAGTATGTCCGAGCTTATACTATGCCAATAGCCGACTCCTCAAAATTTGGTCATGCCTCACAGTACTGTGAGGAGCGTAAATAACGCCCAAGAAAGTTCTTGTCAAGGTAGTCCAGCGCAAGTTTGAGACCTTCGTCAAAAAGGCCCTTGCCGACCCCTTCCTTGGCTTCAATGGCCTGTTCCACCCTCTCCCGTACCGTGTCGGGTACGTCAATCGTGTCGAGCCCGTCGAGCACCAGGAATTGGTTAAAGACGGATTCTGCAGTTTCAGTCATGGGATTGCGCTTAAAGTCAATGACTGCGAGCGCGAACTCGAGCCATGAGGTATCGATTGCTGGCTGTTGCACGATAAAGGTTTCAATCTGCTTGTGATTCGTCTCATTGGCGAGAAGTTCTTCCAAAAAGCTTCTTCGCATCACTGCTGATTGCTGCTCGGCGGTCGTTCCATCCTCCATTGATCGATACCGCACCAATCGAATCGTCCCGGCCGCGCGCCCATGTCGTCTTGTCCCTCCCCACGCGATCGTGCCCTCGTCGTGATGAGAATCGTTTCCTTCTCCATCGGACCCGCTTTCGCATCCGTCTTTGCCGAATGCGCTGTCGTCATCATTGTCGTCTTCGTGGTCATCGTCCTCCGAATCACTGGCGACACCAAGCATACGCGAAAGATGACGTGCGCTCGAGGACCTCCGCCCCCCCCCGTTGCCTGCTTCTAGACCACGCTTGGACGTCTCAAAAGAGGCGACGCCCCCAATCTCGAACTCATCAAGAGCCGTACTGGTAGCCCCAATGCCGCGGCTTCGTGGCTCAAGGTCCTCGGAAATGCCGGTTTTCACCGTCGTCCCGGTTGTGGGTTCAAACAAGTCTCCTCCCCCTCCTCCTCCTCCGAGCCCGCGGCCCAGCGAGGGCGAGGAGCCCCCTGTCCATGGCTCGCTGCCATCTCCCGAAGAAGGCAGTTTCAATTCGTCTTCGCTCGCATCTGGGTCACGGCTCCGTACAACGTTTAGCTGCGGAGGCGCATCGACGCGGCGCCGCCAGCGTGGCGTCGTGACCGGCGATCGCGAGCCTTCCATGAACGGCGAAAGAGTATCCTCCAGATCACAGGCGTCCACGCGAATGAGATCTGCCATCAGAGCAAGCGCCTCACCGCAACGAATCTCAGCACTTACGCTCGGGCCAGCTGTCGAATCGCCGCCCCACGCCATCTGTACACCGAAAGCGCGCAAAGGCGATCGTGGCGACGCCCCCTGTCTCGGAAGGGACGACCCTCCCGATGCCTTGTGTGCAGCCTTGAGCAAGTCCTCTACAGCCTCGCTCATGACTCCCGCACCTTGCTCAGACTCGAGCAAGGTGGCCTTTCGCACGATCGGTATGAAAAATTGGAGACACGGCGATGATGCTGTGACAACGCACGAAATGACGCGGTAGACCGCAAGAAGATACCGTTCTGCATCAACAGGCAGCCCAGACGCATTTCCGTCTTCGAGCACCTGAATTTGACGCGTGCAGCATCGAGCAAGTGCCAAGGCAAATTCCACAGCACCGAAAAAATCCATCGCTGCCAGACATGCGTTCTGAAGGCACTCCTCGTCCGTTGGACGGAAAATGAATTCGTGGAGCGCCTCGCGCATCTTGACGGGTAGATCGAGATGGCCCACAGCATCATCAACAAACGCGCCAGGGGCCAACGCTCCTGTCGCGAGGACAGGAAACCACGAACACACCAAGTCGACGCGAAGGACGCCGCAGTGAAAGAGCCGAATGCACAAGGACAGCAAGGCCGAGGGGTCGTCGCCATCCTCTGTGCCTTCGTATTCCTCCGAGAGTTCGTCTTCAGCCCTCGCGTCGCAAAGCAAAAGCTGCGTTGTGAGCCGATCTTGTGTTTTGCACCGCAGTGCATCCACGTCCAGATCCTCGGCATCAAGCTCCTCCGGTAGCGCGCTCAAAAGGAGATCGAGACAGAGATCCTCCGCACGTTTCGAATGCGCCACGGAAGCATAAAAGTTGAGGAAAAAATTGCAAAGTGACGCGGACATGTGTCGCAGGTCAAGGCGGCCGAGGCAACGAAGTGCAATCTCGACGAGGGCGAATGCCTCGTTGTGCATAGCCTGATGCGCGATGCGAAGCAGCGCCAAGATCTCGATGCGCCACGCCACGCTTTCATCCACCTCGGCAAAGCCTCTAACCAAATACAAAGGGCCCTCAATCTTGGCGCGAAGCTTGGCATAGACAGCAAGACACCGATGCATAAGCTCTGGTTTCCAGCGCATTTGTTGCTGATAAAGTCCAAGGCCGTTGAGCAAAAGACACTGGCACCACAAATGCAAGAGGTCGCCGTCCGGGCTGCAGAGAGTCAGTAATTCGGCCATCGAAGACACAACCTCTTCCAGCACTTGGTCCGTGTACGAGGAAGGGTCGAGTCGCGCGAGTTCGACAAGTCGAGCAGGCGAGGGTCCCAATAACTGCGATGGCAATACCATGGCGAGCGATGGGTCAGAAGAGGTCCTTTGCGAAGCTTGACGAACCAAACGCTCGTGCGATAACGAACGGAGTAGCATGGCAATGCATTCGCCTCCAGCTCCATAGCGATGGCGTGGTGAGGACGAGTGCAGACCAAGCGTCGAGCAAAGGCCATAGGTAATCATTTGAGGAAATGCCATGGCGCAATCCTTTCGCGCTCCGGCCGCGCACAGGGACAAGGCCTTCAACGCGCTTGCCTGCGTGCGTAAAAGCGAACGCATTTCTTCCTTCAGTCCATCTTTGTGCGTAATATAACCGCAAGGGTCTGCATCTTGAGCGAGAGCGAGCTTGATCCAGGACTGCAGCACGCGGGGTCGACGCGAGGTTGGCGAGGCCGCCGAAGACGCGTACAGACCACGCGCGATCGATTCCACGCGCACCCGGTAAAGAACCCCGAGCACCAAACTGTTGACAATAATGCTGGGAGACGCTGCAAAAATGTCTGGCGCGATCGACGTCAAGAAAAAGGTCGCGATTTCTAGCTGCTTCATCTCGCCCTGCGCCGCACTGTTCTCCACAATGCGCGCCAGCAAAAAGTCAACCACCGTTGGCGCGTGGTGGTCGCAGAGGGCGCGCCACAGGGGAAGCGTCAGGTCGAGAGCATTTCGCTGCTCGTCGCGAACGAGAGTCCGTACGCACTCCCATAACTCTTCCAGATTGAAGTGCGTCTTTTGCGCTCGTCGAATATCCTTTTGCACGCTTTGACGCATTTGAAGTTCCATTGTCCCGTGAGCCATGCGCTTCGAGCCGGATGCACTCTCGGCTGCGACGCCTGCGAGCTCGTTGGCCTCTGGGCCACGCTGCAAGCCGCGTGCGCTGTTGCTGCGCGACTTTCGGTTTCGCACAAACTGTCGCGGGGAGTCTACGCTGACGCTCTCGCCAGAAAGTCCTCCCGCATGGGCGACGGCTCGAGTTGACGCACTCTGTGCAAAGGCCAGACATGCCTGCACAGTGCGTGGGCCCAGGCCGGCGCTCTCGAGCACCGGGAGGCGCTTGCAGAGAATGCTTAGCACACTGGGTCCGAGTCCAGGGCAACGATTGGCGAGAATGATGGACGCTTGCGTTGCAGTTTGCTCGATCGTGCGCGAGTCGCTGGCCCACGTTTGTTGGCCGAGCAGACTGGCGCTATGAAGCTCAAAAGGCGTCGAGCTTCCGTCCAAGTTGCCGGTCGAAAGGGCTGCCCACGAATCTGACCGCTCCACCACATCGAGCAAGCCAAATGCCCGCGCGCGCACTTCGGCCGATGCATGGCTTGCAGCCTGCACGAGCGCAAGCAAAGCAACTAACGCCATCGCGCTTGGTTCAAGGGGACGAACCATATTGCGCTCAGGCCCTCGAAACAGCCATACATCCACCGCATCTGCGAAGGATGCAAAAATGGCGTCTGCTCGGCTCTGCGATTTTGGCAGATTCTGCAATTCCACAAACCAGCGCTCGACAAAGGGGCGGAACGTCCCTCCGCCTGCGGCCTCCACGTCTCCGACGTGCCAGTGAGCCACCAAATAGTTTCGCAAAAGCGGGGAAGCGTCGCTGCTAGCGCGTGAACGATCGCCATCGTAGTAGAACCAGGACCACAGCATCTCGTCGGGTCGCGGTGCGACCGTGCCGAGAGACGTGGGCCCGAGATGAAGCATCTGCAGGCCAACGTCCGTCGCGAGCTCACGAAGAACCTTAAAGTTGTTCTCCGAGAGGACCTGGCGATCCGCTTGGACAATCGACCGCGCCCCTGATCCCGGAGTCTGGCTTTGGGACGAGGCGTGGGATCCGACGTTCTCGTTGCCCTGCGCCCGTGGTGACGCCTTGCGCTGGATTGAAAACAGCTTGACATCGTCAAAACCGACAATCGATTGCATGAGCGTCCAGACCCGCCTTCGTTCCGCCCGAAGCCAGATTTGGTCCGCGCGTTGCATAAGCATAGGAACCTCCATTTCCCTGCGCAAGATCGAACGCAAGGTGCGCGCAGCTTGCAATGCAAGTTTGGTGTATTCCAAGGTTACAGTCCATCCCGAGTTCCGAAGTCTCTCAGCCTGAGCGATGGCAGACATAAACTCAAAAATTTTCCGCAGCGTAAGCTCCCACCCTGGAAAGCCGCTTGTGGCCTTTTGTTGCTGCGATTGCTGCGCCACGCTGTCCAGCAGAATGCGCAAAGCAGCACAGCAAGTCTGCTCTACAGATGCAACATCTGCCTCTGCAAAAGAGGCAAGCTGCGAGATGGCATGGTCGCTCCCGCGGTGCCGCCTGAACTTGCCAAACTTGGACCGCTCCTCGCTGGGTTGGCTACGTGATGGTGAACTTGCTGCTGTGAGGCGAGTCTGTCGCCAGGACAGGCAAAGCGCAACAATGCGCGAGACGCAGCGTGGGTGCACGGTTTTGCCTGCGAGGTCCAGCACGATGCGTCGAAGAGCAGACTGCTCGGGAGACACAGGACGAATGCGCGCCGCCGCGTCCCACAAGTCGTACAAGAGTGTTTCCACCTCGCTCTCCATTTCCCCGGGCCACGCTGCCGCTCCAGGTTCGAGAACAAGCGGAGAACGAGGCAAGGACTGGCTCGATCCAGCGCTGCCGAGCACGAAAGTTACTGCTGATTTGCGCAGGACCGCCTCAAAGTACGAAATTTGCTCCGCTTCCACCTGAAAGCCTGGAAGTCTCGAAAGCCAGTCAAGGAGAACCTGCGACGCGCTGTGTAAGAGTCCCCGTAGCTCGACAAGGCGAACAAGCTCACGCACGACTTTGACGAGCTCGTCGGCCCACTGATCTGAACGACCGTTGCCCGTTTTAGGATCGGTGTAGCTAGTGACGACGCCAGTTCCCTTGTACCACATAAAGAGCTCATCGCGGCTCACAAGTGGCGCATCGCGTGCCTTGATGTAGCTGAAGGCGCCCTCAAAAGAGCAGGTGCTACCTTTGATCAGCGTATCGGGCCGCGCGCTAGGAGTTCGTACCAGGGGAGGACGAGCCAGAGCTCCTGCGCTGGCGGATGTCACCGTGTGCGCGATATTTGACGCTGGCGCTGGCGGTGGCGCGGGAAGCGTAAAGCTCTCTCTTGTGTCCAAACTCGGTTTGGTTGGCGACATGGCAAAGGTCTTGGAAAGCGCGTCCAGCGACAAGGGGCTGCCACGCATACTTCCGTCTGCCGTAGAACTCCGCTCGTGCTGGCGTTGGCGCGCGGATCCCGTGAGAGGAGGCGGAGGACTTGCCGGAGGGTGCGGCTCGAATCGCTTGACTGGCTGCACATCGTCTGCCGTACGGCGACGGGAAATATCCGCTTCACTCGACACCGCGCCACAGCAGCAGGAAGTCTTTGCAGCACACTGATAGCCGAAAGGCGGATGCGCACGTAAAACGCCAGTGATGCGCTTGCACGCAGGACCAAAGTGTGGCCAAAGATGCTGCATTGCATCGATAATCTCCTGAACGTGCATCCGCACGCTTGCGCAGGGAAAGACAAGGAGAGCGAGAGATAGCGTGAGAAGAGGCTCTCCACCAGCATCGTCCGGGTCAGGAAGCGCAGTCTCCTGCCCATCGGCGCTTTGCGCCTTGGACTGTCGCAAGCGCAGGTGCGACCAGAGTCGCAGCAAAAGAGCCATCTGCCGCACGTAGGTTAGAATGGCGCGCGTGCACTTGCCGGACCGCGACACGGCGTTCGAGGTCTCGTGAACAAGTTTGAGGAGCACGCGGATGCGAATCGTGTCATTCAATGCGCTGCCAATGATGCGCTGCAAAGCATGAGACACGGCTGTTGCAATGAACCAGTCCGCATGGAGCAGCAGTGTCACGTCTGGCAG
This sequence comes from Aurantiochytrium sp. KH105, assembly GCA_003116975.1. Lineage (NCBI taxonomy): Eukaryota > Bigyra > Thraustochytrida > Thraustochytriidae > Aurantiochytrium > Aurantiochytrium sp. KH105. Next base: position 190,397 of record BGKB01000010.1, read on the forward strand.
CGGAGCTTCCGCTGGATTCTGGCCCTCTGCGACGGGAGAACAGGACAGAAGAGGAAGTGCGTAGAGGAACTCGCGGAAAACATCGAGAGCCGGATTAACACGCTTTTTGAAGAGTGCCGCGCGGGTACGCAGCGTTTGCGCAATCTGTAGCTCAGCGCCGTACTTGTCCGAGAGGTTTCGCGCGCGGAAAGCGATCTCGCTCCCGCCTTCAAATAGGTCATTGTGCATCTGAAGCTGCTGCAATTCGAGAACAAGACCGTTCGTCGTAAAGCTAAAAGCGTCGAGAACATGACCACGGCCAGCATCGGCCCACGCAAACGGGTAGCCACGGGTGTCACCGACAGAATCTCTTAGGCCCCGCGGCCCCGCGCCGCCAACGCCTGAGGTCCCATCCCACAACAGCGTGGGCACGAGCGAATACTCTGCTTGGCCCATGACTCCAACGCCAAGTGCAGCCTGCAAAGAGCCAAACATTTGAGCGAACTTGCGCACCGTGAGTTTGTGAACATCCTTGAGTGAGGCGCGGTGTGCTTCGAACTGCCCGTGGTGCAGACAAAAGGCGGTCTCCCGAAAAACACTCGTACTCGGGCCCAGCACATCCCAGAGTGTCCGGATCCCAACAATGGCGCGGTTCGCTGCGACATGAGGACATTTGTTCAGATCGTCGGGAAGTTGCGTCACAAACGGCACCGCCTTGTCTAGAAGAATGGTGACATCGTGCGCTGCGAGCTGCAAAAGAATGTGCTTGCAGACAGCCAAGTTTTTGGGAAGCATTGGGAATCCGTGCTGCTGTGCAGAAGACAGAGACGGAGCGGTGCCAAAGGAGGCGCCCGAGACATGCGAAGCGCCCGAGCCGATGGAACTGAGGCTCAAGTGACTGCCAGTGGAAACTAGCGAGCCGATTGAGGTGGCCGCAACATCGCGTGAGGAGATCGAAAATCGGGCGGTCCCCAACGAGACACCCGCCAGCGACGGAGGTTCCGGCGAAGCAGGCGATGTCGAATTAGGAGCAGCGGCAGCAGCAAATGTAGATCCAGATCCAGCAAAAGCGAGTGCGGCTGCCGGAGGTGGCATATTGGACGACGAGGTTAGTACTCCGTACGACGAGGAACCACCAAGACTAGCAAAGGCTTTCGACTTTGATCGTTCAAAGACCTCGGTGTAAATCGACTCAAGCGCGCGACGATTCAGCGCAGAAATGCGAGACAAGGGGCCGAGCCCTTCGCGAAAGCGGGTCTCGAGCGGATTGTACATTTCAAAAGCGTCCCAAGCGACTGGGGGTCTCGCAAAACGTTGGCTTCGCAGAGACCGCAATATAATCTCCAAAGAGTGTGTCACCTTGCGCGGCTCCGAAAGGTGCCGAAGCACACGGCGCGAGAAGAAGGATGCGTAATTAGCCTCGTGAAAGGCAAGAGGTGCGCGAGCAAGAATAGTGAGCATGACACTGAGCGCCGCGGCCTTGAGTTCTTCGGTCTTGGCGAGCTGTTCGACAGTCTTGAAGAGCTGTTTTGTTACAACGTCGTTGAACGCTGCGGTCCAGGCAGGGTCGCGATCTGCAAGGCGCTGAAAATCGAGGTTCTCCAGCATGGGCTCCAGTGTGAGCAGCATGATGAGACGCGAAGCTTTGTCCTGTTTAGGCTGACCAAGTTGCTCCGCGAGCATGCCCAGGATTTCGCGTGACACGCCGGCGTTTGAGAGAGATAGATCAATGAATAGCCAGGCGCAAAATGGAGGGCGCAAATTGAACAAATGTGTGATGAGCGCAGGCTTTTTCCTTACGGTAAAACCGAGCACGCTCGCCCACATTGTTTGCGTCTGTGCGATAACACGGTGGAGAACATCGCGAGGCAATTGCCCCCTGCCGCCGCCGCCGACGCTACTGCTGCTATTATCAGTCGAGCCACTAGCAGAAGAGGATCTCCTCGTTCTGCTAATTAAGTGCTTGAGTGAGAGATCTTCCAGCATGCTCCAATCACGCTCGACATCCTCGCTCGCATAGCGCAGCATATGACTCAAGAGATCACCGGCACAGCGGGACCAAAGCAGCTCCACAAGATGAAGGCCTGCGACCTTGACGCCCGGAAGTTTCGTTTGAAGCGAGAATGGAGGCTGGGCCCAGTCGAGAACAGTAACAAAGACTTTTTCAAAAAGCGGAGGTGGGAGCGCTAACCAGGCGCGCAAGCTTCCCACGAAAAAAGCGCACCGGCGAGGATAGTCTTCCCAGAGCGTTTGTAACAAAAAGGTGTCACTTGCGCTCGACCCACCGTCGTTCGTGTTGCCGCTGTTATCGTCAGCCGCGCTCGCGCGGTCCAGCTGCGCGAGCTTGCGGTCGATACCCGCGGCAAATTTTGACAAGAAGTCCGCAAAGAAAAACCATCCATCCACTTGGGCGTTGGGGCGGCCAGCGTCAGAGGCTGCCACGTCAGAGGACACTGGTAAAGCAGGTTTCTTGTCACCGCTCAGGTTCTCTGCCCTTTCGCTCTGGTTGTTGTTTTTGCTGCCAGAGGCATCGACGGTCCCCTTCTCTTTCTTGTCTTTGTCCGCGTCACTGCTTGGACTGTTTTCATTGCTGCTGTTGGTGCTACTGCTGCTGGCCCCGTTCCGCTCGGTGATGAGGTGATTTTCCTTGTGCTCGAGCGTCATGGTGTCGATTCCAAGCTGGCGACGAGGCTTGGGCGCAATCTGAGTGCTCCCCACTCCAAGCGGCAGCTTGCCAGCGGCCTCACGAGATCGAGACATGCGATACCAGGGTTTACAGGGTTGCGCAAAGCTGAGGCGAGCTGCGGCGAGGCCGAGGCGAAGGCAAAGAGACAAACGTTGAAAAGCAGGAGCCAAATCTCAAAAAGTATAACTCAAAAACCAGGAGCCAAGGTCGAGACAGAGTTATTTCTCCGCAACAGAATTCAAGTGGACTGCCCGCGAAGACGCGTATCTACACGTGCGCTCCTCTTTTGAATCGCTCGACTTTGACTCTCCGTCCAGCCAAAAGCACGCAGTCCTTGCTCACGAGGTCGAGCAGGTCGTTTCCACCCCTCTTTTCCTTCTCGTGTTGCTCGCGCCAGACCACGCGGCGCGCGAGAGGAGAAGGCCCGAGTCGGGCCGCACCCGAGAGGCTCCGGCGAGAGGGAGAAGGGGCCTCGCCTCGCAGGCCACCGGCCTGGCCGCGAGCAGGAGGCCGAGCTCGGCTGGGCTCGGTCGCTCGGGCTCGAGGGCCCCGCCCGCCCGCCAAGGCCGCGAGGTCCGGGCCCGGCGCCGGCGGGGGAGGACGGCGCGTCGCGCGCGAGGGGAGCCGGGCCCTCCGGCGAGAGAGAGACAGACAGCCAGCCAGCCAGCCCGCGCGCAGCCGCCGCGCGAGGCGCGCTCGATTCTGCTTGCGCGGGCGCCTTCGTCGAACTGGAGTCGAGCCTCGGCAACAGATCAGAGCGAGACTGACTGTTCGGAGAGAGGCGCGCCCGGAATTCCGGGAAGAGGCGTTCCCCGCGGTTCGATCACGCGCTCCAAGATGCTTGTAACGGCTATGCGCCTTGCGGCCTTGCGCCTTGCCGGCACCGGCGTTGTCGTGTTCTTTATTGCAAGCTCGTCATCCATCCTGTGTCCTATTCTGGCTTTTGAGGGGGAGGGAGAGGAGAGGAGAGGAGAAGGGCGAGGGGGAACGACAGAGAGCTTGCCGAGGATGGCTGGCACGATACGATATCGATCATTCCTTTCGCGAGGGAAAGGTGTGGCTGCCTGAAAAGTTGCAAAGCGTAGCACAATTTGAGCAGCAGCCCAAGCTTTGGCTCGAGCTGCCGAGGCGGCGAGTGTCTCTGATTCGAGGAGGAAGAATCGAGGGGGGGGGTGCTAAAAGCACTTCGGCGTTAGGTAAGAAACCGCAAAAGTACAGGTGCAAAACTCCCAAAAAAAACGTGACCGTTCGGCGCCCTTGCACGCCACCGGCGAGTCGAGGTAAGTAAAATGGCCGATCGGTTTGCAGCTGATGATGATGATTATGGCTATTGGACATGGCAGGAACGTGGGATTGGGCAGCAACACTGACATGACAGTCACTTCAAGAGCAAGAACACCCGACAGAAGTTGTTCGAGGGCCAGCGAAAACAATAGCACGGTCGCGGCTCCAAGGCGCAAAGCCCAAGCGCGGCAGCGCAGCAGCGCGGCAGCGTGGCAGCGCGGGAGGGAGGTGAGGGCGCGCGCGCGCGTGAGGCCAAAACCGAACTTTGAGGTGCTTGTCAGAGGCTCTTTTCCTCTTGTTGAAAAGCCACGCAGACGCTGCTGCAAGCAAAGCAAATTAGAACCAGCGCGAGCAACAAATCGTACGCACGTACGTGCTTGTGGTAAAGTAGTAGGCTTTGAGAGAAAGGCAAGCGAGCGGTTCCAATCTGCGCGCCACGAAAACGTGCAAGTCCTAACAAAGCCGCAGCACCACGCGCAACGCCAAGGCTAGGAGCGAGGCCGAGGCAAATGCCGGGGCGAGAGACCAAACCAGTCCGAGCGCTTCTGATTATTGATTGTCAAAATGACTTTATTCCGAGCGAAGATGGCTCTCTTGCTGTGCCCGATGCCGAATCGGTCCTGCCGGTCATCAACAAGCTCCGAAGTAAGGAGTTTGACTTTGTATATCTGTGTTTAGACTGGCACCCGTACAATCATTGCTCGTTTCGTACCAACAATCCTGGCGCCGATCTCTTTGAGGTGGTTCACTTACCAACCACAGGAAATGCTCAAATCATGTGGCCAGACCACTGCGTGCAGGGGACACACGGCGCCGAACTCCACAAAGACCTCAAGATCGAGGCTTCTGACATTTACACATATGCAGGATGCAATCCGCAGCGCGACAGCTATTCTGTCTTCAAGGATAACGGTTCGACCGTCCTGACGGAAATGCGTGACCTTCTCGAAGAAAGCGCGGTGACAGAAATTTATGCCGTCGGTCTTGCGACAGATTACTGTGTACAGTACACGCTTCTCGATGCCAAGAGTCTCTTGCAAGGCGTCGAAGTGTTCTTCATTCAGGATGGCTGCCGCGGAATCAGCGACGCGGGCGTCAAGGGTGCTGTCGACGCTTTTAAGAGCGAAAAAGTCCACATCATTTCCTCTGGCGGACCCGAACTCGGGCGCATTGCAGATCGCAAAATACGCATTGACGGTGGCCTGGAGCTTTTAAAGAGAAATGACCGCGTCACAATGTTCAGCGAGGTCGACAGGATCTACGAGTCCATCATCTTTCGTACGGCGCAGGGTAAGGCGTGGGAAGAGGACTTGGCGAATCTGGTTCGCAGCGTCATTGTCAATCAGCTTTGTTCCTGGAGTGGAAAGAATGCGCTGCATGCCTGCTGTGAAATGGGAGACATTCGCACGCTTGAGCATCTGATTCGTGTGGCCGGCAAGGGGCTCAACCTCGGCATGCGCACACGCAAAGACGAGAATGCGCTCATGCTTGCCATTCAAAGCAAGGACCCCAAGCATCGCGCGGACATTGTTCGCCTCTTGCTCGATACTGCCGACGAGGGCCAGCGCCGCGAGTTGCTCTTTGGCCAAAGCCTGCAGTTTCGTCTTTCTGCTCTCATGTTTGCATGCCGCGACGGTCTTCCAGACGTTGTAAGCATCCTTCTCGAGGCAGAATGTTCGTCTTCCCTGAAGCTTCGTAGTGCGTTTGGCAAGACGGCGCTCATGTTTGCGTGCATTTCGAACACACAAGACCACGCTGCCATTACGGAAATGCTCTTGCGCTCGCAAGCTAAGCTCGAGGACCGCTTTGCGATGCTTCAAGAGACGGACAAGGAACGATGGAACAGTTTGCACTTTAGCGCCAAATCAGGATCATTCGCCCGGGTCGACTGGAGCAGGGCGCTCGATGGCTACGAGAACATGTCTCGCCTTCCCATCAATGCCAAGACGCTCTCGGGTATCACCTTTTTACACCTAGCAGCTTTTAACGGGCGATCTGAGGTCATTCGAGCACTCATTGACAACTGTGCCCCGAATCGCAAGCGACGCATGATGGAGGCCATTTTAAAGAAGGGGCTTCGCCACCGCGTCAAGGTCAACGTTCCTATCAAGGGTTTGGGACATACAGAACTCGATTTAGCGATCCAACGTCGTCACCTCGAATGTGCAAGGCTGCTGCTGAGACTGGGTTGCTACGCAGGGACGTCGACGCAGGAGCAGATGCAGGAGCTCCTGCATCGTCTTGTGCTCATGGGCGACGTGGAGGCCTGCGAGAGCATCCTGAACTTTGCAGACGAGAATCGTGTCACGATCGATGACGCCCTCGTAGAGACAACGCAGCGCATTGAGCACCCGGAAACCTGCACGGTCTCATTTGCGAATCGGACGGACCCTGTCGCGCAGTTCTTGTACAAGTGCGAAATTTGTGGCGCCAGCGTTTGCCTTGTGTGCAAGGACCGCTGTCATGGGCCCGCAGCGTGTCGCCAGGCTTACCTCAAGCTCGACTTTGAGCACTTTCCTAACAAAGGTTGGGAGCCCTGCGGCACGGTGGTGTCGCAATGTGGCTGCGATCGCGACACCTGCTGTGCCACCGCGGCTACGGACGTGCGCGAGATTGAGGGCTACCGATTTATTCCGCACCCAGTACGAACGAGTGCTGTTCACCTGAATGCAGAATTACTACGACTCTCGCACTCAATCGCAAGGAACATGCACAACGTCTGGGCGCAAAGCCTTAGCGAGCTGGGATGGAGGTATGGTCGGGATAAAGACCCTGACGAAAAAGTGCATCCGCATTTGCTTCCATTTGACTCCCTCTCGATTGAAGGTGCCAAGTACAATATGGACATGTCCGTCGAGACACTCAAGGTGATCCTTTCGCTTGGATACGAAATCCATCGACGCGTCGAAGCCCCGCGCTTTGGGCGTGATGACACCACCACAACGGACCCTTCCACGACGCCAAACGCTGGTTTGAGCTCGAGCCCCAGCAAGGAGCCTGTGCAGCAGGATCCCGTGATGCTCACTAAGGCATTGAGCATGATGGCGAGCGATTCAACAATGAAGCAGCGCAAGATAAAGCTCGGTGTGACTTCTGCAGATCTGCTCGCAGGAACAGGTAACAAGTACTCTGAGTTTGCGTGGGATATTTCACGCCCAGACTGCGTTCCGCTCAACACGAGCGGGGTGGAGCTGCCTAAAGAACTCGCAACGCTTACAGAACGGATTGCATCCAACTCGCACGAGGTATGGGCGAGCGAGAAGATTCGTCAGGGATGGCGTTACGCACCGAGCCGTAATATTCGCAAAGACCTCAAGCTCAACTCGTCGCTTGTCCCTTATTACGTACTCACTCGTGAAGAGAAAGAACAGCTTCTTCAAGGAGCGCGCGAGACCATGAAAGTAATTCTAATGACGGGCTGGGTTGTACATCCGAAAAACCGCGCGAGCGAAAGCAGCGGGTCCAAAGGTCCAAAAGCCAAATTTGCTGCCGGTTCTGGAGCCACGAATGGAAACGATAGCGACGAAGGCTCGAGCGACGATGACGACGATAATGGGGACGAGGATGACATGTCCGGGGATACGCGTGGATCAGGAAGCGAGAGACGCAACGCAGGAAACCAACTCATGATTCCCTTGCGCAGAAGAGACACTGCGCAGCCAACCCGCAGCACGCTTGCATTTCGTCAGCTGAAGCTGATTCGCCGCAAGCTCTTTAATCAGTACCTCTTTGCAGCAGTTCGTCGCGGCCAGATCCACTCTGTCAACATTTTGCTTTCAAAGCGATCGAGCATGCACGTGGGCGCCAACCTCAACGCCATCGACGAATATGGGCACACGCCTTTGTATATTGCCATTAAGCGCGGCCAACTCGCCACGGCCAAACGGCTTCTAGCGCTTGGCGCCAATCTTGAGCTGCGTGACATCAATGGTCTCACGCCGCTGGCCCTATGCGCGTATCTGGGCAATCTCAAATTGTGCATGGAGCTCGTGCAGAATCAAGCACGCATTCTGGTGTGTGACGCCATGGGCTTCACACCGCTGCATCTTGCCGCGAACCAAGGCCACGTCGAAGTGTGCAAGTATCTCACGGAGCGTCTGCAGCAGGAGCATCAGAGCAACGAGATTGTTGACCTGAACGCAGACATGGTCGATTACTCAGCAGCGGACGCCTTAGCGGAAGGCAACGTCATGGAACGGGACTCTGATGACGAGGGCAGTTCCGCGATGGGACGCTCGCGTCGAAGCTTTCGGACGATGGCAACAGGGTCGACAAACGCGGGCCAAGCCCAGGCCCGATGGAAGCTTTTTCGAATCGTGTTCCGTTCCCGTGCCATGGGCAGTGAAAGGTCCAAGGTGGGCCGAATTATCCCTGCAGAGGGTCTCACAGCATCCAAGAACTGGCAAACGGACCAAGTTGACCAGGTCTCCCCACTGCGTCGAATGCCGACACGCCAGAGCACGCGGCTCTCCGGTCAATCGGAAGCCCTCTTCAATCAAAGCACGCCGCGCGAAGGAATCGCTTCGGTGCAAACAGGTTTGATGCCAAGCCGCACTACGCAGAAACTCTTGCGGTCAGGAAGCGACCTGGGCGAGGCAGCGGCACAGTCGCGACTTTCGGGGTACCCGCCATTGTCGCTTGCAGTGCAATCAGACAATATTGAGATTGTGGAGCTTCTCATCAAGTACGGAGCAAACCCGATGCTCGCCGACGGCCCGGCAGCTATGTTCAGTCCATACGTGCGTGCCCTGCTTCGGCATATTGAGATGTGCGCAAAGGTTGAATATCTGCAGGATCGGATCTCGCGGCGTGCGCTGTACGACTTGCAAACAGCTGGAACCGTCCGGGCAGATGAAAAACCGCCAAACAAGCTTGGACAAGATGGCCGCAAGGTTGGGCCCGGGGGAGCTTCCATGCGACAATCGGGTAGCTCGCTCATTCCGATGGACACCTATCGCGGCGATCCAGTCTCGGGCGATCAAAATAGCTTTGACTACGTCGACCCCAACGCGCTGAATCTAACGAATCGTACGCAATCGCAGCGGACGCCCGGCAGCATGACCCCCAAGTCGTTGCCACCCATTGGCATTCCAGGTCGCAAACACTTTGGCATGGTCAAACGATTAGACACGCGAATTGGAAATCTTTTCGGCTTTGCTGGCGGTGACGGCGGCGTTCAAGACATGCAAGAGCGCGTCGCTCCTGATCTCGGTCCGGATGGCCCCTCGGGCATGACGGGAAACCTCAACACACAGCAAGTGAGTTCTACGCGCGAGCTCGATCAGTTATTAGAAAAGGCACAGGATGAGCGTGCAAAGGCAGCTCGCATGGTGGAGGTGATGAATCAATCATCCAAGGTGAGCGCATGGCGAAGGCGGACGGCCATCAAGATGTGTGTCAAAGAGACAAGTCTTTTGCTCATCCTTATCATCTCATTCGGTTGCCTTGTACAGCTCTCGCCAGACTACGGGATCGAATCCGAGGGGGAATGGGCGGACCAGCTACGTGGACATCTTGCGCAAAGCACTGCGAGTATTGACGGCCCAGCGGACTTTTTGGATTGGGTTCAACACAAGTTTGTTGGCGAGGAGCTCTTGCGGGCTGCAAATCGCACTGCATGGCGTGGGAAGAACTTTGTCTTTGGCGGGATTGCTCTCGATATGTATGAGCACAACGCACTTGAAGAGCTTGACAATGCCCAGCTGACCACAATCGCAAGTCTTGACACCTCGACAGAGTATCAGACGTCGCTGCTGCCGCAAGCTGACAAGGAGGAGCTCTTGGATATCCTGACCAGCGAGACAGGGAACTGGACCCAGAACGAAGTTCATATCCTCTCTCTCACCTTCAACCTGTACAACCCATTCTACGAAGTGTACGGCATCGCTGAAGTGCGGCAAACCTCCTCGTTTGTGGGTCTGAACAGCTTGGATGTGGATGTGAAACCCTTTCGACTTCACTATGGCAGGTTTCCGCCGTCTCGATCATTTCAGCTGGCTGTGCTGATTATGGTCATTTGCTTCACCATCACCAAGCTGCGAAGCTGGGTTCGTGCTCGGCACCGTTCGCGAGGGCGGCGAACAGAGGAATGGGTGATTGAGTTTTTGCTTTTGGGCATTCTCATTTTTGACATTTACGTCTACGAGGTCACAAAAGATGTGACGCCGGACTACACATCGAGCGAGCGACTGGATCTGTCGCAAGCCTACCGCTTGCTTGAGGTTGAGCGGAGGTTTTTTGCCATCTACTTTTTGCTCAGTGTGCTGCCGCTGCTCAAGGCGACGCAGACGATTCCGTCGATAGGGCCCGTGGTCGTGGCGCTGCTGAGCACCATGACGAATACGGCCGTTCTCATCTATTTGCTTGTTATTTCGACGGCGTGCTTTTTGCTCACGCTTACGTTTCACGTTGGCTTTGGCATTTCTGTCTCGCAGTTCGCCACCATGATTACAACCTTTGAGAGCCTTTTTCTCACGCCATTTGTGGAGACTTGGGACGGCATCATAACAAGTTCGCACTCTTCATATCTCGGTGCTGTGCTTGCGGTGTTTTACATTCTCTTTGCGACAATTTCGCTCAATCTGCTCATAGCTATTGTAACAGACGTGTATCCGAGTGCTCGCGCTGCGTCGGATCGTGAGTGGGAGGAGATTATCACGGGCGGAATCGAAGATAACCTGCGGGATTTGCTGCACCGGCAGAATATTTCGCAAAAGGATCTCCGCATCGAGACGTGGAATGAGGCCAAGCTACTCACGGGTCGGGATGGGCGAAAGCATTGGGTCGCTTCGGATGCTGTGAACGACGACGACGAAGGTTGCGAGGCCGGAGCGGCAGCCATGGATGGGAGCTCTTCGCATCAAAGTACTAACGACAAGCTCGCAGCGCTTTCTGAACAGATTCGGCAGCTCACTTCGATTGTTAAAAGTTTGCGCGCAGCTCCAGGTGCAACCGACTGATTTTTCCCCTTAGCCCTGGCTAGCCACATGAAACCGAACGAAAAACCGAACGAAATTTCATTTGCCTGATCTCTTCCAGCGCGCTCAAAATTAACTCGCGCGCCTTGAAATTAAGCACAGGGAAGGATCTCTGCCCGTAGATTGCTGTGCCAAATTTTAAAGGCTTGGGAACCAGTTTTGGTCAAGGGGTAGGGAAAACTAGATTTGGGGGAAGGCGGCGGAGAAGCGGCCTATTTGGCCAGAATAGACCGATACAGTGAGACCGAACGAAATTAATTAGGAGTAATATGACTAAGACTGTGTTAGGTGAGTTTCGCCTAGCCAAATTTTAAATTGCGTTGCGCTCGGGTGATCAAGATTTGCCGGGCTCCAAATGAGAGCACAATTGCTTAAATGAGCGAATGAGCATGCCAGGAGGTGCTGCTGAGTGACNGAGAAACCCGCTCATCGAGAGCCGTCTCCGAAGACCGCACTGTCGCGGTCTTAATTTTCAGAGCGAACACATATTTCTCCAACTGGTTGCACTCCGGCATGGTTTCTTCGAGACTGTCCGCATCGCTTTCCTCGAGCGAGCCTTTCGTTATAAATCGTTGCACATTCATTGAGCCATGTTTCGAAGATGTTAATAAAGTTTGGCGGCATGATCATGTGAAAGATCTCGGCGGGTTGCATGCCCTCATCGTCATCACTTTTGTTCGCTTGCTCGCGGAGACGCTTCACGACCACATCTGCCTCCCGTTTGAGCTTCTCGAGAGCCAAACTTCCGTACGGATTAAATTTCAAATCAACCGAGTCAAGAGGGCGTAGTGCCCCCGCGAGGTCACCGTGATACGCGGCGTTACGCCGTGAAAAGGACTCAAAGCTCCAGGAACCGCGTCCTGTCAGCTTGATCGATTCTCCAAAAGAATCATCTTGCTCGTCTTGCAGATCGGCATGATCCCAGTCAATATCATCTCGAGCGCCCTCATCGAGCTCATGTGCACGCTCCTCCTCCTCCTCCTCCGTGCTTGGGCTGACGTTGAGCTGCAGCGTCTCGACCAGCTCTCGACATGGGCCTCGCCATCGCTCGAGGCAGTTGCCAGCTTCAAACTCGCGCAACGGGCCGCTATGCAAACAAATTGGACGCGATCATGCCAGGGGTACGATCGCAGAGCGTGACTCGCGACGCTGCCAAGCTTTTCTGCTCGCTGTAGCCGCTGTAGCGCTTGATGAAGCGCGGTCGTTAGGTCATGGTCAAGTTCGCCCTCACGGTACCCAACTTTGCAGAAGAACAACAACCCTTCCACCGGGAGAATTTGCCTGCAAACTTGCAGAGGGGTGCGGGGGCATCGTGGGAACGATCTGGCCAATCGGCAAGATTTAAAATTGAATAGAAGTATTTAATGCAATGCCTCGCGTGTTTGCCAGAGATTTCGTTCGGTCTCACTGACCCAGCCTGCCGCCGGATCGGGGAAACTATTTCGCCGAAAATTTCGTTCGGTTAGACCGAACGAAATTTAGCCAGGGTTAGACTTGGAAAAGGGATTTAGCTCATCTTATAAGGAACGATCTATTTTGATTATCACCCACGTACGCGCGACGACAGTACTTTGATCGAAACGAGTCAGGTGGACTCCTCGTCGGATGAGTCGAAGACTGACTTTGATGGGCGCAAGCCGCCTTGGCGAGAGCTGTTGCGCGAACCTGAAGGAGGACGAAGGTCATCTGTCCTTGCATTCTCATCTTCACTTTGCTCGGACTCGCTATCAAAGAGACTTGCAAAGAGTTTGCGCTGATGCATCTTTTGCGCTGCTTTGGCGTCGATGGGCTCTTCTGCTTGGACGTTTTCGACAATGTCTTTTGCTTGGGTGGGGGGGGACTCTGTGTGTTCTTGCGTTGACGTATCGGGCTTTGGAAAACCAAACGTGCTTGTGGCCTCACTCGTAGCCAAAGGCAGCGGCACATTTTCAGAGGCAGTCTGCTGCCGCGTTGGTATTCGCGGAGGCAACTGACTTGTACGTGCGGGACGCGGAGGTGGTTTGCCAAAAGCTGTTTGGGCGTTGTTCTGCGAATGATCCGATAGCGGCGACAAGTTAGATAGGTTCTGCGTGGGTCGTACGGGTAGAGGTGTGCGTTCGGGAAGAGCCACTGCAGCTGGCTGACAGGGCGTAGTAACCGGAGACCTTTTATTCTGGTCAAGTTGTTTGGCTTCGCCATGCACCCCCTCTTGATTCGGAGAATCACCTTCTTTTTCAGGATGGCCGAGAGTTCCACGCTCAACCCGCTCAGAAATATTTGTCGCCAAGAAGCTTGGTCGCACGGGCCGTCTGGCTCTCTCCATAGCAGCCGGCGCATTGAACGCATTTGGCGTCTTTTCATTCTCTGTTCGATCTGGCACTGTGTCCATCGAGGACCGCGCAGGATTGGAGGTCTGCTGGACGGGGCCTTCGACTGCGATAAGGTCCGCCAGCTTGCTTGAGGACTGCGGTGCATTTGAAACATCGTAGCTTTGTTGCGCACGTTTCGCGAGGGACTCAGCCAAGGCCTGCTGAAAGTCTGTGTGACGGCCAGAAGGTGATTCTTGCGCCCGGACCTCGACATTGCCAACGCTCAATTTGTGAGGAGAAGGTTCATTTTGAAGGTTTCCAGTGTGCAAAGCCGTAGACTCGCTTGTTGGAAATATACCCAGAGGTTCTGCATTGGAGATAAGTCCATCAAGGTCCGCTTCGGAGTCGTTTGGCGCGGATGAAGGAGATGATGTTGGTGGTGATGGTGGCCAGGGTTTAAATTTTCTTTGTTGGAACGATGCTGGGTCAATGGGCGATGCAACGGCCGCATTGTGAAGCATTTGAGATATGGCGTCATGTGTGAGGTTTTCTTTGGGCTTGCGTGTCTCCTGGTTGTGCGCTTGTTTATGTTGATGGTCAAGATGTGGATTTGAATTGCCTCGGAGAACATCATCATCATCCTCATCCTGCACGCTGTTCTGTATAAATTGAGAGTGTGAGAGAAGGGCGAAGCGGTGACGTACAGCATCGAGATCGGTTGCTGTGGTGTAGACGTTTTCTTCCAAGCTCCTCACAGCCTCTTGCAGACCCTGTGCGCGAGCGCAAAGCGCGTCTGCGAAGGCGTCAAGATATGCTCGAAGAGGGTCTTGCTGTTGCTGGTGTTGGCTTTTGCGCATCGTTGGCGGGTTTTCGTGTGCGTGGTGTTGAGGGACTGCTCCGTCGGAGAGGTCGAGAGCAGTCGGGCTTGCACTGTCTATGGTAGCGTTAACTCCGTTGCCCTTGGCGACATCCTGAGCCTGAATGACTTGCGTCTCCTGAGGCAACGAAGACGACGACGACGGGTTGGGTTTGGGCTCTTGAGGGCGCGCAGGACTGTCTGTCTGGCCGCTGGGGCGAGCGAGGCTGCGCAAGAGGTCCCGGCGCCCAGAAAGCGGGGCAGCCACGTCGAGGTCCATCCTCGTCGTTCAAGTTGTCTGGATATGAATTTACTACTTACTACTCCTCGACCCTACTACTACTACTCTTCGTGCTCGAATCCAAAGTGCAAGACACATGAACAGTAGCAGAAACGAGTGCAGAAGCCTGGCAAGCTTTTTCCCTGGCCACCACCAAACACTTGGGGGCGGGCATGGCTATGGCGATCTACGTATAGGAATGAACAAACAAAAGGCAACGTAGCTTTCGGTCGTTGATCAATCAACTTCATTGCAAAATTTTGAGGTAGTAGGCACAATCTTGCAAGAAAACAACGGCACAGCGAGCAGACAAGAAACTGGGCAATTCGCACAAGAATGATGCGGCGCAAGAACTTTTGGTTGGGAAAGGAAGAAGGGAAAAAGGGGGGCAGCTAGCTTTGCTCAAAAGGCTCAGGATAATCAGAAAAGGGTGTTGAATGCAGTTAGAAAGAAGGTCTGTCTGCACGCAAGCCCACTTAGAGCACGCCGGTCTCCTTGAGCTTGCTGATGACATCATCAACAGACTCGACCTTGATACCGGCCTGGCGGACGGGGGGGTCCTCGACGGAGGTATACTGCACGTGGGGCTCGAGCGAGAGGCCGAGGTCCTCGGCCTTGATCTCCTCGATCTTCTTCTTCTTGGCCTTCATGATGTTGGGGAGGGTGGCGTAGCGGGGCTCGTTGAGGCGAAGGTCAGCGGTGACGACAGCGGGGAGACCAAGATCGATCTTCTGAAGACCGCCGTCGATCTCGCGGGTGACGTGGACCTTGTCGCCATCGACAGAGACCTCGGAGGCGAAGGCGGCGATGGGGGCGTCCATGAGGCCGGCGAGCATCTGGCCGGTCTGGTTGTTGTCACCGTCGATGGACTGCTTGCCCAGGATGTACATGTCGGGCGACTCCTTGGCGCCGAGGGCCTGGAGGACCTTGGCAACGGCGAGGGGCTGGAGCTCGGTGTCGTGGCGCATGTCAGTGACGACGTGAATGCCGCGGTCGGCGCCCATAGCGAGGGCGGTGCGGAGGGTCTCCTGGGCGGCCTTGGGACCGACGGTGACGGCGATGACCTCCTTGGCGACCTTCTTCTCCTTGAGGCGGACGGCCTCCTCGCAGGCGATCTCGCAGAAGGGGTTCATAGACATCTTGACGTTGGCGAGGTCGACAGCCGACTTGTCGGCCTTGACGCGGACCTTGACGGCATAGTCAAGGGTGCGCTTGACGGCGACGAAGACCTTCATTCTAGCTTGGGGTTGTTTGTGACTGGCTGCGAAGGGACTCTAGCACAACCTGTTTGTGTGTTTGCTGTGAATTCCGATTCAATACAATTCAATTTGATTCAATTCGATTCGATTCGATTCGATTCAATTCGCCCGAAGATGTTCAAAGAAAAGTAAGCAAGTAGGCGATCAATTGATCAATCAATCTCTGGTCAGTCAGTCTCGCTGTTCGCCTCGCAAGTTATAACCCGCTAGTTCACCCAGCCCCTCGTCCTGCTCTCGGGTCTCCGAGCGCTTCCTCTTCTTCTCCTTCTCCTTTTCCTTTTCCTGCCCCGCTTCGCTGCTTCGCACATGCTCGCGTGTTGTTGTTGTTGTGCAGCCGGCGAGGCCGAGCAGGAAGAAAAGAAAAGAAAAGTAAAGAAAAGGGAAGGAAAGAAAAGAGGAAAAGAAAAGACAAGAAAGTCATTTCCGTGCTTGCAACGCCCCGCCGCATCGTGCTTCACGGCGCCGCCCTCCCGCCCTCCTTTCTCCGACACCGCCTGCACCACCGCCGCCAGCAGCCTGCGCCGACCGCCTCGCCTCGCCTCGGCCCTCTCCCTGGCCGCGGGAGGCGCGCGTCCAGCCAAGCACGCACGCACGCAGGCAGGCACGCAGGCAAGGCAGGCACGCAGGCAGGCAGGCCGACGCAGGCAGACCGCGCAGCCCGCCATCGTCGCATGCCGCCTCCGCGCGCCCGCTCCCTTCCTGGCCCGCCTTCTTCTCTCCCCGCGCGCGCCAGCGCCTCCGCGCGGCGCGCCCGCCCGCCCGCGCGCGCCGCCGCCCTCCCTCCTCGCCGCGCCCCGCGCCTCGCCGCCAGAACGTACGCGCTGCCGAGATACGAGTTTGGCGGCCTCCCTGGATCTGCGGCCTCCGCGGCGCCTGCAGTGCTGCCCGCCTGCCTGCCTGCTGCATTACATCGCGCCGCATTACACTGGCGCCTGCTCTGCACCGCATTACATGCCGCCTGCACCGCCCTGCCGCGCTGCATTGCATTGCGCTGCGCTGCATTACATCGCAGCTCATTACACCGCCCGCTTCCCACTGCGGCGGCTGCACTGGGCTATGGGCGGATAGTCCAGTGCGGCTGCGCTTGCTGCACTTGCGCGGCAGCGGCCAACTGCAGCGCGGAGCAGCGCAGGCCCGCGTGTAATGGAGGCGCGGTGTGCAGGGAGACAGGGAGGAAGGGAGGCGAGGCGAGGCGAGGCGAGGCGAGGCCAGCAAGACGGCGGTGCGGCGGCGCGGCGAGGCGAGGCGCGCGGTGACTGCAGGCAGGCAGGCAGGCAGCCAGGGAGACAACGCTCTGCTTGCTTGGTTGCTTGCTTGGTTGCTAGCTTGGTCGCCAGCTTGCCTGCCTGCTTGCGTGCTCGCTTCCTTTGCTTGCTGCAGGCCTGGAAAGATCGAGAGGGAGCTGGGAGAGACTAGGCTAGGCGCTGCAGCTGGCAGACACCGCGCGTCGGCACGGCACATATACATAGGGCCTACATGCGAGCGAGTAACTTAGAGCGGGATGAAGCGCTGCTGCTGCTGCATGCAGACATAAGCGACGGCAAGAGCGCGAGCAAGGGCGAGCTCGGGCAGGCCAGGCGGAGCGCGGAGGGAAAGGAAGGGAGGGAGGAAGGGAGGAAGGTCACCGTCGAAGGGATGAAGGAAGGAAGGAAGGAGGGAAGGAAAGAAGGAAGGAAGGAAGCTGCCTCGAAAGGCGAGAGCGGGATGAAGGCGGTGGAGAAGGCGAAGGCCCCGCTGCCGCTGGCGCCTTTCTTTCGCTGTTGTTTCCGCCGACTGCTGCTGGCTGTTGTTGTAGACGAAGAAGAAGAAGAAGAAGAAGATGATGATGATGATGTTGTTGCTGTTGCTGTTGCTGTTGGTGGGTGGGCGGGCGGGCGTTGTTGTTCAAGAGGGTCGTTTGTTGGTCGTCTTCGCCACATTCTTCGCAACTGCGCCGCCTGGGGGCATCGCATCGCATCGCATCGCATCGCATCGCATCGCATCGCATCGCATCGCGAGCGGCGGCGGTGCACTTCCCAAGGGAGATCGAGAGGAGATGACTCAGTCCTAACAGCAGAAAAAGATCACACGAGACTTCATCTCTCCACGGCGGCGCACGCGCGAGCACGTGCGGCTTGTTGCAGGCACCTGTGGCTGTGATGGGATGGGATGGGATGTGAAGCAGCCACGGGAGGAAGCGCCGCGCCCGCCGTCTCGCCGAGTGAAGTCGAGTCGAGCGGAAATTTGAATTTTCTGCCGCCCGTGCCCGGAGCCCGCGTCCGGCGGCGAGGCGCCCTCGCAAGCAGCCGGTTGCGGACCGAGTTCGTGTAGCTCGCGGACCACCGCCACCGTCGCTGCTGCTGCTGTGTCTCTCTATTGCAAGCATCGACCAGCGAGATCCACCTTCTGCGTACTAGCAGTAGTTATAGGCCCAGTGAACCGGGCGCCCCACCTATGATTTATATTGAAAAATGAGGGTCCACGGCGGCTGGGCCAGACGCGCGAGACGAGCCTTCGAGTCGCCGCACGCGACAGCGCCTGCTGCTGCTGCTGCGAGCAGAAAAAAGATTAGGAACTCGTCTTCCTGCACGCTCCTCGCATGTCCCATCCATCACCTTGCGCCGTAGTAGAATGTAGGACGCCCGCCCTCTTCCGCGTCCTCGTCCTCGGCCTCGTTCTCGTCGTCGTCGTCCTCGTCCTCATTTCATTTCTTAGCCCTCGCTCTCCTTTCTCACCTCGCGCCGCCTACGTGCGCAACCCTGATTCTTCCCCTCCACCACTTCCTCCCTGCCCCCCCCGCTAGAAAAGGCGCTTCTATTCCCACCCGGACACCGCTGCCCCCGCACGGGTCGCCGCGGGAGTCTTCTCGTGCGTTCCGCCGCCCCGTTCTGTTCTCCCGCGGCGGGGCTCGCGTTCCGCACCTGGTCCGCAGCCGTTCCGCCGCGCGTTCTGTTCCGGCCGTTCCGGGCGTTCCCCGGGCAGCTCGGCATCGCTCGCCTCGCCTCGCCTCGCCTCGCCTCGCTCAGCTCTCAGCTTGCCGCCGCCGCGGTGCGCGAGGATGGCCGCTCGCGCGCCGCGCCCGCGCCCCGCGCCGCGCCCGCGCCCCGCGCCGCGCCGCTGCCCCAGCCCGCGCGGCCCGAGCCGGCCGCGCCGCGCTCGAGGCGGGAAGGGAAGGTTGCCGCAACGAGCGCTCAGAAGGGGAGGAAGGGAGGGAAGGAGGGAGGCAAAGCGCGAGGCAAAGCTAGCGAGAAGCCAACAAACAAACATACTACAAACACAGAGGCCGACGCGAGCGAGCCTGTTGCCCAGGCAGCACCCGCCTCGGCGGAGCGAAGCCAAGGACCGCAGAGCTGCGATTGCCTGCCTGCCTGCCTGCCTGACTGGCTGGCTGGCTGGCCGACTGCGTGCTCTCGCGCTCGTCCAACTGCTTGGGAATCCTGTCCGTCAGCGCAGGCAAGCACAGACAGCTTTGCTGGCAAGCCCTGATCAGGTCAGGTCAGGTCAAGTCAACAGCCTACGACAACAACATGCTCGCCTCAAGGTGCGTGCGACCTCGCGCACGTATGGCCGTGACGGCTCTTACAGCGGCAAGGCCGGTCGCGACGTCGCTGGCGCTGCCACCACCATTATCATCATCACCACCTCTACAACCACCACCGCCAAGGCGTCAGGACGGACACCATCAAGTGTACCACCAGAGAGGCTTCAGCGCGACCAGTACCGACGCCAGCGGAGAAAACATGTCCCTCAAGGAAATGCTCACCAGGTATGCAAATCGGTCGCAGACCCCGGTTGGTATTCGCACGCTCATCGACACGGGCACCGGCAAGCTCCTGGGCAAAGGACAGGGCAACTGGAAAGAGACTGCTGAAATGCTCAGACAGCTCAACGGTGGCGAAAAGTCACGACTGCCCGCCGAGATCGGCGAAGAGGAACGAAGGAAACTCGCACGCGTGCAGATTGCAAGCTTTCTTCGTCGCGAGCTCCCCGTTCGCTTCGCACATCGCGCCCGAGAACTGTCCCATGCTCCGTATGATCTCGGCTCAATGCCCGCAATCCAAGAAGTGAAAAATTGGTACGAACAAAGTTTCGAAGAGGTCATGTCCTTTGACGAGGCAAGGCTGGCAGGAGCGATCGACGCAGAGGACGAAGCTTTCAAAGACATGCTCAGTAGCATCTACCTGCGCCATCAAGACACCCTCGTCATGATTGCCAAAGGTCTCCACGAGTTCCAGCAGAGCGAGCGCGGCCGCGCTCTACTCCAGGAGCGAAACAAAGACCTCTCCGACGTTCGAGAGATTCACGAATACTTTGACCGCTTCTTTCTCAGCCGTATTGCCATTCGCATCCTCATTGGTCACTTTCTAGAACTCTACGAAGAACAAGCCCCCGATTTTGTCGGCCTCGTCTGTCTCAAAACCTCGGCTGCCCAAGTGGCTCGGGCCGCCGCTGAGGACGCCCGCTACATGTGCGAGCGCCAGTACGGCGAGGCGCCCGATGTGGAATTCCTCGGCCGCGTCGACCTCACCTTTCCTTATATTCCCTCACACCTTTACTATGTGCTTTTCGAGCTTCTCAAGAACAGCATGCGCGCCGTTGCGGAGCGCCGTGTTGATGATGAAGATATGCCCCCTGTCAGGGTTGTAATTGCTGATGGCGAGGAAAACGAGGACGTCGTCATTCGTATCAGCGACCTCGGCGGTGGCATTCCACGCTCCATTTCTCAAAAGGTCTTTTCCTACCTCTTTACCACCGCACATGATGCCTTTCCCGAACACCTTGAGGACCTCCACGACTTTGGCCGCGAAAATCCCATGGCTGGCCTCGGCTATGGCCTCGGCGTGTAAGTTCTTGTTGTTTTCTTCGACAATTACGCTTCCTTGCGTTTCCTCGCATTTTTCATTCAACCGTCATTTGATCGACTGACCATCAGCTGTTCGCTTCATTTCGAACCCCATCGTTTTTGACATGTCATTTCTTCTTATTTATCACAGGGCGCGTGGCTACGTTCGCTATTTCCAGGGCGACCTCACGTTAATGTCCATGGAGGGCTATGGCACGGACGTCTTCATTCATGTCCCTCACGTTTAAAAAGTATCTTGTTGGGCTCTGTGCGAGCAAGAGAAAGAGAGTGAGAAAAGGGAGAGAAGACAAAAGAGAGAAAGAGTATAATTTTGCATTGCACAAATCCACAATCTACAATCCACGGCAAGATTCGAGTCGTCTTTGGTCTTTGGGGCACATCGGCCAATCTCCCGAACTGCAGCACGTCTCTACGGCGACTGCAGCACGTCAGACTCTGGCTCAGAAGTCGCGCCCTCGAGATTCAAGGTCGCCACGCTCGCCTCAAAAATGTAGTCCGCGCGCTCAGGATATATCATAGGCTCGTGCTTGCTGCGCAGATCCGCAAGCAAAGCAGGGTACGAGGCCCGACTGAAGCAGTTCGTGCACTTGGACCCGAGTAGCATTTCCAGCAGACAAATGAGCTTCTCCGAGAGAAAAGCGTCCGCGGGGAGCCCAAGTTCAACGAGCGCCGCGTCTTGCTGAAGCGCGTCGGCTAACCATACGAGCGCCTCGAGGAATTCTGTATAGCTAAGGGCATCGCTTGTATTACGAGCCCGATCGCGCACGTTCCGTACGAGTCTATTCCGGTCCATGGTCTGCGCCGACCAAAACGCCAGCCGCAACGCAAGCGGGCTGTACAGCGTCCCTCGTTTGCGATCACCCTGCGTATAGGCCGCTCTGCTCACACCCGTCGCCGCCAGCATCTCGAGCCAGTGGTCCTTTTTCATGAGTAAATTTGCGCCCGTCACACCAGCGTACTCTTTCCAAAGCCGATCAATTTTTAGCCGATATGTACTCAGCACCACAGTCACGTCATAGTAGTACAACTTGTCCCGTCGAAACGCGTTGCTTCGAATGCGCTTGCACCGCGGGAAAATGTTGTCCACGATAAGCCAGATGAAAGCTTCCCGCGGAGACGTTGCGATTCGCGTCGACTTTTTCTCATCCCCAAACTTGCGAAGCGCCAGTCGCATCAGCGCCTCGATGAATTCGTACAGACAGAGCGCGTTGTCCGGATTGGCCTCCATGGCTCTTTGTTCCTGTTTCGATTCTGCCTTGAGCTCGACATTAGCAGCCACAAATGCCTGTTGCGCTGCATTATCGGGGCAGCTCGCATCAGAAATCTGGCACTCGAAAATAACTTCCATGAACTCGTTGAAACCAATGCAGTCGTGATCGTTCCCCAGGGCAGAATAGTATCTGTGAACGTTGTGCAACTCGAGGTATGCCGCGTTGACCACCTCTTGCAACCCGCGGACCTTGTCTTCATCTTTGATAAACCGCTGCAACTTGGGCTCCAAAAACTGCCAATCCGTGTACATGGAGGCTTCCGCAACGGGAAGTGTGTCAAAAAAGGCGCGCGAGTCACCCTCTTTAGCGCGATCCTTAAAGATGCTGTTGGCAAGGTCCAGGTGACTATTCTCAGATTCCGCGCCGTCTCCGTCGAGCGCGTTGCTACCTGCACCAAGGTATGGAGAGTACCACCGGAGGCCCCCAATAAGATGCCGGAGCTGCTCTGGATATTCGACGCGGACTTCGATCGCCTCCTTGCAGCGGTACTGACGAAGAAGGTTCATGTGCTCCTTGAGCTCCCACGTGAATTGGACGAGTCCATCGCAAAATGTCGGAGCGCGCTCACCACTGTCGCTTTCAAAGACCATGCCCTCTTGTCCTTGAACAGAGACGTCGCTCGTCGTATTCTCGATCCACAAGGCCGCAAGAACCGGAGAGTCGATCACACTTGCCACGATCTGCAAAGTAGCATCGAGACCAAGGGCGTTGTAGCTCACCGACATATCTGTTACGGTCGTGTTGACTCGCAGTCCGGCCGCGAGATGAAGGCCGGCGGCACCCGAAAGCCGATTGCAGGAGAGATCGATCTTTTGCAGTCGCTCGAGGGTATTCTTCTCGAGCAACTTGCGCACCGCTTCTGCACAGTCATCCGTCACACCATTAAAGGCAACACGGAGCTCCGCAAGCGACACCGTTTCGGCGTCTGCGAGTAGGGTGCACAGCACTCCAACGCCCTCACCGCCCAATTCGTTCCAGGAGAGGTCGAGCGTCTCTAAGCTGAGTCGCATTCCGCATTCCAAGTCCGCAATGGCGGTTCCAAGCTCGCGAGCCATACCCACACCAAATCGATTCCGCCGCAGATCAAGAGTCTGCAGGCAGGGACATGCACGAAACGCCGCGACAAGATCCAATGCGGAATCGTCGTCCAAGGTGCTGGACGCAAGGCAGACCTGCCTTAGGCGCAGCATCATGGGCGCCGTCGTACACACCGCTCTAGCAAAGGGTGCCCCATGAAGGCACGGCTTGAGAAGACAGCAGTCTTTCGTTGTGTCGATATCCTCCGCCTGTATTTTGATTTTGGAGACGACGGTCTCCTTTGCGAGCAAGACACTCAGACCGTGCAAAGAAAGTCGGTCGATAGGACGCCATCCAAAGTTAATGAGCACCTCGCTGCACGTTTCGAGAGACCCCGCGACGTCCAGGTGTCGTGCAAGCGTACAAAAGAGCACATAGAGCTGGATGGGATTGACTACCTTCAGAGAAACGAGATCGATGGAAGCTGTCTGGCCGCTTATTGCTGGCGCTGCTGCTGCGGCTGCGCCTGCTGCTGTTGATGGTGCTGTAACTTCATCCTGCGCAATACGAGGAAGACGACTTTGAATCCCAATTCCAGCGAAGGCATCCCGCACAGTGCACAAGAGGTCAACTTCGGGCGAAGAAAGAAGCTCGGTGCATCCCGAGATGAATTCGCTCATAAAGGGAGACGCGTTGGCGGCACCTAGCGCCTCGACCTTTCTCTCGTAGCGAGATTTGCTTTCTCGAAAGATGCGCTCTTTCTCGGTCTTGGCCTTTTGGAGCAGCGTTCGTTTGCGCCGTGCCGCTCGAGAAGCATCGGTCTCACTATCATCATCACCATTATCTTTGTTGTTGTGGATCTCGGCCTCCAAGTTTGGGTCAATGCTGTGCTGTGTCGCTGCAGCGAACATTGCTGCAGCTGCGGTCGCAGTGCCCAGCGAAGCTCGTGAAGAGCTCCGTCGCGCATAGCTTCCTCCACGTAGAATGTGGACGGCGACGAAGCTTCCGAACTCGGTGTCGTGCACAGCGGAGTTGGCTTCTTCGAGCGAGTGCACGGGCCAATCACCTATTTGAAGCACCATATCCCCCGTCTGCAGCAGCGACTTATGGCCTCGCATATTTGTGTTTTTCACAACAGGGCCACGATTGTCCGTATAGATTTGGGCAATACGGACGCGCGGCACAAAGTCTTCTGAGGCGTCTTTCGCAGCAGCCTCGGCGTTTTCGTCGTGCTGATACTTGCTTTCGTGGCTGCTGCCGTTGCTACTGCTGCTGCTGCTGCTATTGCTGCTACTGCTGTTACTGCTATTGCACTGATCCAGCTTACTTTTTGCAGGGCTCTCGTTCGTGATGTTTGCGGAAAAGGAAGAGCTTCGTCGGCCGGTGCTAAACGTCTCACTTTGCTGAGAGCCCTGCGTTTGCAAGTGATGTCGATTTGATGGCGAAGGCTGCTGCAAACCCTGATTTGCGGAAGTGCTCTCCAGCATGAGGAACCCCAACCCAAACATGGTTCGTTGTACCTCGAAAATAAAGAGCTGCGGTGTCGACGACACTTCCTGCGCAAGTGCTTTACGCGCATAGAGTGGAACGAGTCGTTTCCTGCCGCTTTTGCAAAGTTCTTGTTGCACCTGCTGTTTAGAAATCAGCGTCGGTCTGCCCGTGAGAAGAAGAGATGATTTTCGGATAAATTCATGACCCGCTCGCGTCTTTCGAAAAGAGCGCATGCGCATTGAACTCAAGCTATCGCCCTGGGTATTGAGGGTTGTACGCTCTTCGTTCGCGTCCTGGTCGGCGGTCGAAGCTTGCTCTGGGTTTGGCATGCTGGCCGCGCACGGCATCTCACTTTCGGACGCGGATGCGGCCGCCCCAGACATGGCTCAACTTGCTGTCTCTCCGACTCGCAAAAGTGACTCGTGTATGGTATGGTACGCACGTCGATTGCGAACTGGTAGGGGGCCGTCAACGCAGCCCGAACCCAAAGCAGACGCGTCGAGGACGCGTGACTCCTGTTGCAGCGAGTCTGTCTCCCTCCTTTCCACCCTTTCCCCCTCCCTCTCCCTTCGCGTTTGCTTGCTCGCTTGCCAAGTGGAGAAGAAAACCAGGAACTCTAACTTTTGCAGCGAGTCCAAGCCGCGGGGGTCGCGAGATCCGCGCCGCCCCCAAAATGGGTTGCGCGACATGTTCCCCTCCCCAAATGCGTTGCGCACTTTTTATGATTCCAAACACCTTTTGTCATTGGTTCTTTTGCGCAGACACCTTGCAAGATCGTGTGCTTCCGTCACAAGACACCAAGCTAGTATAGCTGCACGGCGACGTGGCGCTGCGGAACGTTGTGCTTTGCCCAAACACGGGTGCTGTGCGTGTGATTGACTTTGCCCGCGCCGAGCTCGTGCGGGCCGAATCGGCGGAAGCGAAGAGCGCTGCTGCGGCTGAGATGGCCGATTTTCGGGAATGTATCGGGCTCGCGCCGGCGGACGTCTCCTCGCAGCCTCAGCCGGGTCCCGGCCAAGCCTCCTCTAGCACTTGCGACTCGGCATGAGAGATGAAAAGTAATGTAGCATTATGTTATGTACTGTAGGCCTAGAAGGGAATGGAATGACTCGTCAACCTGGCTGCTTGCTAGGCACTCACAACTCACTTTCAGTACTTGTCGAGGATCCCGCTGTAGCCCAGCATGATGCTGATCTTCTTTTTGGCCAGCGTCAGCTCGCGGATGTCCTTTTGCATGATAAGGAGGTTCTTGATGTTGCTGTTGAGCGGCTCGACCGTGATGTTGCGCACATTCCGCAGGAGCGCCGGAGAAAATACGCTGTTGCGGATTGTTGTGAGCACCTCGGGCTGCTTGCGGATCTCGTTCTATACCACAATTTTCCAAATAAGGCCTATTGTAAAAAACGTGTCAATTGCAGGCTATTTTGTCCGGAACTTCCAATGTACTCTAAGCGTGCAACTTGCAGACCGGTTTGGGGCCATGTGTCATGCGCCAGCATCCAGGTGTGCTACATACACCACCGCGAGGTGGTTCACGACGTTTGCGTTTTCGCGGTGATTCTTCTCCATTGCTATTTTTATCGTTGCTCTTGCTAGCGTTGTCGGCGGCTTCAGGCTCGCTAGGATCCGCTTTAAGGCCCGGCTTGGGCAGCAGCGCAAGCCGAAGACCCGACTTGCTCTGCGTGTATGCCAGTTGAGACACCGACGAGATCCACAAATTCATGCCAAACTTGGAAATGCCTGGTTGCGTCGGCTCAGCCTCGTGTTTAACGCGCGGATCAAGATTGCCTTTGGCGTCGATATTGCAAAATAAGACGGCAGCGCCTCGCTCAGGACGTACGCGGAGTCCTAGCTCAGGAAAACTTGTGCAGCCACCTTGGTCGTCCTCCAACGAGTTCAGATACACGAAAAAGGTTACCAGACGTACTGGGTCCCCAGGTTCGGGCAGGGCAAGCGAGCCGTCCTGAAGGACTTCGCTACAGTCGTGATGTAGGCCAAAGTGTTGCCCGTTCTTGTATCGTACAATTTGTAAAGGTTCGACGTTGTCCACGGGCAGGCCAACATATCCCGCGGCGCGAGACTCTATCGCACGGATTTTGCCGTCCCCCATCTTGCGCAGACTCAGAAAGGTTGAAGTTCGATGCTCAGAAAAGACTCTGCCACCCCCTTTGTCCATCATATACGATTTTCTCCCAAAGTTCGCGGACTCTTTGCCGCTGCGAACCTGGTCCAGATGAACCAGCTCACTTTCGGTGAGGAAGTTGTGTATAACATAGATTGGTGGCTCTTCGCAAACACGCTCCATTCGCCTTTTTGCCCCAGGTTTCTCGACCATGCTGCGATTTTGATCCTCGTCAAAGAACAAAGTCTTCATTTGTCCCGAGTGCACGCGGCATAGTTGATTTACGGGCGTGCCGCGGCTCGACGTGCGCCGCTGCGTCTCAACCATCAGCCTCCTTCTGGTGGAAATGCAGGTCCAACTGCCTCGAGCAACCTTTCGACAGCGAAGGCGGCTGCCGCGCTCGCGGTTGCGATTGCGGCGCAAGTGTTCGCGGCGGCGTTCGCGGGCCTGACTCTTGTCCTGGCTGCCACCGCGACACGAGGATAGGTGACTGACGCCGATGGCAGATGAGACTCTGGCTGAAAGAGAAAGAGAGAGAGAGAGATTTACTCTTGATCTTTTCAGCTTGTGAAGGGCGGCCCCGAATGGAGGAATGTGCATTTGCGCACAGAAAAGAGGCGAAAGGGCCTTGCTCTCGACACAACGAGCTGGCATGAGAAACTCAAAGTCCCGATGACTAAGGTTGCAGGCGTCCTCGGCAGGCCTACAATATGAGGGCTCGTGCTGTCAGCCGGATAAACCTGCCTGGTATACAATGAGTACGTAAAACGTAAAACTATGAATTTTGCCATTCCACCCTCCCTCCTTTAAGCGAGAATGGGCCACCTCACATTTTCTTGTCGTGCAAGCCGTCGTACTATATATGGTCGCCGAGTTTGCTTTCGTTTGAGCAAAAACGTGCGTCTTTTTTGGCTCCTGTTGTTTCATTGCTCGGCAAAAAAATTGACCATAAATTCGATGACAATCCAGGCCTATACGACGCGTTCAACTTTGCGCATTCACATCAATCGCTTCCCATGCAACCGTCTGCATCTCGCTACTGGCAACGACTGGCAATCTAAGTAAGTTGTATGATAATTTTCCCCATCGAGTCCTGGTGGCATTTTTTGCCCTAGTGCAGAAGGAGCCTCAGCTGATCACGAGAGTGAGATTTGCGGCATATTTTAGTTTGCACCCGGAGCTTGCGCGTGGCCCGCTCGCGAGCGGGCACGCGAGCGTGCGGGGCTAGTGCGGCGAAGCCACCGTGGCCCTTACTCCTTACGGTCGGGCCTGGCCTTCGACCAAGGTTATCTGTCTTGCGGCGAGTACGCCAAACGCAGGAGACGACAACCCAAGGGATCGGGAGGGTTTTCCTGCCTGTCTCCCGGTCTGCCCACGAGGACTCCGCTGACAACTGTGCTCGTGCTCGTGCTCGTGCTCGTGCTCGTGGTGCTGCGAACCTAAAGCATTGCGCCGTGCGATAAAAAAAACGAGCCAGCGCGCCAAATCATGGAAACAATTTGGACGATTCGCGTGAAAACGCTAAATTCGGAGACGTCGAGCCCAGTCCAGCTGGCATCGACGAGTTCCGTGCCAGATCTCAAGTCAAGCATCCATGAGGCGCTAGGAATCGCTACGGAGCGCCAACGTCTCATCTTCCGGGGCCGCGTCCTCAAAAACAGCGAGTCTCTAGTTGCATGCTCGCTAGAAGACGGTGTTACTATTCATCTTGTAGAAAGAGCGCAAGATGCCCCAGCTCTACCCCCAGGCGCACAGGATGACGGATCCACAACATTTCCCAGGAGAAACAACGATATGAACACTACACGCGGGTCCAACAGCGCGAACGCTCGTCCTGGCGCACCCAGGACGCGCATTAGGATTGGTTTTGAGCAAGATTTGGGACAGCATCTCAGTTCCCAAGTGTTGAATGAACTTAACTCTCTCTTTGACCCCCCAACGACAGCGTTTTCACCATGGAGGCATCAAACAGCCGGGGCCGAAACAACAAATGCCCGGAGTCGTCTCCGCAGAAATGACAGAGGAAGCCATGCTGCAACCTCACGACAAACGAGAACTGCAAACGCGCCAAGCCAAGAGTCGACGACATCCCGACGAACGAGACCACGGAGCCGACGTTCGAGACCTTTTATGTCCCATGTGCAACCGCGTTTTACAATCCTAGGCTTTCATTTGCCTCGGAGCGGTAACGCCTCGCCGCCGTTGCTTTCGGGAGGCCCTCCAGCTTATGCCCAAACGTATCCTGCTTCTGTTCCTTCCTCTGGAGAGCCGCAAAGAGATGACGTAGTGTCCTTTCCCATGGCAATACCTGTTCCCAGTATATCCAATTTGACCAGAAGCGCTCATCAAACTTATGCAGGGACGACTCCTGACCAAAGGTCTTCTCAAGGCGCAGAAGGCACCCCCCACTCGCGCGCGAGTCCGGACGGAGAGCGCGCGAGGACTCCTGTCCCCAATATTGATTGGAGTGAACCTATTTTCCCTCCCCATCTCTTTGGAAGATTTCGAGGCCGTCGAGCAGCGTCTTCATCGTCGATGTTTGGGCCGTCAGCGCGTGCTATAAACATTCCTTCATCTCGCAATGACCGACAAACGCCAGCTTTGGCAAATACATTTTCACCTCTGTCACCGGTACATTTAGGCCGCCTATCAGATCTCCCGGAAAGCAATTCATCTGTGCAACAAGAGCAAGCAAGGTCATCCTTGAACGAGCTGCGACAGCAGGCCAATCAATTGCAGCGTTTGGCCGAAAACTTTCGTTCCGAAGCTGCCGCTGCCAGCGAAAGGGGTGTGGGTGCTCTGCTTGACGAAAGTGTGGGCGCACGGAATACTCCAAGCTGGATCGCGATCAGGGAAATGATTCAGGAGAGTGAAATGACGCTGCGGCCACTTTTTCGGTATCCGTATCAGTACCAAAGCAACAGAAGCCTTGCTGCCTTATTGAATCTCATTAACGCAGGCATTGCGCAATTGATCGAGATGCAGTCGCGCGTTCTTCAACTTCCTCTCGGGTCGGGACTCACATCCGAGTCCGTTGTCAACTCAACGTTGGCATCATCATTGTCGACATCAACCGCGACACCGACAAGGCTTAGCCGCCCTGGAAGCACGTCTTCGACGCCGCGAGGCGCACATCATGGCACTATTAATGCTCACTGGTCGCAGCGCGTTGCGTTGCCGCCTCCATCTCCATCACATTTCGGTATTGAGAGGACGACGACGTCGACGCCGCCGCCGCCGCTGCTTCCGAACATGGATGGTTGCGTGTTTCAGACACGGAGGCAGCTGGTGCAGGCGCGAATGGGGTCACGTGCATCGGCTTCTCTGCGCGAAGACGCTGCACCTGACGCGTCCGCGCAGTCAAGTGACATGCCGGCTTCGCGAGGGACGAAACGAAGGCGAGATTCAGCACGCTCGGATCGACGTCAAAACACTAGATCACGAAGGATGCTTGAAGAGACCTGTACCACTAGCAACAACGACAATGTGAGCACCAGCTCCAGCGCCAGCGCTAGAAGCGGTTGTGCCACTACAACCGCTTGTAGCAGCAACAAATCCGGCCAAAGCGAGAGAAACCATAATAAGACGAACAACGACAACAACGACAAAAACCCGAACAACCAAAAGGGCAAAGACAACGATACCTAGCAGCAATGAGACTATGTATGAGAATGACAAACGATGAGCACAAACACGGCAACCTTAAACCCGTGAGGCCTGCATGCTGTTCACCTGAGACCGTTTCAATGTTTGTGCGTGCACGTCTGTTCGAAACAAGAGTGATATCAATCGTATCAAGCGAAAATAGTTTCGAGAAAGAGGAGAGACGAATGTCACTGCGATCACGATGAAAACAATCCGCTGTAAAGAATATCAAATGATGTTAGCCGAAGCGAAAAGAGCGCCACTGCAACCAAGGTGGAGATGGGACTCCTTTGCAAAGAATAACAAATGATGTTAGCCACCAAAACCCTGGAGCATGCTATCAATGATGGCCTGAAACCCACGTTTCTGGGCCTTGATTCCAAAATACATCTCGCTGATGCGATCGAGATACATTTGAAAATTGGCGTCGCGCTGGATTGATGGCTGGTACTTTTCGCAGAGCATTTTAAAGAGCGGATAGGCATCGCGCTCAACCGCGCGCAGCAGAAATTTCACAAAGTGCGCAAGCGGTGTATCCTGGAGAGGAGTCTTCTTCATGGCGAGCAGACCGACAAAGGTGTCGTACAGCGTGTTAGCGTCCTTAAGATTCTCAAGAGCAAGAAGCTGCAAGACTGCGCGCGCAAGGAAAAGATCTCTCTCGCCCTGATAGCCCATGGAAGTCCACTGGTAGAGAAAGGTCGCGAATTCCTTGGGCTCACGCGCGTGAAGGTAATGCGTGGCTGCGCCAGAGATGTCCCCCATACGAACTTTGGCACCAGCTGCGAGGCGATGCAGAGCAGGGTCCCCCTTTTCAAAATTTCCACAGTGCGAAAGTTGCGACCATACGATGCATGCCTTCAAGAAACGAGCTTGGTTCTTGGCGGCGTCCTTTTTATTTTCCACTTCTTCAAAGGCCTTGGCTACCTCGAGAACCACCGCCTTTGCATCGGCATCCTCTTCGATTTTTGCAGACTCGAGCGTCTCCACAAGGAGCAAAGCAAGCTCCGTACCAGCTGTAAGGTGCTGCTTTTTAAGCAGGATCGTGCTTCCAGATCTGCACAGATCCACAGCGCTCACGAAATCCTCTTTCTTGTTGGCGCGTGCATGAAACGTCTTGTACGTTTGCAGTGCACCATATGCGTCGTCGTCTTCTTCCACGCTACGCACGAAGTTGAACGTGCGAGCAGTGACCGACAAAATCGACAGGATCGATCGTAAGAAAAGAAATCCACAGGTGACGTCAGTCCTTTTCCCTCTCTACTATTTTTCGCGCGACGCTCGCTGGACATGTACAAGTGCAAAGTAGCCGTACTTGTCTTTCGGGCACATCGTTCTCGAGGGCCACGCCCTCAGCCCTCCGCCCTGCGCGTACGGCTCGCGCAGCGCGCGGCTCAGCCTGGCTGTTCTTCATGCCATGGCTCCTGTCACTCAAGCTTCCCTTCACCGCCCTTTGCTCGAGCGAGCCAAGCTCGGTGCAGTGAGAAGGGGGGGGGGGGGTCCGTCGCAAGCAAGCCCGTGTACGTACCGTTTCTCCAAGCGGCGGGCCTTGTCGCCGGCGGCGCCCACGAACCGGTTGCCCTCGCTCATTGGCCTTGGCTCAAGATTTTCACAATGTGTGTTTGTTTTCTCGCTTCTCACCACTTCTCTCTCTGTCACAGTCAATCCACCATTTTGAAACGATCAACCATGGCATGGCAATCTCGACAAATGACGATAACGTTGGGCTCGTCGTATTGTTTTTAAAATACTACTTGTTGTCAACGTCATGGCACACCGTGTTGTCAGAAAGAAAGAAAAAGCAATTGTTATTCCAATCTGTGTTCTCTTGGAGTGTGTATACCGGATAATACTATTGCGCAGTTGTCTTCAACAACCAGAGAGGCAAGATAAATAGGTCACGCGGACGCACCAGTGGCCGTGGTCACATTCGCAGAGAGATCAGAGGGCGACACCTCTGTGATCACGCCAGCCTCAATAACGCGGCGCGCCTCTGCAAGGAGCTCAGCACTATCGTGAAACTCTTCAACGTTGAGTGGGTCATGAACGCGAATTAGCACAGGTGCGTCCTCGCCCCTCTCGAGCCAAGTCTCTCCTCGATTCGCAGGCATGAGTTTGCCAGTCCCACTAATCGAAATGGGTACAACAGGTACTCCGGCCTCTTTGGCAATCACGAAGGCCCCTCGCTTGAAAGGCTGCACAAAACCGTCCCGCGAGCGTGTACCTTCGGCAAATAGATAGACCGATACGCCGCTAGCAAGCTTATCCACGCAGGCGTCCACGACAGAGCTACGACTTTCTCGGTTGCCGCGGCGCACGCCGACATGACCAATGAGGCCCATGGCCCAGCCCACGAGCGGAATGTAAAAAATCTCCTCCTTGCTAACGAATCGGATTGGAAATGGCAGACACAGCAGTGAATAAATGTCCGTCCAGCTCTGGTGATTTGACACGTAAACTACGGCGTGTCTTCCTTCTGTGAGATGGCGAATCTTGTCAATGCCCTCAAAGCGCGGTGTGAAAAAAGGCGCAATCGTCAGACGGGCCCATGCTCGCTGCACGTCGTCAAGAAGGTCTCTCCGGTGCGGGTCAAAAACACGAACAAACGGGTAAACAGCAAAAAGAACCATGGACAAGGGAATGGCCGTGAAACCCGTCCATGCAAAGAACAAATGTGCTCGGACAATTTGCTCCTGGTGTCCCACTACATAGTGGTACGCCGCGGCGACTGTAAAGGAAGTTGGGATTACCGCCAACGTTCCGTAGAATATCTTAAAGGTCTTACCTAGCACGCGAAGGCTGCGCTGCGCCCATGTGCGCTCGACCCTGCCAAGCCCCGCGCTGCTTGTGCTCAGAGGGCTCGTCCCGCCCCTCTTTAACAGCAGGAATGTCGGTCGTCGGGACTGCAACACCCGCTCGTGTCCGAGGACTCCACTCTCTGTGACGCCTTGAAAGACCGATCGACGGGCGCCTTGAAGCGCGGAAGCCCCGGCGCCCAAACTCGCGCGCAGCATCGTCGCGCGCCGTCCCGCGGCGCCTCCGCGTCGTCGCCGCAAGCAGGACTGGCGGGCGGGAGCGATCGCTCCATTCCCTCACACACGCCACGATTGGGCCTCGTGCGTGGGGGGTCAGTTCGCGACTTGCATCCCTTCTTCGGATCGATTTTCATTTATGAGTATGCGGGCTGTGCCACATTCATTTGGGCTTCGTACCCCCCAATAAAATAGCCGTTGATAGGGTGAAGTTGAACGTAGAAGTTGACGGAGTTCTATCTGCATAAAGCTGCCCTACTGACCCGAATAAGTCACGGCGTAGAGCACTCGGCCCTCGTCGCAATCTTAAAGGTTCTACCACTGCCGCTGCTGCTGCCGCTGCCGCTTTACCAAGTCCAAATTCCTCTCGAGGCGGCGGCACGTGACAGTGAGTTCGTTGCAAAGACGGGGCCGAGTTTCTTTGCGTCCTGCGCGGCGTCGAGGCTTGAGTCTACTTTGCGCAGTCACTGCTCGTGAGCGAAAAATAAAGGTCAAGACTCCATTGCAACGTGCAAGGCAGGGCAAAGCAGCTCGCGACGATCAACATTGGCGTCTCTGTCTTTGACTGAACTCGCAACAACCTCAATCAAGGCCAAAAAGAATGCAGCGAGAGGGCAAGACCAGGGATGAGGACGACCAGGTCGCAGGTCTGTCAGCCAGCTTCCGTAAACACGCGTGCGTAGATACTGTTGATGACGATGTTGAAGCGTCTGCGGAGTCCAAAGACGATCTCGAGGGCCAGTGGCGACAAATCGATATTCGCGAGGTGGAGGTTGGAGAGCAAATCGGAGGCGGCGGATTTGCAATTGTATACGAAGGCTTTTGGAAAGGCAAGCAGGTAGCACTCAAGACGCTGTTTGATCCGCGTGCTGATGCTGCCGTTAAGAAGGAGTTCATGGACGAGCTTTTCGTGATGAGCAAGCTCAAACATCCAAACATTGTGGAAATGTTTGGCGCCTGCACGCGTGCTCCTCGGTTCTGCATGGTGCTTGAGTTGTGCGAGTCGTCTCTCTTTCACATCCTACATAATTCCCGCGAGGAACTCCGCGAAAAGCAGCTGCTCGGCATGCAGATCGAGCTCGCGTCTGCCATGGAGTACCTGCATGCGCAGGTTCCCGCTGTCATCCATCGTGACATTAAGTCACACAACGTGCTCGTGAGCGAAGGTTATCACGTCAAGCTGTGCGACTTCGGACTGGTATCCACCTCCGTCACGGCCGCGGGTACTCCGGCGTACATGGCTCCGGAACTTCTGCAGAGCGGCCTCTTTTCCCGCAAGGTTGACGTGTACGCCTTTGCAGTTCTCATGTGGGAAATGTACACTCGAGCGATTCCTTTTGCTTCATGGGAACCCAGCGACGTTCGTAAATTTGTTGCCGAGGGCAAGCGCCTCGGGTTGCCGCATTCTGGGTACCCCAAGCAATGCGGCCAGCTCATTGAGCGTTGCTGGGCTTCGGAACCTGACCGGCGCCCCGAATTCAAAAACATCACACGCGCACTCACGCGCATCTATTCAACCATTCGTGACGTCTCGCACCTTGACGAAGTCAGCGGTGGCGGTGACGGAGACGCTTTTGATCTCCTTGAGCGCAATGTTTCTAAGAAGTAGCTTCGTCTTTACAAATTTTGCCTATGATCTCTGCATCCCTGCTGCTGCTGAATTATTCACATCATTGGTGGTACCCCAAGTGGTTTGTACGTACGAAATACCCTTTTTCTTCCCTTTTCTTTCCGTTGTTTGTTTGGTTTCCTCGTAGTCCCCATCCATATATCAATTGCTTGCTTGCTTGCTTGCTTGCTTGCTTGCTTGCTTGCTTGCTTGCTTGCTTGCTGACAAGCTAGCATTGCATATTGCAATGCACTTCGAGCCCATCCATATATCAATTGCTTGCTTGCTTGCTTGCTTGCTTGCTGACTAGCTAGCATTGCATATTGCAATGCACTTCGAGATGAAAGAGTTAAGTTTGTTTTTTTGTTTTTTTACGAGAAATCAGATCGAAAAAGCGTTGTGGTCTCAACCAACTTGAACTTGAAGCCTGAGCTGGCTGGCTGGTGTGCTGTCTCAACATCCTTACTAGATCATGGTAATCATGCCGTCACGGTACATGATGCGGTTACGCGCTTCGAGACGCTCCAAAATGAGGTCGAACTCACGTCGCGAGTACGGCCTTGCTCCAGGAAGAGTCTTTTTCAGCTCCTTGTTGGCAGCGTCAAAGACGTCGCTTGATTCGAGCATGTCGTTCCGCTGCTCGCGCGAGACCTTGAGCACGGTTGTCTTGACGAGCT
Organism: Aurantiochytrium sp. KH105; assembly: GCA_003116975.1. Classification (NCBI taxonomy): domain Eukaryota; class Bigyra; order Thraustochytrida; family Thraustochytriidae; genus Aurantiochytrium; species Aurantiochytrium sp. KH105. The sequence continues at coordinate 225,710 of BGKB01000010.1, forward strand.
TGAAGCGCTCCGAGTTCTCGTCGACCACCTCCTCTTCGTTGCTGCTGTGGTCCTCGGCCATGCCATCATCCTCGCTGTCGCTATCAAGAGAGGGCTTTTTGGATCGTCGACCAGCCGATCGCGGTGCAGAATCGAGACGCGAGCGCTTTCTGCGTTTGCGCGACGCGGGCGTTGCGCCTGCAGGCAAACTACTATTCTGAGTCCCACGTGCGTTCTCATCGCCGTCATTGTCGTCGTTGCCACTGTCTCGACCATCTCCAGCATTTAAGCCATCGTCGCTCGAATCGTCGCTCATATCGTCGCCGGAGTGTCTCTGAACGCGATCTGTCGGGGCGGGGACTTCATTTCCTGGCTGCTGGTTGTGTAAGGCGTCGCCGTTAGCATCAGTTGGCGGCATGGTATCGTGGTACAGAGCGTAACGCATGGTACGAAGGGCCTCTTCTGCGTCGCAGACCTCGACCTCGCTCGAAAGCCGTGCCTTAGCGTGGGCAGTGGCGAGACGAATGAAACTTTCGAGCTGGCGCGCGGTCACCGGGAGAGTCTTTGTGGCTTGCTCCTGACGAAGCGAAGCGTACTCCTGATTGATAAAGTCAGACGCTTCCATGCTCAATACCGGTTTGATCCGACTCTTTGCGTAGTGAATGTATTTACGAATGAATTCCGGATGCAAGAGTTGATCACGACGGCCAGCACCCGCGGCAAATCCACCGTGGAGCATGGGGTTGAATTTCTGATGCACTGGGGCGGTCATATCCTCGCGATCCTCCGTCTCCTCAAGAGCACTTGCGGTCATGTCGCTCCCACCAGAGCGGAACGGGAGGCCCTCCTGCCCCGGACGTTGGTAGCGATGGAGCCTGAGGATATGATCGGAGATGGCTCGGTCGTGCTCCGGGTTGAGATTATCCAGCACAATGAAGAGCAGATCAAAACGCGAAAGCAAGGAGTCAGGAAGGTTCACGTTGCGTTGCGGGGAGAGATCCTTGTCGTATTGGCCATAAATTGGATTGGCTGCTGCGACAACGGAACAGCGGGCATTGAGCGACGCATGGATGCCAGCCTTAGCAATGGTCACCGTTTGCTGCTCCATGACCTCGTGAATGGCAACGCGGTCATTATCACCCATTTTGTCGAACTCGTCAATACATACCACGCCTCTGTCAGCGAGAACCATGGCACCAGCCTCGAGGCGGCGCTCGCGCGTCTCTGGATCGGTCGTGACCGCGGCGGTGAGGCCGACGCCTGTGGAACCGCGACCCGTGGTGGACACTGCAAGCGGTGCGATGCCCAAGACAAAGCGCAACAGCTGCGACTTGGCTGTGGACGGGTCACCGACCATGAGAATGTTGATGTCGCCGCGCAGATGGGTGCCGTTTTCAAGGTTCTTTTCCATGCCTCCGAGAAGCAGGAGCAAAAGGGACTTTTTGATGAACTCATGACCATAAATGGAGGGTGCAAGAGAACGTGAGAGAACCTGGAAAACGTTGCGGTCCTGCGCAAGTTCCCTGATGTTCTGCAAGTCGCCCGTGGTCATGGTAATGCCCTGTACCTCGTCGCCGATAGTCTGCACTGAATTGGCCACGAGCTTGCTCAGGTAAGACTGGCCAACGCCAGTCCCCAAAGGAATGGCGCGGAAAACGCCAACAACCTTGACGCGATCGCCTGGCTTGCAACGGTCGACGAGGTCATGATCGAGGATGACGTCCACAGAACGTGGCAGCTGACCCATCGGAGCACGCTCTGGCATTTCCTGGATTGTGAGCGTCTGGAAGTCCTTAAAGGCAGAGTAACCAAACTCGGTCTCGAGTGGGTTTCCTTCGGCGTCTACCTTGGGCTGTACAGTCGTGGTAGGCAAACCGTCGAGGGAGGTTGCGTCGCGGTAGTTTCGAATCACGTGCTTGTTGGTCATCGGACAGTAGTGCACGCTTTTGACGAGCTTTGGACGCACAATCGACATTTTCGTGACAATACCTTCGACGCAGATGAGCTGCCCAAGACACCTAGCAAGCATGGCACGCGGTGAGACGTGATTGGCGCCAAAGCTGCCGATGAAGCCGACGTGAAACTTGACTTTGTCGTCGCGAAGCTCTTCCGCCTGGTGCTGCGCCAGCGTCACTTGCTCGATGGCCGATTCGAAGGCCTTAATGTACGGTAGTGGTGTACGAAGCAAGTTGCCCGTGAGCTCTGCGTCGTGTTTACGAAGATCGTTCATGTCCACGTGCAAGCGGTATACCTTACGCTCGACCATTTCTTCAATCTTGTCGGCGTAGACTTCTCGAAGGTCCGAGTCCCGCAGAAACGAGGTGAACGTGTTCACCAGCTCCTCATGGTCCAGGTCTTGGCCCTCATCCATGCCGACATCCTGGAGCTGGCTACCGAGGCCGTCCTGCAGGACCGCGCTCATGGTGGTTTACTTCGAACGATCTCGCTGTCTTGTCCTTGACGAGGAGCACGAGGACAGAAAAGAAGAAGAAGAAAGGCTCTGTACGCTTGGAGAGGGCCACCGAGCGCGCGCGCGCGACCGAAGCGCGAGCAACGCCGGCCCTGCGCGTTATTGCCCACTCGCGCACGCCGTCGAGCGGGGTTTGTCTTTGCATCACACACGGGCTCGACGACAGTTAGGTTAAAGGGAATACGGGGAACGTAGTCTCAGCAACTAGGTCTGGTTGCGAAAAGAAGAAAAAAAAAAATGAAGAAAAAAACCAATCAAAGTAAAGACCTGTCTGCGTGAAGGATGAACTTATCAAGCACACAGGCTTGGTTGCAGCAGGTAAGAGATCTCTGTGGAGAACGGCAGAAGGCATTTTTTTTTGAAAAGAAACAGCAATAAAATTCGGTTGATGAAAGTCTTCGTCTGAACCGAGCGTGGCCGGAAAGCATCGCAAAGAAACAGGTTCACGTAGACACGCACATAACAAGTGATGTCTGGACGTGAGTAAAACAAACACCTTGACACGAGAAAGATGGAAATCAAAGCAAGCACAAGGGCCGCGCAGGCTTTACGAAAAGGAGCCCAACGACTTATTCCGGATCGTCGACCATCTTGAGCAGCGCAGCGCGGCGCTCGTCGTAGGCCTTTTTGAGCTCAGCAACGTCTCGCTGGAACTGATGGTCCAAGTTCTGAAGACGATTCGTGAGCTCAATCATCTCCTGCGCGTTGTCCGGGATGGTCCAGTCATCATCATCCTCATCCAATTGCTGCTTGTGCGCCTTCTTCTTGGTTTTGTGTGACATAAAGTAGCGCATAAAGCTCGCTTCTCTGGGTTGCACCGTAGAGGTGGGCGGGGTAAAGATGGAGGTGCCATAGCCAGAGCCATTGGCCACAAGTGTGCCAGAATCCTCATTCATTTCCATGGTGTCTCTTCCACTCCGTGCCTTGGAGGTTCTGCGCTGCATGCTATCCACATAACGCGCCGTCTTGCCGCGCGTACCGGAAATGCTCGTAGCGATGCCCTGCGACCGGTTCTGAGACTCCACGAGGCGAGCTTCGTTGATCTCCTGGAGGTGGTCGCTCACGAGCTTCTCGATGATGGGAGAATAGCCACGGTTCTCACCCGAGTCCAGCTCGTCGACTGTGTCCCGCACAAAGGGGTGCTCCATGAGCTCTTGCGCAGTAGGGCGTTTCGACGGGTCCTTTTGCAAACATTGCTTAAGAAAGTCTTGGAGTTCGTCGGAAAACTCATCGGGGTGCAAAAAGTTGGGAGGCGGCCGTGAGGGGATCATGAAGATGGCGCGCATGGGGTGAATGTTAGAGTACGGTGGTTCCTGATCGGCCATTTCGATAATCGTAATGCCTAGCGACCAGATATCGGCCTTGCCATCGTAGCTGCTCTCCGAGATGACCTCTGGGCTCATCCAAAAGGGCGTGCCGATGACGGTGCGTCTCTTCGACTGGTCGGCCTCGAGCCTGGCACTGACGCCAAAGTCGGCAAGCTTGGCGTGGCCAGACTCTGTCAAAAGGATGTTTCCGGCCTTGATATCACGGTGAATCATGCGCTGCGAGTGCAGGTAATGGAGGCCCAATAGCACCGACGCGCTGATGACGCGAATTTCGTTTTCCGTGAGAGAGACGTCGCAGATATGGATCAGGTCGTTGACAGAGCCGGCCATGCATAGCTCCATGACGATCCAGATGCGGTCTTGGTGGGCGTCTTTGTAGGCGCCGACGAACTCCACGATGAAAGTGTCCTTGGTGCTCTTGAGAATATCGATTTCTTTCTCAAGGTCCGCAATGTCATCTTCGATCGGAATAATCTTCACCGCCACGAAACCGTCGGACCCGTCCTTGTAGCTCGCCTTGAACACCTCGCCGTAGCTTCCCTCGCCCAGGCTCTCCTCCAGCTCGAAGAGCTCCTCCGGGTCGCCTTTCTCGAGGCCGCGCATGGTCATCCTTCGCGCCGAAGCGCCGAGTCTCGCGGAGACGGGAGATGAGAAGCGCTTGCTCCTCCTCCTCCTCGGCACGCGCGGCTTCTCTTCCGGCCGCTCGCTCGCTCCTCCGCGTCGCCGCCACGGAGGCACGCGGTCGCCCTCGTGGAGCACGTGCACGAGCGAGCAAGCGCCCGCGGGCGTAGGTTACTTTCTCGCGCTCTCGCCCGGCCAGCGGGCGGCGCGCGCGCGCGGGCGGGCGGGCGCGCGGGGGCCGCAGCGGGCGTGCGCGGCGAGCGCGGGAGCGCGCGGGCGGGCGGGCGGGCGGGCGCGCGCGCGCGCGGTTCTCGTCTCCGGCGGGCGGGTTTGTCTGCGCGAAGGGGCCGCCCGGCCGCCGCCGTCGGGACCGCGCCGCCTTAACGCCCGCTCGAGTACCTTCTTACTCGCCAGCTTGCGAACCCGCACGTGTGCACAGCGTTAAGGCGGCCAGGCGGGGGACCACCCCGTGCGCGCACCCCTCGCGCACCAGTGTGTACTTGAGGGTGTGTGTGGGCACGCGCGTGTGCGCGGCTCTTTTTCTTTTCTCTCGCCCTCTATCTACACTACTGCCACTGCTGACAGACAGCGCGGACCTGAGAGCGCCCTCGAGCGAGCTCGAGAGCGCGAGAGAGCGCGCGAGGCAAGGAAAGCGAAAGTCGGGCGCGGCAAGGGGGCGTGGAGATGCGGGAGGGCGTGAAGCGCGATGCGGGCTCGGACGTCGCGCCAGCGGGAGTGGCGGCCAAGAACGCAAGTCTCGCGGCGGTGTGGAGGCAAGACCGCACCATTAGGCTGGCGTCAGAGGAGCTCGCGCGATGCAAGGAAGAGCAGGCAGCTCTTGACCGTGGAGAGGCTCACGCGGGAGTCTTGCGCGAGACGCCGAGGCGGAGAGACGAAAGAAACTTACTCTGGAGCGAAGCGCTGCGCGAGGAGCGTCGGCGACGCGAAAGAACCAAGGCCTACGACGTGATTTTTGAGCAAGAACAAGCTGCAGATGCAAAGCTGGCCGTCGCACACGGACGCGCGCACGTACGTGGTCGATTGCCCCGACTCCAAGACGACATGCTCCGCCGACCGGGTGTCGGGAATGATTCGAACGTCTTTGCAAAAGCCGCTACGCAAAATGTCAATATTTCTGGCCCGCACAAACTGGTACCTCTTCATCTTGCTATTTTGCAGCAAGAACCCAGAATACTAAGTCAACTTCTTGCACAAGCTGCATGCAGAGTTGACGCTCAGGACGCCGCAGGATATACGGCGCTTCATCACGCGTTGAGCCTCGGGAACAAAGGTCTGCTAATGGCCAAGATGCTGGTGGATGCCGGCGCAGATATGACGGTTCGAAATCGGGCGGGTCTCAATCCCATCGAGTCAGCGCTTGCTCTTCATCTGTACAACGAAATGGCAATCTTTCTTGAGCAGTTTTCTACATGGGACCTAGCTTGCTGCATAGCAAGGCGTTTCTTCCTCGACTATTTCTCTGGTGACCCCGTCTACCATCATTACAAAAACCTGAATTACGAACATGCGATCTTCATGGCATACGCGGTGGTGATGCACCCTAGCGCTCTACGCGGAGGCCTGCAGATTCGTATGAAACTGCGTCAATTTTTCAATAAGGAACGGACCATGAACAATCTCGAGCGTTTCTTTCACGACATTCGTGGAGATCATCGCTATGATGCATCCAAAAACGGACGCTTTGACTTTCACACGCCGCTGAAGCAAAAGCATAAAGACGAACCCTTGAAAAAGCAGCTCTTGCAAGCGCACAAAAACTTAGAGGCCAAAGAGGCACTGAGGCGAGGAGGGTCCCAGAAAGCACTGAACACTGGCGCAACCGGAAATGGAGGCGGTGGCAACGACGACGACGACGACGACGACGAACGCGATGAGCTTGATCTCATTCCTTTCGGTATGTTTGTCGAATTCAAACGTAGCAAGTTGCGCCGTTGGCACACCAAGGCACAAGCCTGGGACTTTAGCAAGTGCCCGGACCGAATTGCTCGATTTGCCTTCCAGGGCCGTCTCTCGTCAAAGGAGATTGCGGAAAAGCTTACGCAAGGCCGGCAAGCCTTTGCGGACTGGCGAGATGCCAACCGACAAACGCTTCGCGACGATGAGGATCGCCGACTCCGTCAAGTTGCCGATGCCGTGCGCCTTCGGAAGCTTCGCAAGGATCGTGCGGCCAAACTCGAGCAGCAGCGCATCGAGGAGGAGCGCATTCGACAGGAGCGTGCCAAGAAGGGTCTCGACAAGATGGATCCAGATGCAAAGGTTGTCCTTAGCGGCGCCGAGGTTGTCTATGACATTGACGAGGGACAAACCTCAGCCACGTACACGATTTGTCTTGGAACACGACCCGTTGCGCCTGTGCTTGTCAAGCTTTCCGTCATTTCTGCACCGACAGCTACCGCTCCTGATGCTGTTGACGATGGCACGAAAGATCTGACTCAATTTCTCATTCGCCCCACGTTGGTTACTTTTACCCCCAAGAATTGGGAAGAACCGCGACAGGTGGAGGTCTGGCCCAAAGATGACGACGCTCTTGTGCGTATGAAGCGCAAGGTTACTCAAGGCCCTGCGGGCGTGTGCGACCACAAACTTGTACATGTGATTCCGAGCACCACAGACTGGAGCTACAAGCATCCCGATCTTGTGTGGGAACCTGTACAAGACCCAGTTCTCAGCGTTGTGTAGATTTGCTTCCGAATTCAGGGAAAATCATTGATGAAATCGACGCTGCGAATTATCGAGTTGCCAAGACGCACGACACAAAAGCATGTCGAACGTGATTTTAAAAAAAAAACTATCTTTCATGTATCATAAATGTTTGTATCTTGAGGACACAATCTAGCGCTTCGTGCGATCTTCACTGCACGTAAGAAAGAATGAAAAAGAAAATGAATGCTCAACTACTTGGATTCGCTCGTCGATGTTGTCTTTGGCGCAGAATCGAGCTCAAGTAATAAATCGAGAAGAGCATCGCCAAATGCCGCGCCCATGCCAAGCAAATGAGCTTGGTTTATGTGCACTCCGGCCAAAGGCCCCGCGTCTACACCACCGAGTGACGCTTCGAGGGTATAGCTAAGGATACGGCCCTTGAAGTCTTTGTGAATGCAGACGCGCCCGGTCGACTCTTTGGCTTTGGTCACCGCATTTTTACAATCCATCAGTGAGAAAAGTACGCTGGCCTCGGCAAGTTTTTGCGGGAAGATAGGAACAGGAACGGGAGCGTTTTTGGAATAGTCGGCAATCCTTCTCTTTGACTTGAGCGTTCCATTCGATCCGATAAATACTGTTGGCGATGGTTCACGATTTGGCTTGTCGGCTGACACAGTTTTCTTTCCTGCGCTGCTTTGGCTACCATCAACACCCTTGTCGTGATCACAGTCGGTCACATCCTCATAATTCTCCTTCTCCTTGGTCAAAGTATCTTTGTTTCCTCCAAAAGCCTGTCGGTGCTTGATACTTGTATCATCGTCGTCGTCGTCATCATCGTCAACATCGTCGTCGTCATTCGTGTCGTCATCATCATTGTCATCATCATCATCATCATCATCATCGTCATCATCGTCGTCAGCATCAGCATCGTCGTCGACGTCGTTATGAGCATCAGCATCAGCATCAGCATTAGCATCAGCATCAGCATCAGTTCCAGCACCAGCACCAGCACCAGACTCAGCATCATTGTTGCGGCCACTGGCGTCGTTCTTGTCGCCATGGGAAGTCTTGGACAACCCATCAAGATTGAGCGTAGTCATGTGTTCCAAAGACGCCTCTCCGTCGTTCAAGGTCGCGAGTTCGTCACTGTTCGGCGTTGCTGCCGGCGCCCCGATGAGATCGAGAAAATCGCCCATTGCATCGGCAACATCTGCGCGGACAGGTTCATCAGGCTTAGCAGGCTCGGGTTTGACGACGACGGGGGTGACGGATGGAGATGGAGGCGCAAATTGATGTCTGCGACGACGAGCAGAGATGCAACCATAGAGAAAAATATTGTGGCGACGCGAGTGGCCGTGAAAATCACAATATAGAACGACCTGGTGGCTTTGCGCAAACTCGCGAATGAGAGTCTTGGTTTGAGCAATGGTTGGGTGATCGCGAGACGACGGCGTGGCATAGTTCCGATTTAGATCGACACCTGCAAGTGAGCACCTCGAGTTGCCGACAATTACGCCATCAGGGTTGAGCATGGGAATCACTTTAAAGACAAATTGGTCGCGAAGCAACTTGGCATCAAGACTAGGACCCGTAATGAATTCGAGAAAGCCCTGCATGATCCAGCTTGCATTTGACTCTGCTGGGTGTACGCGTGCCGACAAAACGATGCCGCGGCGCTTGGAAAGCGGTTGCTCCTTTGTCTCTGGAGAGGTGATGGTGAGGACATCGCAGCGATTTCCAGCCACGGTCTTACACAAGAGCGCCCGTGTAAACCGCAACTGACGTGTCTCGTCTGTTTGCAGACGCCAAAGAAAGCGCTGAAGGTCAGTGTACCGATACGGGTAGCAAAATGCGAGAAAAAAAGGGTCCGTCGGGGTGCAATCACCCTGGGAGGTGAGGGCGAAACAGAGCGCAGTGTTATGATCCTTGACAGGGCCATAATAGACGTCAGTTCCTACGCGGCGCCACGATCCCTGGCGCGCAGAGTAGAGAACTGGTTTGCAGCCACCTTGTCGGCCAAAGAGAGATTCGTTCTTTGTAAAATTGAGCAAGCGGAAACGGTATTCCTTGTTGGGACGGAGGTTGCGCATGCTGAAATAGAACCACTGTGCATGGGGTTTCTCGGATCGTGGATCCAGCTGAAGGTGGAGATCATAAAATGCCGAGCTTCGACGCACCGCACGAGCAAGATTTCCGCTCTCGAAACGCGACTCAAAGACGAGACAGCTCCCGGGCAGATTCCGTGTACGAAGGTTAGCAGCATCTCTTCGATCGTACACCGTCTCCCCGGGCCATGGCGGCGCAGCCCACGCTTCGGAAGAGCCAAACTCGTGCGCCTCGAGCAAAGGTTCCAAAGCGCCATAATCTTGCTCGCTGACGCCAGGATGATCCGCATTTGTGCTGGCAGAAGAGCTCTCACTCGCTTGGTCATGATCCTTTTCGACAACAGTAGTATCTGCAGCAGCAAGCGCAGGTGTGTTGTCGTGTCTCTGGTCCAAGTTTGTGATCTTGTGAATGGGCACAGCCACGCTCAAATAGGAGTCGCCTAAAAATCCGCATCCGACGGCATCCGGCGATCTCGAGGGCGGCGAAAGAGGAACATCATCTTTGCTCGCAGCGGAGACGCCAGAGCATGGCCGTGATTTTTCCGTTTCGTCTTCTCGATTGTCGTTGCCATGATCTGCTTTGGCAGAGTTCTTGGCCGTGCTGGTTTCCTTCGGGTCGCCTCCTTCTTGAGCCTCTGCGTCGCAACCTGCGACTTCGAGTTCTGATGTGGCAGCTGCGTCCGGGCCGAAGAGGCCTCGCGCCCGCCAGTTGCGCACGAGCGCCTCGCGCAAAGCGGCAGCCGCATCGCGGTCCCCGGCGGCGGCGTCGTGCGGCATGGCGCACAACTTTGCCAGCGCAGAATAGTATCTATCTCTATCCAAGCTTGGTTGCGGTTTGAGGTCTGCGCTCGGGTCGAGGCGAACTCTACGGCGCGCGGGCTGCGCCGGTGGCTGGCGCCTCAGAGCAACAGCATGGCAACGCCCTCGGGCCACGCGGGTGCGCCGCCCCCGCCTGGCCAGCAGCAGGAGGAGGCGCAACAGGGTCGAAGCCAGACTCCGCAGCCCGACATGCCGCAGACGAGCCTGCCGGCAAGACCGGGCACGGCTTCGGCGGCGTCGACCTCGGAGGCGGCCCAGGTCGCGCTCGGCGTCAAGCCAACTGCGGCTCCGCAGACGCAGCAGCGACGAATGCTCGCGACACCCAAGGCTCGCAGTAGAGCGTCGCAGTCGCGGGGTCCAATGTCGGCCATTGCGTACCGGATGCTTGCATTTGAGTTGGTACGTCACGCTTCGCAAGGGCTACTTTACTGCCAGCACTCTTTTAGCATCATGCTTGTTTACTTGCTTCTTTGCTTGCGTGCTTGGTTCTTACTAACGTCTCGTCAAAACTTTCACACAGGTTCGCATTTGCGATGCGCAAAACGATCTGGGCAAGCTGGAAATGCTCGGGTTCGGGATCGGGCACCGGTTTGTGGAGAGATTCACGCGTACACACGCCAAGTTTACCAACACGCTCGAGGTTGTCAAGTTTCTGTGCAAGGACCTATGGCTCGCAATGTTTGGCAAACAAGTCGACAAGCTGCAGACGAATCACAAGGGTGTTTTCGTTCTCCATGACAACAAGTGCGCATGGGTATCTAGCGTTGATATTGACTACAGTGACGAGGAGAGCCTGGAGCAGGCAAAGAAGTTTCTCATTGCCCCCTGTGGCCTCATTCGGGGAGCCTTGTCTAATTTGGGCATCAAGTGCACCGTGCGGGCAGAGTTCTCGACGTTGCCAATGTGTTTCTTCAATATACAAATCAATGAAGAAATGTTGTAGATGCTTTTTGTATTAGGTTGGATCTTGGTGAGCAAAGGTATTAAAATCAATTCTAGAGGTGTGATACTGGAGACTGACGAGATGCAGGGACGCAACGTTTCAGGATGAGAAGAAGATATCCACATTTTGCATAAAACCAAGACTGTTTACGTTGCAGAGCTTCGTAGGACACGCCTTGAAAGTCAAGCTGGAATGTCGCACGACTTTAAACGAATGAATGATTGAAGGAACGAAAAGTCAAGGTCGTGGTCATTAATCGGAAAAAACATAGTACCATGGTGTATGTGTGATCAAATGCTTTTTTCAAATTTAGAAAGGCAAATGGCTGGCTAGCTACGCATGCATGAATCGCAAGACTTTGCTCGTTTACTTGAGCGAGTCGAGGGACTCAGTGGACTGGGTCACAACCTTGGAAGACTGGAAGTCAGCATCGCTGGCACCCTCCTTGCGCTTCTCCTCGATACGGTCGGAGATCCAGGCCATGGTGAGCTTGAGGCCAGACTTGAGGTCAATGCCGGGGGCCCAGCCGAGCACCTTCTTGATGAGGGTGTTGTCGGAGTTGCGGCCACGGACACCCTCGGGGCCCGGGACGTGCTTGTGCTTAAGCTGGCCGGTCTTGCCGGCGAGCTCAATGACCATGTCGGCCATCTGGTTCATGCTGACCATCTCGTCGGAACCAAGGTTGATGGGCTTAAGGAAGTCCGAGTCCATGAGGCGCAGGATACCCTCAATGCAGTCATCGACGTACATGAACGAGCGGGTCTGCTCGCCGTTACCCCAGATCTCGAACTCCTCGGTCGAGGTAAGGGCCTTGCGGCAAAAGGCGGCGGGGGCCTTCTCGCGACCACCGGTCCAGGTACCGTGGGGACCGTAAACGTTGTGGAAGCGGGCGATGCGCACATCAAAGCCGAAGTCGCGGCCGTAGTGCATGGCGAGCTCCTCGGACGCGAGCTTCTCGAGGCCGTAAGCGTCCTGGGGCTGGGCGGGCCAGGCGTCCTCCTCCTTGAGGCCGGGGTTGGCCTCGTCCTCCTGCTTGGACTCGTTGTACACGCAAGCGGAAGAGGCGTAGAAGAAGCGCTTGGCGCCGGCGCGGCGAGCGGCCTCAACCATGTTGAACGAAATCATGGTGTTGTTGTAGAACAGCACAGAGTGGTTGGACTGGATGAAGCCCATGCCACCCATGTCGGCGGCGAGGTTGTACACCTCCTGGCAGCCCTCGGTGGCGGCGACGCAGTTGCTCAGGTTGCGCAGGTCCAGAAGCTTGAACTCGTCACAGAACTCCTCCTCCTTGAAGAACTCCTGCTTCTTCCAGTCCACGGCAACGACATACTTGCCCTGCTCCTTGAGCTTCTTGCCGAGGTGGGCAGCGATGAAGCCGCCGGCACCGGTGATGCACACCTTGACCTTGTCGTCCGACATTTTGCTTGCTTGTTTGCTATTTCTTCGAATCTGGAGATTGGTTGGGTCGTCATTGTCATTTCAATGTCATTATAAAGTCAGTCAGTCACTCAGTCCATCCATCAGAGTCAGGCTCGCGTCCTCCTTCTCCTCCACGCATGCAAGCAGACACACGTCGCACCGCCCGCACTCCTGCCCGCTATCCATCCAGGATCCATGGGTGACAACGGCCACCGTCGCCTCCAAGCCGTTCTTGCTCGGGATCGGTCCCGAAGCCGTTCTTGGTGGGTGTCCGCCTTCCTTCGTCGGCTACCTGGCGATCTGGCGATCCCGCGACGAAGGGTCTCTCGGGCTCATCCGCGTTGTGCGAGTCCTTGTCCGCACGCCGCCGCACGCCGCCGCTCTCCGGGTCGCGCGCGAAGACGGCCTCGCGAAGCCACTCGGCCAGCCAAGCCAGCCTGGCGCGCCCAGGGCCGCACGATTTCCGCTCTCGGCAGCCTGCATCACAATCTATCCTCTCAAAACTTGCGCGCGTGCGTGCGTGCGAGCGAGCGTGCTTGCGAGCGTGCGTGCGTGCGTGCGGAAGGCCTTTGGTCCCTCGATGGATCGATCGATCGTGCGTGCTGATGATGTCTTGCGCGAGCGCGCGGCTTTCGCTTGCTGGGACGTACCTGTCTTGCCTCGTTACGGCTTTGGATTCGAATTCGAATTCGAATTCAAATTCGAATCCAAATTTCTTTCATTCCTTTTCCTTTTTCTTTTTCCTCTTTCAAACCGGATTCGAATCCAGGAAGGGGAAAGTGAAGGAAGCAAAAGCCAGACAAGCAAGCAAGCGCGAATCCAATCTCATCGTCTCCACGTGGTACCGTGCCATGCATGCAACACACCCCCCGAGCCTCTCTCGCTGCGCCGCTCCGCAAAGCGCGCCCGGGACTGTCTCCATCTCGCAGCCTCGCGTCCATTCCCCTGAGATAAAGAAGCCTGAGAAACCCCTTTCCTGGATTCAAAAATCTAAACCAGCTTGCGCCTCCTGGACTCTCTCTCCCTCTCCTCTCGCACGCGCATCAAGCCGGCCGCAGTCGCCCAGGAGTTTCCCGCTCCGCTCCGCGCCGAGCACCCGCGTCCGGAAGGAAGGCGCAGCAGCTGCACAAGCGCAAGCGCAAGCACAAGCACAAGCACAGCAGCGAGGCCCCGTGAAACCCCCGCTCGCAGTCTTTCTCCCCCTTAGTCCCTATTCATTCATTCATTTATTCATTCATTTATTTATTTATTCATTCATTCATTCATTCATTGGTCGTTCATTCATTTTATCTCCTTCATTTATTCTCTCTCTGTCTCTCTCCCCTCTTTCCCGCTTTCGCGCCACCGACCACCCCCCCTGCTCGCATGCGCCTCCTCACGCCCGGCTCTCGCGGTCCGCGCGTCCCCGCCGCGGCGTGTGATGCCTACTGTAAAACGTAGAAGGGTCTTACAAGGATCCGATCGCGCTGCTCACAACCGTAAAGACGGGCCCCCTCCTCGCGCACGGGGACGATTTCCAAACAATTTTTATTCTTTTTTCTGATTTTTTGTTCTTGATTTTTTTTTCAATTTTCTTGTTGCAGAGGGAGACGATGATGACGATGATGATATGATGGTGATGGCGGTGCCGGTGGCCGTCATGGAGGGGAGGAGACGGGATGGACGGGCGTCACGCACGCGCGTGTCTTTTCAGGTGGGTGGCCGGGAGGGTGAAGGGCGAAAAGGCGCATGATCATGGGTTCAACAGGTGGTGCCATGGGACGTGATGGGACAGAAAGCGGAGACGAGAGACGCAACAAGAGCTCGTCGTCATCGGCGGGAACGAATTTCAGCCAATCGGCCAGCTATTTATAGCCGGCCAGCCACTGCCTCTGGCAGACCACATGGTTCACCACAGAGGCGGTCCGGTCCCATCAGTCAGGGCTCTTGCCGAAGCTTACGATACCACTTGGGAAGCGGGATGCCTTGGTCGTCCTCCCTATGCAAGACGAAAGTCGACGACTCCACACTACCTACGCTGAGGGTGCTACGTCCAAGGGCGTCGGGCATGTCGACCTCTTGAATCGTATCGTCGTCGTTGTTGTCATGAAATAGCATGCCTTGACCGCTGAGAGCGCTCGCTCCTGCATCCACGACAAACGCATCGTCGTCGTCGTCTTCTTCTTCGTCATCGTCGTCGTCACCATCTCCACCATCCTTGTCATACTCTTGATCGTTTCCCTCTTGCCCCTCCTGCTTGCCATCATCATCCACATCATCATCATCGTCGTCGTCATTGTCGTCGTTGACGTGCACCACGAGGCCTCGGAACGGGTCGGTCTCACGGCCACGCGCGTGTTTTGCCATGCCCGGCAACGGTGCGGACTGCAGGCTTCGGCGACTTGCAGCTTTTGGATCCCCGCGACCCTGTGTCGCTGTCAAACTTGCGAGCGTCGGCGAGAAATGTCCTCGGGAAGAGGCGGCGCCCCGGCCGCCGCCTGTGCCTTGCAGACGCGGAATGGCGCGCTCGAGAATGCGCCGATCACTAAGAACACGCTGCAAATCGGCATGGAGGCCATCGCGCGTCGCTTCAACCTTGGCAAGCTCTGCGCGAAGGGCCTGAAGAGAGGTCTGCAGCTCGCGCGCCTCACGATGCGCACGTTCGAGTGCATTGTCTCTGTCCTTGAGCTTCTCCAAAAGATATGCCTGCGGTTGCTTGGCGCTGGCGGCAACATCAGCCGCAGCATGCGCTTCGGCCTGAGTCGAACGCAGCGCCGCTTCGAGCTCTCGCGCGTGCCGCTTCGAAGCCTCCAATTCCCGCTCAGTCCGCACAAGCTTTTCTGCGAGCAGTACACTTTGCTGCACACGTCGCTGCGCAGCAATGGGCAACTGGGCCGAGAACCGCGACGCCGCCGCTGACGCATTGGCAACCATGGTTTTCGTGTTTTCGCTCTGTGCATCGAATGCGAGTTTTGCGTCGCCTGCTGCTGGCGCAGCCGTCTCTTCGCGAGGCTCTTCGACAGCTTCAGCGCGTAACTTGGCCTGCTCCACCACGGCGGCATCGAGCTCGAGTTCAAGGGCCTCGTAAGCGTGAACCTTTTCTTCGAGCGTGGCGATGCGCGCGGTGCGTTCCACTATTGTCTTGGCTGTCGATGACTCGAGCGCGGCAAAGTCGTCGCGAAGAATGTCAAATTTGCTCCTGAGCATCTCGTTTTCGATCTCGAGCTTGCGCAAGGCGGCCATCTTGGCGTCCACCGTCGCGCTCAACGTCTCAATCTCAAAAACGCGGCGGTTCAGCTCGCCGCGAGCACGCGCTAGCGCCGCCTCATTCGAGGCGTCCTTGGTAGCCAGCTCTACGCGTGCCTCGTCGAGGGCGGTTTGCGCATCGCTCAATTGGGCGCGCAAATGCCCGGCATCAACAATGGCCTCCTCGCGGGCCGCGCGCATGGCTCGCGCTTCCCGTTCGGCCGTTTCGAGCTGGACTTCCTTGAGCTGTGCAATTTGTTTATTGTGTTCATTGCGCATCGCATCGACCTCGCGCGAAAGTCGCTCCTCGTATTCGGAACGCGCTTGCTGCAAGCCCTCGTGCAGGTGTTCTCGAGCTTCATCGAGACGAACTTGGAGCGACTGCACGCGGTCCTGCTCACGCCCAAGCTCGCTGGTGAGACGGGCGGCCTCGAGTTTGCGCGCGTCAGCCTCTCGGGCCAGATAGTTCTTGTCTTGTTTCACAAGCTCGAGGTCACGAAGAGCGTGTTCGAGCTCGCTCGCCTTGAGCGCGAGCGTCTGCTGTGTTGCCTCGCCGTGCGCGACGGCCCCGTTCCCAACTTGACGTGCCTGTGCGAGTTCACGCTCCAAGTCAGAAATGCGCGCACGCAGGGCCCCGGTTCGCTCGCTGTCTTCGCGCACCTTGTCGAGTTGGCGGAGGGCTTCGAGATGCTTGTCCTTGAACTGCGTGGCTTCATCCTGCGCTCGGGCAAGATCACTCTCGAGTTCGCGCGCACGCGCCTGCAGACGGGCCCGCTCGCTCTCGAGTCTGGCCTCGGCACTTTCGGTCCGCGCTTCGAGCGCTGTCTTGGCGGCAATCGCACGTTCCTGCTGTGTGGTCGCCTCGGCAAGCTGCGCGCGCAGAGAGGCTGTGAGCTCGAAAACCTTGACGAGCACAAGTTCGCGGATGGTGAGCTCTTCCTCGGAAAGCTTTTGCAGCTGCTCGTACTGGGACGCAGAACATTGGATCCCGCCGGCAAAGTCTGCGCGACTGGCGTCGAGTCTGCGCCGTAGCTCGGGAAGCCCGCGCTCCGCCGCCTGCACACGTTCTTTGAGCGTACGGACTTGGGCTTCGTACCGTCGTGTAGTTTCGCGAAGGCGCTGCGCGGCACTCTGCTCCATGCGTTTGAAGTTGACCTCGAGCAGGCGCTTCTCGTAGCGCACGGCCTCGAGCTCCTCGAGCAAAAGGTCCTGGGCTCTGTCGCCTGCCGCGAGGCCGCTTACGTTCCCGGCTCTACGAAGCGGCGTGGCCGCGAGCTCATCGTCTTCGAACAGGCTCGACCGCAGCGAGACCGATATCGACGCCGGCGACGACGTCGACGCCAGCGGCGACTCGAGCAGCGCGCTGCGCGAGGTCGTCGACACGTTTAGGACCGCTTCGAGCATCTCCTCGGAGAGCCCGATCCGTTCGCGCAAAAGCGACTGGACCGCCGCCGTGGTCTCGTCCGCATGCCCTCTTTCTGCCCCGGCCCTCGCGCCCCCTTCGCCGCCGCCCGCCGCGGCAGCCGCCGTCGCCGCCGCCATCGCGCGCGGGCGCTCGCGGTTTGGCGCTTTCTTGGCGGCCTTGGAGTTGCAACGAGGGAAAAAATCGCGGGCAAAGCGAGGCAAAGAAAGAAAGGCAAGCAAGCAGGGCAAGCCAAACAAACAAGCAACAACCAGCGCAACCGTCGCGCGCGCGCGCGCGCGAGCGAGCGAGCACAGGACGCGAGGCCGCGGGGAAGCGCGCGAGGAGCCCGCGGGAAAGTCGCGCGCACTGCGCCCGAGGCGCAGGCGCCGCGGACGCTTACGTTGCTGGAGCCGCAGGCGAAGAGCGGGTGAGGGGAGTGAGTCTGCAAGGGCGATGGCCAAACCGCCTCGAGCAGCCGTGCGCAAGATCTTGCGGCACCACGAACCCACCGTGCGCGTGGGGGAGAGCGTGGATCTCATGGTGAGTAAAGTGAAGAGAGAAAGCCCCCAGGGTAAAAGAAAGGAACGGGTAACGCAAATGTGAGACAGCAGCAAGCTCACGACGGCTGGTTCATTTTCGCAGGTTTACGTCAACTATCTCATGTTTCTACGCAGACTCGCAGAGGAAGCCGCCGTGGAGGCCTCAAAGGAAGGCGGAAAGCGCGTAGAGGATCAAGATGTAGAAAGTGCTGCACAGGTACGTGATGATCAACCCCCATTGCTTGTTTTCGTTTTAATGCGGCTATTCAAGACATATGACACTGACGATGACTGCTTGGTTGATGTACGCAGAGAGTTCTTGACGAGTTCAGAGGATAGAGATTTTGCCATATTCGCCAAGAGCTGCAGCTTTGTTTTTGCGCCTCTTGCGCCAAGTTCCTTCCACTCTTTCTTTGTATTTTGTTATTGTTCAGATCAGCCCCCGGCGACTGTATTGATATGTATACTCTATGTTTCGTGTTCGTCCCCCTCATCAGGCTACACACCCTTTCTGACCTTGTTCCTCGCTTTTGATAGTATACGAACGGAAGATCTCTTTTCACATGCCTTTTTTGCTTTCGGCCTATTCTCCAAACAATAAAGTAAAAAAGCGTTCATCGCCTCGTCCGCCAAGCCTCATGCGTGCGTATGCAACAGTCACACCCGCACTGCCGCTGCCGCTGCCGCTGCTGCTGCCGCACCGGCTGCAGTCTGCGTCTCAAGTTCGTGTCTCGAGGTGTCGAAGAAGCCGCGCCGACACCGTAATTTTTGGAATAAGCGGCAGGGTTTGCCGGCGGAACGCATCGCCATGGCGAGGGCTATTGCCGACGCCGCGGCGCATGAGGCGTCGGTCGCTGTCAGTGCGATGATGATGACCGATTCGTCAAGTTGCTCGGTCTTCCTACCTGCATGTACGACCTCACCGGGCCTCGTGGACCATACGGCCAACTCTTGGTGGGCCCCCAAACTAGCGCAGCAGGCACTTGAATGGAAAAGACCACCACGATCCATCCCAGTTCCCTGACGTCCTGATCGTGATGCGGCCTGCTGCTGCTCTAATCTAATCTCATCTCCTCTCATCTCATCTAAATTCTAATCTAATCTAGTCCGATCAAATTTGATCCGCGCCTGGGAATTGCGTTGAGGAAATGACGAGCGCAGAGTCGCGCTGCCAAACTGCGCAAAAATCGACCGCCAAGTGGACTTTCGCGACTTTCACTTGTCACCGGCCGGGCTTGACTGACTGTGAGCACTTCGTTTCCTCATTTGGCCGCCGACGCGGGGGGGGAGGGCGAAAGAAAGTCGAGCGCAGGCGCTCCGCAGCGGCTCGAGCAAACGGGGGTTGGCTCGAGCGGACCGGGCTGCGACGCGGGCGGCGCGGCTGCCTGCCTGCCTGCGCGCGAGCCAGCCTGCGAGCCTGCGCGCGCGCGAGCTCGGCCTGCGGAAGCGCGGGGACCCGCGTCGAGGGAGGGAAGGCGGCGGGGCCGAGGCCGCGGCCTGCAGGACTGCGTTGACCAGGCGCGAACGCGAGGCCCCGCGACGCCACGCCACGCGACGCCACGCGACGCCACGCGGGGCGGGGCGTGGCGAGGCGAGGAGACGAGCAGCTCCTCGCCCGATAGAATCTCTTTGGGTTCGCGCGTCGTTTATCCGTACGTTCCTTCGTTCATTCTTGCCGCTGCTGCAGCACGAGGATGGACGGGGGCCTCAGTGACCTCGACGCCAATCTTGACGGCGACTTCTTGGAATGGGTCCAGGAGCATGGCGAACTCTTCCGCGATGAGGACACCAAGTCTGAGGAAGATAGGATGCAAAGTGCCGCTGCTTTCCCTTCTCTTGCTGCAGGGCTCGAGCAGTGGGCTCAAGACGTCGAAGATTTTAGCGGCCTGAAAGACACATTTACACAACAACATCGCAGCGTTGGTACAATGCCAACGGGCCATCATCCCCGATCACTGAAACGAGCCTCAAGCTCTACTTCGGACCGAGCTTCAAATGCATCTGGAACCGAGCAGAAACGTCCGGCAAGGGCTTCTAAACATCGAGCGACAGCAAAAGGGAAATACAAGAGAAACTTACAGCGCGAGGATGACGTGGACGATAGCTTTGATGGAGAGACGCAGCGGCAACGACGGAAAAGAGGGCCTGAAAAGACGAGTAAATTCCAGCAGATCCCGAATTCTCTCGCCCCAACGAGCCGACGAAGCTCGAGCTCAAACTCAAACTCCCAAAGCGTGTCTTCTACATCGAATTTTGCAGCTTACTCAACGTCAGACTCGTCTCAGCACGCGGAGCGAGACAAGGCTGGAAAAAGAGTATCCGTAAATTCATCCAGCGGACAAACGACCGGCTTTTCAAACGCCTGCGTCCCACCATCGTATTCCAAGACGTCTCGAGCTTCAGAAGCGAACGCCACGGCATACGAGGACCAACTTTCTGCAGAAGGCCCATATACTTTTTCAAAGTCCGGATTCACTTCCGGAACGACCGCGGAGTCAGCCAGTGGGGCATCTGCATTCGACAATGGCTATCACTCCACTTTGAAGAGTCGGCCACGGCAGCAGTGGTCTGAAGATCAGGGGGGGGCACATGGATCATACTCTTCGCAGTCGCGATCACAATCGTCAAAGCAAACGCAGCATCGTGGCTACCCCGCTCGAGCCTCCGAGCGCGCCACTCTTCTCGAACGAATCAAGATGTTGCAGGCGGAAAAAGAGGTTTTATTAGCAAAGTTTGAGGCCACCCCGACGCGCTGCACCTCATCTCAAGACGCGCTCGATGCCCTCCGCGAATTGGGCGCCCAGAGGACGCAAAGATCCGACATTGACGCGTACATGTCGCGCTTCATGCAGCTGGGATCATCATGGGATGGAACCCTTTCACAAATGAGTGCACTTGAGAAGAATCTGGAGCCGAGCGCCATTCTCAAGATGTTTCTATGGGCTCTTTTGCAGAACGAGTCTTTCTTTGCCCCATCTCCATCGAGATCGCGCTCTGCGTCCCGTAGAGGCGCGGCGCGCACGGATCGCGATAGCGAAGGCACCGAGCAAGCGGCGCCCGAGGAAGGGATGCCTTGGCAAATGCTTTGCAACGCTCTTGAAATGGATCTCAGCCGCAAAGGAGCCAAGTTCCACGAAATGCGCCGAAAGGCGAAATCGCTGGCTTCTCAATTGTGGCTCGCCAAATCGAGACTTCGTATGTTACACGAGACGATCGTGACGAGTCGCGATGGGGTCGATCGCAAGTGTTCGTCGTTGCTTGAATCTCTCCCTGAAAAGGACTGCATCATGTTGCTCGAGCGCGTCGAGGCTGGAACAGGTCGACCACTTGATTCGCAAGCGCCGAGCAATTTTTTCTCGTCGATTTCACCCTGGAACAGTGAGTCATAATTTGTCCCTGACAAAATCGACAAATACAACGTTGAAGAGCAGCAACAGCAGCAGTAGGAGGAGGAAGAAGAAGAAGAAGAAGAAGAAGAAAAAGCGTTCGAGCGGAGAAGCAGCTGTTCACCCGATGCGCGAGCACGCGCGCACATCAATCGAGCTTTGTTGTAGTTGTTTACGTCGGTCCTCACGCACTTATGCGTACATCCCCGTCGCCCTTGTCCGGAGTGTTAATAACTAAACCGCCATTGTCTTGGCGTAGCTGGAAGAGATGCACAAGAGCAATCTCAGCCATCAAAGACCCGCTCAGCATCTAGGGGCTGAAGCACACACTCCTTTCCATTTTGAAATATTATTTGCACATGCCTTTTGAATACATGTTTTCTTATGTACAGGGGCCATCTGCGCATTATTCAAGCTATGGTAGCAGACGCCGTATGCTTAGAACGAGAGCGAGGCAGGACCTTATTGTAGATGAGTTTGTTCGTCATGACCGAGCAGGAAAGAAGACAAAGACATTCTCTAATGCTTTAGTAAGTAATGGAACCCCAGAAGAGCGCGTGCTCACGAGCAGCCTGCCTCTGCATGTCGACGGCGATGACATGACTGCGATGGACCGCAGCAGCAACCTTACGTATCTTAATCCTCTTTCGAGTCGCTGCTACAATAATCGACTTGTGACCTTGACACGTACACATGCACTGCTGCATTACCTCGCTGGGCTGACCAGGGCTGGGCAGGGCTGGGCCAGGCTATCCTGTCTTGCTTTGTCCTGTCCTGTCCTGTTCCGTCGTGTTGTGTTGCCCTAGCTGGGCGGGGTCTTTCTTTTCATTTCTTTTTTTTTTGGGGGGGGGGGGGGGGGGTAGCAATATAAAGAATCACACGCACATACACACAAGACCACGACCGTGATAATGTTCAAAGGAACTCATACCAATCAAAGTGCGCGCGTCCCGTTGCTTGGTCGCGTTCTTCAATCACGCCAAAAAGCTTGGGAGACGATTTACGGACTTGACGGTTGGGTGAATGAAGAGCCATGATAAGAAGCGAATGGGAGGACGGCGCAAATGCCGAACTAGAGCTCCCAGTGCTGCGCTGCAGCCCGACCCTTGCGAGCATGGCGTGGCCTCCATCACGCTGAAAGAGAGGCGAGGCATCGTGCACCCAGGGTCCTTTGAGCTTTCCGCTCGAAGAGCGAGCGATGCCGACGCAGTAGTTGTCGTTGCGGCCCCTAGAGGACCAGAGCATGATCAGTTCCCCGGTCGACGCGCATCGGTGCATGAAAGGCCCATCTGTGATGTAGTTGCCTTGGCGCGAGGTCGAAGAAGAGTTAAAACTTTTGCACCATGATGCCTGCGACGCTGAAAAGAGCGTAAATGGGGCCGCGGCAGCTTGCGCAAGCGCAGGGGAAAGGCGCATCGCGCACATTTCGCCGTCGCCCACCTGGGTCCACTCTCTACAAAAGACCATGTATGGAACGCCGTCTTCCATATGAAGCGTGCCATCGAGGCATGACCAGGAAGGCGGTGTCGTCGGCCCGCTGGTGATGGGCACAAAGGGCCCTTCGGGTCGTGCGCCTGGCGACTCGAGGACAACAACGCCGCGCTCGTTGGGCTTGCCCGATTTTTTCATGGTTGCAAACATAATGAGACGTCCGCGGTAGACGTACACCTCGGGAGCCCAGAACTGCGTGTCTGCCCAAAAGCCCTCGGGCCTTCGAAAGGCTGGAAACGGGCCCTCCCAAGTCTCCAGGTCCTCGCTGCAATAGCAGTTGAAGCCGATACCCGGAAACTCCGAGTACGGATTGCCCACGTTATCCGGCGGTTTATCCGTGGTCCCGTACAGCCAGAACAGCTTGCCGTTCTTGTGAGCGGCGTCGAGCCCGGCTGGAAGTGCATCCTTGCTCGCCAGCGGGCCTGACCCAGGCGCGCCAGCGTCCTCAACGTCGCGAAGCGAGACCAGATAGGGGTCTCGCATCCAGAGGTCGTGCAGGCGATGCATCTTTTCTCCCTTTTCCAAAGCTAGGCGGCGCCCTGAGCTCGCAGCTGCGAGCAGAGCTCGCGTGTCGTGCGTGTGCGCCGCAGCCCCGGGACCTCCGGGCCGCGCAAACCTGAAGCCTGCGCGTCGCACCGGCACGGTCCTTTGCTGATCTGTGTAAGAATTTTTTCCCAAACCTTATACATCATGTCGCGATGATCATGGTCATCCTGATCGAGTGTGAAGTGGGGATTCAGGCCTTTTGCAGCCCGAGCAGCCAGGCCAAAGGCCGAGAGCAATCTTTTCCCTTTCGCTGTACCCATTCATCGTCGAGCATGACATGGCAATCAATGGCACGGCATAGCATTGCGTTGGCTTTTAGATAATGAAAGTAAAAAGACACGGAGAAGGTTGTTTCAAGTAGGCCCTATAGCAAGTAATGAAATAGGAGGACAAAAACAAAGGAGTTGCGAGCGCGGCGGGAGACTCAAAAGACATGAAGGAAGCGACGTAAAGTAAGCAAAACAAGCGAATCAGGCAAATCGAGCAAACATGCGGGTTTCCGTATTCCGTTTCGTTCCTATGATATACCACTACAACACAACACCAGTAAACCGCTGAGGCTACGCTCATGAGGAGGAGAGCTTGGATTGTTTGGCCGAATTGGTGGCACATCGACTGATTTCTTGCTGGATGGTGTTGAAGGCATCCTGGAAAGCACGCTTTTTTGCAGGAGTTTCTTGCCCGGCAAGCTCCATGAGCTTGGGGTTAAAAGGCAAAACCATCGAACGATCAATTGAAGGCGAGGTCGGGGAACTCGAGCTGGAGCTGGATGTCATCCCTGCCGGGGAGAACGGCTGCGCGCCTAATGCGAGCGAGCTCAGGGTGCCGAGTCCAGCCCCAGCCCCCGGGGGCCCCGACTGTGCGATCGCCGAAGATGGAGAAGTTTTATTTGCCGTGGCTGCTGCGACTTGCGCGACAGCTTGTGCTGCAGCTTGATAGCCCGTCATGCCACCGTGTGTTGAGCTGGCGACATTGCCGCCCATGCCACCTGCTCCAAAGCCCATGGGAATGGCCATATTCCCCATTCCATTGTTGTTATTGTTGTTATTGTTGCCGGCGAGAAGGAACATGTTCGCAAGTTTTGACGTGTCATTGGTGGGCGAGAAAGTCGTCGTCGTCGACGAAATGCTCATGGGCGACAATGTATCGAACTGGGTGTTACCCTTGGGGGTGTTAAGGAGCATCTGGAGAGCGATCAAGTTGGCGGCGTCTCCCTGGGCGGCCAAGAAGCGCTTTTGGGCGGCGTCCGCGCTCGCTGCATCGGTTGATCCAGGGAGTTGCTGCGTGAGCTCCGACCCCGTCGACGAGCTGCTGTCGCTGCGATCAGTCCTGGCGCTCTTTGGCGAGTTAAAGGCGATCGCGCGAAGATTTGCTTGGAGCATGGGCGAGAGGGGGGAATGTAAAAAGGGCGAGAAGGGCATCACGCCAGGAAATCCAGGAGCCATATTGTGGAAGTTCGTCGGCGAGAGCTCCGGCATGGTGAGCGGCGCAGGGGCTTTTCCAGAAGGGCCATTTGCGGATCCCGGCGTTTGCAGCTCGGCAAGGCCAGCGCCGGCGCGGCGGTTGCCCCTGGCCATGCCCTTGCCGGAAGAGGCGTCGGCGTTCGATGAGCCGCCGCGTGCTGTTAGGCTGGCGACTCCGCCCTGCGCGCGAATCTGACGAAGTAGCGCCCTTGCGTCAAAGGGGCGAAGCACGTGTGGCTTGGAGTTATCGCAGTGCTCACAATCGGGCCATCCACACGAGGCAAACCCGAGACGCACGCGCACGCGGTGCAGGCTGAGGCACTTGCTGCAAGTATCGCTCTTGTGGCAATCAAGCGAATGCTCGAGGAGAGACTCGATGATGTCCTCGTCAGACCCGGTGCCTGGGCTGCGGGCTTTGCGCAGCTTGAGGTGATGACGCACGGCATCGTGCTTGCGCTGATAGGGCACGAGCTGATTGAAGCGTTTGGCGATCTCGTTCATCCAGGACCGCCCACCCCACTTGCGCTTTGTGAGCTGGTGTACAAAGGCACGAAAGAGGTCGGGGTCTTTAAGGATGAGACCGAACAGGGTGTTCTTTTCCTCCTCCGAGAAGCGGCCCGAGTGCGTGGCCTCATCTACATGCGCGCCTGAGGGGGCGTTTGCGGACACCCGTTCTGGCGCATGATCCTCCTCATCGACGTAGTCTTCGTCCTCGTCGTTGTCCTCGTCGTTGTTGTCCTTGTCCTCGGAGCTCTGTCTTTTCCCTTGCTTTGCAATCCTTGGCTCGCTCTTCACGGTGGCGCCATTTTTGGCATCGTCCGTCTCCGAGGCGGGGCTGGCGCCTGTGTCTGCATCAGGAGACTGCGTCGAGGACATCATGGCCAGCGTGCTGGCCAATTCTTGCTCTTCCTTGTCCATGGTACTGACGTGCTAGCTTTGCTTTGCTTTGCTTTGCTATAAGACTGTTTGCGTTGGGTGTCCGTCCTCGTGCTTACGCGAGCCGCTGACGGCTCGCTGACGGGAGACTTCGGCTTAAAAATATACTGACAGATGGCTCGACCTGACTCGACGGTCTTCCTTCCTTCCTTCCTCCCTCCCTTCCTCCCTTCCTTGCTCGCGGTCTGCTGCCCGGAGCTGCGCAAGGCGTACGGAAAGCTCGCGCTCGCTAGCTGCCGAAGGAGACCTCGGGCTCGCTCTTTTCTTCCTCCCTGGCTCGCTTTTGGCTCTGTACGCACGGCGCACACGCGCGTACGTACGCGGCCGCCTGCTCCTGCTCCTCGTCGGGGACTTCCTCGCCAGCAGCAGCGGCAGCGGCAGCGGCAGCAGCGGCGGCGGCAGCAGCTGGCTCCCCTGCGCGGGCGCGGCGCGGCGCGATGCGCGGGCGCGGGCGCGGGCGGGATGGATGCCCGGGCCCGGGCGCGAGGTGGCGTCCCGCGGCGGGTCCGCGAGGCTCGCCGCGGTCCCTGGCGCGGCGCGGGCGCGGGCTCGCGGCGCGGAGGCGGCCTCCGGGGCTCGCCGCGAGGTCCCGAGCCTTCGCGGGCGCCGCTTCCGTGCCTGGGCGCGGGCGCGGGGCCGGGCTCTGGGCTCGGCGTCGGGCTCGAGCTTCGGGCTCGCTCCCAAGACGGAGGGAGAGATGAACGATCGAACGAACGAACCAGCGGGGCGCGGCGCGATGAAGCGAGGACCTGCTGCCTGCCTGCCTGCCTGCCTGCCTGCCTGCCTCTGCCCGGCGCGACGCGGCGCGACGGGGCTTGCGAGCGGCCTCGGGTCGGCGAGCTAGCTCGCCTCGGCGGCGTCGGTCGGCGCAAAGGTGGGAAAAACTAGCGAGCTCGCGAGCCCGGAGGACACTCGCTCGCTCGCTCGTTCAAAAAACAGCGCCCGCCGCCTGCGCGCTCGCCGGGGCGTCCGCGGGCGCGCGGCTGTCTGCTGGCGCTCTCCGCCGCGGCCGCCTCCCCCGCGCGCGCAGCTGCTGCCTGCCTTGCCCGCCCGAGCGCGAGCGCCGCGTGTCTTCGGCCTCGCGAAGGCTCGCGGACGCGCGGTCGATCGATGCGCGATCGCCCCCTCGCCTCGCCTCGCCTCGCCGCGACGCGCCTGCCGCGCCTCGCCTCGCCTCGCGCGCGGGCACGCGTGCGCGCGCCCCTGCGCCCGTGCTCGCGCTCGCGCTCGCGCTCGCTCGCTCGCTCGCTCGCGCGCTCGTGGCTCGCGGCTCGTGCTTGCGGAATGCGGAATTGGATGGAAATGGAATGCGCCGCGGCTCCCCTTTCTCCTTTGCTCCTGCCGCCGCCGCCGCCCTCCCGCTGCTCGCTTCTGGCCGCCCGCCTCTCTCCGCCGCGCTGCGCTCTGCCTGCTTTGCCGCGCTTCCTGCCCTGCGCTGCCCCGCCGCGCGCAGGCCCCCGCGGCGCAGAATGGACGCCGGAATCCATTGCGCGAGTCCAGTCCCGGCGCGAGCCGAGGCGAGACGAGAGACGAGACAGCGAGCGCCTGCTTTCCACCCTTTCTTTCTTTCTTTTCTTTTTTTCTTTCTTTCTTTTCTTTTTTTTCTTTCTTTTTTCCTCCCTTCTAGTACGTTCCAGGATTATCGTACTTTATTCTTTTTCACGGCTGCATTTTCTTCCTCTTTTGCAGGAAAAATAAACAGACAAACAAACAAATTGAAAAATGGCGGTTCTAGGGTTCCGCGTAGGGAGAGCGCATGACGGAGAGACGGTAATATCCTAGGATAAGGATGTGGAAGAGCTGCGGGGCTGGAAAAGCTCTCGAAGAGCGCGCGCGCGGCGCAGTAAAGGCGGAGAGAGGCCTTCCATTCCTTCTTTGCTTTCGCTGGCTGCCTTCCTGCCTTCCTGCCTTGCTTGCTTGCTTCCTTCCTTTGGGGTTATTTTTTGGCGCCTCTGCTTTGGGAGCATTGGCGGTGGTTGATGGATGGATGGATGGACGGATGGACGGATGGATGAATGGACGGATGGATGCTATCCGGAAGGCAGGCGAAGGCGGAGCGAGAGAAGGAAGGCGGCCGGCCAGCCAGAGAGGGACAGAGACTGCCGATGGCGGCCCAGATGGACTTGGCTGGCCCGCCGCGGGTTCAGAGGCGCGAGTACTTGATTGCTCGTATTTTTTGGCTCCAGAGCTACTTTTTACTTCTTTCTTTCTTTCTTTCTTTCTTTCTTTCTTTCTTTCTTTCTTTCTTTCTTTCTTTCTTTCTTTCTTTCTTTCTTTCTTTCTTTCTTTCTTTCTTTCTTTCTTTCTTTCTTTCTTTCTTTCTTTCTTTCTTTCTTTCTTTTTCGAGCTCCTACATGCTTGGTATGGGAGTGCTGGCTTGAATGTTGTGCAAGTTTTCGTGCACGTTGACAACTTTGGTCGAAGGGGAACTCGCAATCTTATGACATGGAAGCGCTAGAGCTCCGCTTCGCTTCGCTTCACGTTGGCCACGGGCAACGCCTACGCCGGCCACCCCTCGCCGTGCGGCACGGACGGTACTACGCAGGCAGCCGATGCAAAGCCAGCTAGCCCGCAAGCCCAACGTAATGACCAGGCCAGCCAGGCTCGCTGCGTCAAAAAACGATAAAGAGTGAAGAAAAGGACAGTCAGGCATGCAAGACGTGCACGCACACGTGGATCAAGAGCATCTTTCTCACCGGCCGAAGCCTTCCTTGCGACCAGTCTCAGGGAGGGTCCGGCTCTGCTTTTTTGTTGTTCTTGCTATTGCTCCTGCTGCTGTTGCGGTTGTTTCCGAAACGGCGTCCATCCAGTCAATGCTTGTAGGCTTGGTCCGGCCGGGACTAACAGAACGAGATCAAACATTGGACTCACGCACAAACAAGAACTTGGAACTGCAATCCGCGCAAATCTAAACGAGCTCGAAAACAGCAAATAAGTCCGAGCCCGAGCTCGAGCTCGAATAGTACAGAACTCGAGATCGGATTCGAGTCCGAGTCCGAGTCCGAGTCCGAGTCCGAGTCCGAGTTCCGAATCGAACCTGAGTTCACGGAGCCTGGCGGCAGCTCTGGGCCTGGTACTGGTCGCAGGGAAACCGGCCGGGCCGTTCGAGTCCAATACCTCTAGATGCCCCCCACATAAAGCAGCTGGCCAGAAGGGCAGGTTGTCCATTTCTGCAAAAGCAGGCTCGTAGGCATGCAGGTCGCGAGACTGCGCTGTCCTGCGCAGGCCCTGCTCTCTCTCACTCACGGTCTTCCTCTCTATCCTATTCTTTCTTTCCTTCTATCACTCTTCCTCCTCTTATTCCTAACCCTCCATTCGCCCTCCGCGCTCTCACAGTCGTCTCTCGTAAGGGGGAGAGGTGCGGGGCTTCTTACCCAGTGGTACGTAGAGGCAGTGGATCGAGTATCTGCGGGGTCTGGCTGCTCTGGCTTGGGGGCGCCTGGACTTGTTTGTTCGTGTCCTTTCCTGTGGCTCGCATTACGAAGTATTGTCTTGCGAGGCGCCTTCTCCACGGCGGATCTCGCTCGCTCGATCCCCCGCAATCGTGCTTGGGCCAGCAGAGCGCGACAATGCGACCTGTGCTTACGGTCGGGCCGCGGTCGTAGCATGCATCCGCGCCGCGGATCGATGAAGAAGGAAGGATGAACGGAAGGAAGGAAGGCAAAGAAGGAATAACAGGCTCCGCCTTCTTGTCTTACCTTTTTTCTTTTCTTTCTTATCCTTTTTACACGCCCTAGCCCTGGCTAAATTTCGTTCGGTCTAACCGAACGAAATTTTCGGCGAAATAGTTTCCCCGATCCGGCGGCAGGCTGGGTCAGTGAGACCGAACGAAATCTCTGGCAAACACGCGAGGCATTGCATTAAATACTTCTATTCAATTTTAAATCTTGCCGATTGGCCAGATCGTTCCCACGATGCCCCCGCACCCCTCTGCAAGTTTGCAGGCAAATTCTCCCGGTGGAAGGGTTGTTGTTCTTCTGCAAAGTTGGGTACCGTGAGGGCGAACTTGACCATGACCTAACGACCGCGCTTCATCAAGCGCTACAGCGGCTACAGCGAGCAGAAAAGCTTGGCAGCGTCGCGAGTCACGCTCTGCGATCGTACCCCTGGCATGATCGCGTCCAATTTGTTTGCATAGCGGCCCGTTGCGCGAGTTTGAAGCTGGCAACTGCCTCGAGCGATGGCGAGGCCCATGTCGAGAGCTGGTCGAGACGCTGCAGCTCAACGTCAGCCCAAGCACGGAGGAGGAGGAGGAGGAGCGTGCACATGAGCTCGATGAGGGCGCTCGAGATGATATTGACTGNCCCGAGCGCAACGCAATTTAAAATTTGGCTAGGCGAAACTCACCTAACACAGTCTTAGTCATATTACTCCTAATTAATTTCGTTCGGTCTCACTGTATCGGTCTATTCTGGCCAAATAGGCCACTTCTCCGCCGCCTTCCCCCAAATCTAGTTTTCCCTACCCCTTGACCAAAACTGGTTCCCAAGCCTTTAAAATTTGGCACAGCAATCTACGGGCAGAGTTCCTTCCCTGTGCTTAATTTCAAGGCGCGCGAGTTAGTTTTGAGCGCTCTGGAAGAGATCAGGCAAATGAAATTTCGTTCGGTTTTTCGTTCGGTTTCATGTGGCTAGCCACTTTTTTACTTCTTTGTTTTATTGTTGTTGTTGTTGTTGCTGTTGTTGTTGTTGTGGTGGTGGTGAGAGGCCACGGAGATGCTGCTGCGAAAAATAGCAGAGGAAGGCAGAGAGAGAAAGATTGATCATAGCGAGCGAGAGAGAGAGAGAGAGAGAGGGAAAGGTGGCGCGCCGCGAACTTTTGGCTATGCAGGATGACGGGTATGGCCATGCTTGCCTGCGCAGAGGCTCCTTATTACCAGTCACTTGAGGTCAGAATCGTGGTGTCTTCATGAAGATGATCAAGACTCTTCCCACCGTTATTGAAAACCGCAATGAGCATCATGTGCACGCAACGTTTGAAGTGCTTCACGATGAATTGACGACACTGTGTTGCGACTTGGCGCCAGCTATTTTCAGCATCAAAAGACGTCTGTCTAAAACACCAAAGACCGGCACCATCTGAAAAATACACCCAACCGCCTCTTGCAGCTCTGGCAACTACTCACAGTAAAAATGGTGACTTGTGCGCCTTTCTCCCCTTCGAACTGTTGGCTGTTCGAGCCAGCTTTAGCATAGATCCTTGGGCGAGCTTGTCATCAAAGCGAGAGCTCGCAAAGTTGTTGCCCTTTACTCGAAATGCAGTCACGTGCTGAGCGACAAAAATCTTACTGCCCTGTCTGATTGGTAAAGGTTAGATTCTAGGACGCAGGGAAGACATTCTTGATTTCAGTATCAAGGTCACGATCGCAATTGCGGCATAAGCGAAATATCAGGTCTCAACAACAGATTTTCTTTTGGGGAAATGCAGGAATATTACATCGGATCAGAATCTCGCGCGGACGCACCACATTCGAAAAAGAAAAATGGGCCTTCTCTCGCAGTTCCACACGCCGAGTACCACCGCCTAAAACTCAAGCGCAGGCAGATGCCCAAGCGCAAGCAGATCTCCGTCGTCGCTGTCCATCAAATGCTGTCCGGAGCCCCAGCACATTCCATTCGGCCTGCTCTCCTACACCCCAGAACATCGTTAAAAAGCTGTTAGCTACCATTGTGAGGTAGCTAGCTTGAAAGTGTGGCACGCGACTCGAATGACGCCCCCGGCCAGGATGACTCTCGAACTTTAAAAAAAAAAAAGGTTGAACTTTGAAGACGTTCAACTTGAAGTTCCGAGTCGTAACGGCCATGCGCACGATTTTGATGTGATGTGCGCAATTTTTCGGGCTGGGCGCGTACGAGAGAGCAGCCAGAATAGATAAACGCGAGTGGGCGAGGAGGCAAGCATACGGCGAGCAGGTGAGGAGGCGGGCGGGCGGGCGGACGCTCGCTCCCTGGGTCGCGCAGGCTTGTAGTCAGCCAAAGGCGTGTCGGCTTAGCGTGCCGCAACCCACCATGGGGGTCAAGGTCATCGTCGAGTTCGACGACGGCCTGGGACACCGACGTCGGGTGCGGGCTGCAGTCTCGCACGAAGAATGCACGCTTAAAGACATCAAGGCAGCGGTCGCGAGCGAGGTACTTACCGATAAAATTGCTGTTCAAACCACGGGACTCCAGCATAATTACGAGCTTCGAAACAATGCAGAACTCCAGGAGTTTCTGCAAGGCGTGGACAGTTCTCTCGAGGCAATTGTCGTCGAAGTCAAGACCCTCAGAAGCAATCCTACCAAGCTTCGCTCCATTATTGAGCGTTCTCAACGCTTCGGAAAACTATCCAAGTCCTCCGCTGGTGGAAGCTCAAGCATTGCAGTGCGCAGGGCCGCTGCGGCCGCCGCCGCCGCTGCCGTAGCAGAACACAAACGAAGGGCCACGCGGAGTAGCGGGAATGCAGAAGGGGTCGAAAGCCAGCCATGGAAGATCTTGACAGAAAATAACGGGCCGCGCAAACGTAAAGACAAAAACACTGATGATCCACGCAAATATTCCGACACCGGCGACGGTGATGCATCTTCTGATGACAAAAGCGACGAGGACGACGAAGACAACGATGAAGAAGATGACGACGACGACGAGCTAGAGGACCTCGGGAGCCTCGGGAGCCTTCGACCTCTCGTTCCCAAAGATAGATCCAGACTCACTCTGTCCTTTCTCGAGGATCAACTTAGCTCGTACCGCATCAGCTGGGGTAGCTGGAAGGTTGAGCAGTCCAACAAAACAATTGAAGACCTTTTCGAGGAGCTGCGCAATAATGCGAGTGATTTGTACGCAGACAATCACGGCGTCATTCGCGTGGTGCGTCTCGTTCGTGTGAAAATTGTGCAGCCAGAAAGCAAGTACATTCTTGTCAACGCGCTAAAAATGGTTGATCTGCGAAGAAAACACAACGACGTTCACAGCCTGCCCGCGTACAAGTGCAAGCGAAACGAGTCTCCATACCATGCAGCTCTTCGCAACGTCCAGCAGGAACTTGGATTTGCGCTTTGGGGGCCCGTAAGCGGTATTGAGGCTGCTCACGGGACAGTCGTCACAACATTGACAAACGAGCTTGCGCCGCGCGATCCCCACGCACGTCGCCGCAACATATTGCACGGTGGTACCACCATTCTTGAAAAGGTGCGTCCCACTGGATTCGAGCGTCCAACGCATGAATTTCGCGAAAGTAAGTCCTTTCCGGGCTTACGAACAGCATATTACATCAACACTCTCGTGTTGGAAATGCTCAGTCCTCGAGCTCCAAAGCAGGGGTCCTTTACTGCTGTTGATCAACAGCATCTCGACGTGATTCGTCTTTGGCAGTGGATGCACCCCGAGCACGTACAGTCCAAAATTCTTCGCGAGGAACCACACGCAAACATGCGACAAAATACGCTTGGACATCTCACGGTGGAAGGCTCAAATCGACCTGGAGGAGCTGGGGCCATGGGCGCCGATGATGGCGATGAAACAGAAAAAGCGCATTTGGGCATTGTTGCTTCCAAGGCTGGTTTGCTGGCTCGCAAGGCAGCGCTCTACCGTCAAAATCTCGCCCTCATGGACGGCCCGCCAGCTTCTTCACTTCTCTCGCGAATTGCCGAATTTCGGTTCCGCGTTGTTCAGCCATCCAAACGAGAGCGCCACGAAAAAGTCGAGCAAGAAAATTTGCTCTTGCACTATTCGTTGCCAGAGGACCCTCGGGAAATCACCGTCAACCTCCTCAACAACTGGCTGGAGCGTTATGGCGTAGACACAAGTCGCTGGGGCACCGGCCAGGCGAAAACGGTGCAGCAGCTTGTTGACGAACTTCACAAGGGCGAAACGACCCTTGGACTCACTTCGCCCGGCGAAGCACCCACGGGAGGTGGCATTGCGCCGCTAGCCACCTCGTCAGCCGGCGCCTCAATGCCTCCACGAAGTGTTCCGAGCCAACGCTTTAAGAACGCCGGAGCCACGGCCGCCGCTGCTGGGGCCGCCACAGCCGCAGCCGCCTTGAGCGGGGCCAGACAACGTCTTCTCTCTTTTCGCCCGTCTACCCGCTTTGCTTCCAAAACAGCCCTCCGCGTGATTCGTGTCGCCAAGGTCGAACTCATCCACGAGCGTAACCCGGACCTCATGCTCGTCGAAACCCATCAAAAGCTCGCGGACTCGCGTCTTCGCGTCCGTTTCAAGACGCTCGCGGAAAAGTTCAAGCCTGGCGAGACGCCTCGAGATGCCGCTCTGCGGGGCATTCGCGAAGAGATTTTCGACCCTGACATTTACACCGTCAACGAAAACGGAGACCGGGAAGTGCGCAAGAGGCCCTCGATCGCGGAGCTCAGCAAACGTGTTCGCATTCTCTCCATCCATGCGCCTCTGGTGGAGGTCTCTCCTTCGCCGTCCTACCCGGGTCTGGAAACGCGATACATTCTTCACCTTTTTCGTTGCATGGTGCCCTTTTTGCCAGACGAGCCCTTTTGCACGGACGAGCCCTCGTACAGAAACGGCGGGTTGAGCATGGTCACACACTATTGGCGCTGGGAAACGCGTCCTACAATTACGGCAATGACCACCTCGCTCATCAATCAGGTTTGCTTCTACTTTCGACTTGTCCCCCCCGCAGAACGCGACGACAAGGTCCTCACAGACTGGCTCTACGAGGCTGCCAAGACGAATCAAGTCAATGTCATCAAGCTCCTTTGCGCTGTCGATGAGGAGGGCGTCGTTGACCCCTGGGAAGACGAAGAAGCCCCCGCTGCTGACGATGTCGAAGACGCGGATCAAGAGGGCGGCAGCAGTGAGGAGGTTCCTCAGTCGAGCGCGTCACAGCTCAGTACCGAGCGCGTTCCACGCGTGAAACTGGATCCGGCCATCTTGCGCGACAAGGCGGGCCGGAGCCCGCTGCGCATCGCTACCTTGCATGGAGCGGGCGACGCCGTGGAAGCGCTTATCCGCATTCAACTGAGCAACGCGCAGAAAAAGGCGCAGGAACTCCTCAAAACGCCTCGCGAAGACCAGCTTCACGAGATGGATGTCTTTGCCGTCAATCAGCCTGAAAAGTGCGCCGTGGACGGCGAGTCTTGCACCCTCATTTACTACGCGGCCATCGCGAATCGTGTAAGCCTCGTCAAACATTTGCTCGGGTCCAAGAGCGTAGCCGTGAACTCGGTGTGTCTACACTCGTGCATTTCGTGCGGCGCGGTCGAAGCGCTTGCCGTCCTGCTGCCGCGACTGCGCTATGATCCGTCAGCGCAAGGCAGCTCGCGACGCCGCGTCCTCTTTGGGGTGGAGATGGATAGCAGCGTCGACTTGAACAATCCTGAGGTGCGCGCGCGTTTGTCGGCTGATCTGCCCAAGGCTGACAACTTTAGCTACTTTAAGTCGTTGCTGGACCACATTGAGCGGGAATTGAATGCACTTTCGGGCGCAGGAAACAAACTCATTTGGAAGACGAATGCAGACAGCGACGGTCAGGTCAGCATGGCACCTGCGCTACGCGCTCTCGAGGTCGTGCTGCAGTACTGCAATCCGACAGCGTACTATTACAGATCATTCTTGCACATTTACCTGCACAAGGTGATTGAGCTGGACGACCGGCCCGAAGAGGAAGCAATCTTGAGAGAATTCATTGATCGGTCACGCTTCCCGCTGCATATTGCGCTCATGAGCGCTCACGTTTTACGCAGCGTTTTTGGTCTCGAAAAACGATTCTGGGACTCTTACCAGAGTCACGCGGACAACTTTCAGAACCTGGTGTGCAACATTCTCGACTGCTGCGAGGACCAGGCCGAGGCCGAAGAGCTTCTCCGCGAACGAGCAGACATCCCTTCGTGGCGACGCGAAAATGGGACCTTGGTCACCCGGCCCTTGGCACACCGGCACAAGTCTACTTGTGCCTACCTTGCTGTAAAGTACCGTCTCAAACGGGTGGTCGCGCACAAGTTTTTTACAACGCAAAACGATGCCATCTGGTTCAACGACGCAAATGACAGTCTCTACACGCGTGGTCTTGGAAGTCTGGCCAATCTGTCGGCAAGCTTTTTCCCGCTCTTCAAGCAAGGCAAGACGAGCGAGGTCCCCGTTCGCACGGGTGGTCCGACTGCTCAGCGTTTCGATGTCGACCGCAAGACGCGCAACGAGAGCCTTGTCGCGTTTCTGCTACGCGTGCCGGGTCTCAAGACTTCCATCCAGGCCAGCTATCGAGCTTGCGTGAGTCTCGTCTTGCTTGTGCTGCTCGTCTTGATGACTCCAGTGCTGTGGTTGTTGCCTTTTTCTCGATCGTTGCGCATCATTGTCGATATTCCGCGGACCGAATTCGCCTGTTGCTACTTTAAATGGTCCGTGTGGAGCATGTCGTACGTTCTGTATCTCTTGGCCTTTGCCTATTTGGCCACTAGAAACGCGCAAGGCGAGCAAGAGGCGTTGTCCACCGCAGAGCTGATCTTGATCATCTTCTTTTTAGGTAACGTTGTCGGCATCGTCGAGCAGATTGCGGCAATCGGCGTGGGTCCCTTCCTGCAGCATTCCGTCAATATTGTCGATGTAGGCGCGTCGATCGTGCTTACTGCTGCTTTTTGCATGGATCGCACGACGGAGGCATATGACATTCTCATGTCCATCGGCGCTATCTTGTCAACCTTTCGACTTTTTCATCTTTTCAGCGCAAGCAAAGAGCTGGGGCCGCTGTGGATTACTATGCAATATGTGGTGTGGGACGTGATTCGCTTCCTGGCGCTCTTGGCTGTCGTCCTGGTTGCTTTCATTCTCGCGTTTGTGTTTCTGCTGGGAGGTCAGGGCGTCGAGGGATTTGAGACTGCAGGTGCGGCTTTTTCCTCGCTCGTGTGGTCCGTATTTGAGGCCTTTACCACGTACGACCCCAACCAGGGTGTTCGCACACGGCTGTACCAGGTGTTTCTCTTTGGTTTTCTCCTCATCGCCGCCGTCCTTTTGACCAATTTGTTGATTGCCATGATGACGCGGCGCTTTGAGCAGGTCGCACAAACAGCGCGCGTGCAGTGGTTGTATGCATTGGCTCAACTCATCGAAAAGTACAGTCTCATGCCCATTGCGCCGAGCCCCATCAACTTGCTCTCCTTTTTGCCCAACCTTGTCTTTCGCGTTCTTTACGGCAAGCAGTCGCTATATGACCCGTACATTCCGGAATTCAAGCGTGGACATTCTATTGCGGTCGTGCCGATTATAACGTCCGAAGATCCCTTATCAAACGTCAACAAGCGAGAGCTTGAGCAGGCTCTCAACTTTCGATGCACGCGCCGTGCGGTGATGACGCGTCACATTCGCAAAAGCAAGCTGCGCGATGCAAAGCATCGCGAGGTACAGGATGCGCTCGCTCGCATTGGCCAGACGCTTGATCAGGTTTTGGTCTTGCAGCACAAGGATATGGCGGTGCGGAACGCTCGCATTTTTTCTTAGCTTAAACTGTACACCCCGAAACCAAGTTCGCCAAATTCCTTGCTGTCGAGCAGAACGGCTCGAGGAAAGAGGGTAGCACTGGAGCGCAAGAATATGCCGAAGCCTTTTTAGAAATCAAATGAATAGAGAAGCGCGTTGGTCTTGGATACTGAGTTGCTTTTAAAAAAGTAATGCGAGTCCATAGAATTGACGTGTTCGGTACGCACGTGAAGCGCGCTGCCCGCGGGTGTTCATTTCTCTCTCTTGTCGTGCACAAGTCCCTTGTTTGCGCAGTTGCGCAGACAAGTGATGGGAGAGAGCAAAGGAGAAGTCAGCGTTTTCTGTTGTCTTCATCTTGGGGGGTGGGCGGGCTCGCGTCGCGGAGTGAACTCGATGCAAGAAGCGGGGTCTGGTCGCGCGGTGTGAATCTTTACTCGTCAACAGAAACGAGACCGAGATAATCGTCCTTGATGGTTCCAACTGCAGATACGCTGTTCTGGTCAAACTTTACGTTCATGAGGCGAAGACGCACACCACTACCGGCGCGGATTTCGACCTCTTTATCCTCTGACACCCAGGCACTTCGCTCGTGATCAAAACCTTCTTTGAGATCCTCGGGCATCATGTGGCGTGAAACAAAGATTTGAAGCGGGCCAGCCTTTGCAAAAAAACCATAATTGAGAGCCGTGGTTACGACGGCGTCAAGGACTTCGAGACGGAAAGGACGAAAGACAACAGCCTTGAACTTGACCTTGTACGTCACCTGGCCGGTGCTGTCTTCAATCTGACCTTTGCTAATATCTTCGTCATTGATCTCTGTAACGTACACGACGTAACCGATGCGACCAAGAGCGGCGCCTTCCACGGAGGACTTGAGTCGCGACTTGATCTTTTCGCGAAGTTGGGGGCCGAGATCCTCTGGGTTCATGGCCAGCTCCTCCTCGAAGCCTTTCTACGGGTTTTCCACGTGGCGCAGGTCATGTTAAGATAAAAAAAGGTACGTCAGTCAGTCAATGCTTGGTCAGTACGCGAAACTCATCTCCCTCCTGCTCTCCCGTTCTCGTCCGCGCACGCGAGTGCGAAAGAACAAGCTCTCGGCTGCAAGGTTGTGCGCGCCTGATCGCTCTCCCCATCCGTATCCTCTCCATGCTCCGCAGGGCCCGGCGGCGCTTTGCCTGGGTCGTGCCGGACAGGCGGGTACCTCCAGAGGCAGCGTGCTCGCCCGCTGCCGCGCAACGCGTCTCGCCACGTACGAGGAAGAACATCGTGCCCGCGCCGTGGCCCAGGATGTCACCGACGTTGGCGATTTGAGGGCGGGCGCTTTGGCGGCACATTTGTGTGGCATACATACAAATTTATTTTATTGGTTTTGTTTTTTGGGGGCTTCAAGTTGTTGTGGCCACGATTCGAGGGTTGACGTCATTGGTCGGTCGTGGTTGAGAAGAGCTTTTGCTTCGCGGTGAAGGGAGTTTGGCACGAACAATAGTTTCTCTTTTTGTCAATGGCTCAAGTAGAACTGACCGTAACGAAATATGGCTTTGGAAAAAAAAAAAAGACAAGAAAAAGGGAGCGATTATCCTCGTCACTTTTAATTTTAGAGTCACGTCATGGATTTGTACGGATCTGACGATGTTACCTTTTCCTTGAATACATTTCGTTGGTTCTTCTTTTTTGGAAAATAAAAAAAGATGGAGATCATTTGCAATGGCAATGGTATAGTAAAGAATGTGGCGCGAGCTCTGCCAAAGTCTTCTGGGCTTGCTCGATGATCCGTACAATAAATTGTCTGCCACTTGGACAACTGACGGCAAGGAAGAGCGAGCGTTCCAGTAGGCCTATAACAGTAGGCTAGGCCCACTCGACAGTGATACTGCGCCACGGCCCGGATCACGGTGCCACACTGTGTGTCCCAGTCCGAGTCCCGTCCCAATCGTAACGGATTCTCAGCGGCAATCGTCGAAGCCCACGAGGGCTGGGCGGTGGCGTAGCCTCGCCGCGGGCCGGAGCAGTCGTGTTGGCCATGCAGCACCGACGCGGAGATCACTCTAGGCAGCAAGATCAGGGCCAGCAGCGGTGGCGAGAACAAGCTCTGGCGGCGCATGTGGCTTCACAAGCCTTGGGTCCTCGGGATGCATCTGCGGACCCGTCGGCACGGTCAAGCCCGCGAGAACGCGACGACCTTGCGACGACGGGCTGCAAGAATGCCACGCAGCGGCATGCGTACATTAAAGACCTCGACGCCCTCGCCTTGCCAGCCTCGCCCATGGCTACGCCATCAACAGCGACGCCAGGCGGGGCATCTCTTGTCTCGACATCTTCATTCGGAAGCCTTGTATCGTCGGCCACGAGCGGGGCCGAGGTGCGGTCCGTAGACGAGCTGCTGAGCACCTGGCGAGCACGAAGAGCTACGCGTAGACGTTCACGTGATACTTGCGCTTCGCCTCAGCGGCGGCGACGACGTCGTCAACGAGAAAGACGAGGGGAAAGCTCTCGGGGTGCTCTGAAGGCCTCCTTTGCAATACCTGTCCCCCGGGATGGACCTTGGGAAGACAACCTGCGTCGAGGGGGAGAAAGCCAAGAGCAAGTTGGAGGGAGATGGTCTCGTGCAATGCGCCTGTCAGAACTTGAACGCATGCAAGAGACCGAATGTTCGATATCTCGGGGAATTGAGTTTGAAAACGACAAGTGGAGCGAGGAATCGAACGATGGCGATGATCCAGCGGTCACCAGCCAGCTCCGGATCGCCTTTGTACAGTGGCTTGAAGTGATGCGAGAACACCAGTTCCAGGAGATCAGGGAACTCTCGGCAATGTACTATTACGACGTTGCGCTGTGTCAGAAAGCATTCTCAGGCTGGAAGTTAGTCCTTTTGGATCAACTTTGGCGACGCGCAGTGGAACATCACGAAATGAGAATGAAGCAAACGGCGTGGAAGCCTTGGGCTATGCTCGTCAAAACCGCACGACGAATGCGGCTGACCTCCCTGGAGCGCGCAAGGGTTGATTTTCTTGAGCGACGTAGACAAGAAACGTTACGCCGGCATCTGACTGCCTGGCGCAGTACCAGTGAACGAAGAATCGAAGTTCGTGCAAGAGGCACGCGAGTTCGTCAAGAGCTATGTACTCGTGCCTGGCTTCGTCGCTGGAAACAAGCACTCGAGGCACAAAAACTACGAAAGCTGGCACACATTCTTGTACGTCGGACGTGGAAGGTGCTCAAGTGGCAATGGAAGGCACATCGCGTATGGAAGGCGATGCCTCAGCGTTTGGAGTGCCTTCGTCGCACTGCGCAATATCGGAACTTGGTGCGTTTGCAAGCGCTGGAGCAGTGGAGAGGCTTTGTGAAGGCTCGGAGGCTCGCGGCGTATTACGGAGATCTGCGTGAAGTTTTGGCAGAAATGCAGGTGGGTCTTTTGTCCAGACAAAGACGACGATGGCGCGTCATGTATACGCGCACTCGCGCGCGTCTCGCCATTCGGCAATGGCGCAAATGGACGCAACGAGATCGAGAGCACGGGGCGTGCTACGATGCAATTCAGACTTTGTCTCGAAAGAGGGCGCGGCGCCATGTTTTGTGGCAATGGCGCCGCGCTGCGCGAGAAAAGAGGTGCAATCAGCGCTGGTCTGTGTTGTTGGGCGGCTTGCAAGCCAAAGCCCAGGAGCATGCGGAGATCATCGCGCACGCCGCCGCGCGAAGACTTGTGCGTTGCGGAGCTGATATGTTTCGCGAATGGAGGCAAGCGTCGCGCGCCGAGCGACATCGTCGTCATCGTGAGATGCGTCGCGTCGTGGATGCGCTGCTATGGGCCTGTGCGCGACACAGAGTTCAAATGCGGATGGCAGTGGTGCATGCGGAGAAGATGCGCGCGAGAAGCGCATTTTGTGCATGGCGGCGCGCCATTATCCTGTCGGCTGACTGGGAGCGCGCCGTTGCGCTGCACGGCCGACATTTGCTGCGAAAGATGCTCGCGCG
Organism: Aurantiochytrium sp. KH105; assembly: GCA_003116975.1. Lineage (NCBI taxonomy): Eukaryota > Bigyra > Thraustochytrida > Thraustochytriidae > Aurantiochytrium > Aurantiochytrium sp. KH105. The sequence continues at coordinate 266,438 of BGKB01000010.1, forward strand.
TTGGAGGTGGTACGTAGATGCACTCCATCACGCAGATGCTCGTGAGCGCGCGTTGGAGAGACAGCTCTCCTTGGGATGGTTTGCAGAAGTACGGTTGGAAGCCGCGCGCGCGTACCATTACCGACGTCGCGCGGGGTGGGATCTTCCCTTGCAGACTTCGCACGTTTCATACGCGTCAATGCATTCGCCCGCTAGGCCTGCGACGCCTGCATGTAGGTCTTGTGGGTGGGATGGAAGCATGTATCACAAGTGAAAAGAGTTGCCGATGGGTGCCAAGACCCTCCAGAGGAGGGAGTTCTCACCTACGACCAGACGTTGTGTCAGTGCTCTATGTCTGACTTCTCTCCCCCCCTCCCCCTTCCCCCTCCCCTCAGAAATGCCGGTGGCCATGGGCTCGGCCTTGACGTGGGTATGCGTGACCTGTGTCACATGATCGAGGGGTATAGGTGTCTGTCTTCCTCATGGTCTTCGCAACACGACAAGTCTCTGCTCGTTGGTTGATCCATTCTAGAAATTAAGCCCAAGAGGATCACACATCCAGCGCGCTGCCAGCGCGAGGCCCTCTTCGTCCAGCAGAATTGGCTAGAAGACCCACCTCTGTCCTCGCGAAGCTGGCCGCCGCTGTGCGTTGCGACGATGCGGACGCTGCACGTGCCGCAGACCTAGTATTTACCACAGAGCCGCGCGGCAGCCAGCGCTACCTTGGTTCTCTGCACCCATAGTCTCGGAGACCTCTAGCTAGTCCTGGCAAGGCAGCCGCGACGCGAGACCAGAGCACCTACGGAGCGAGCGCGGCCCGGCTACGCGCGGCGCGGTGCTCGTTTGCGGCCTGCGCGGGCGTGCGAAGAGAAGAGAAGAAAAGTGAAGTGAAGCGAAGATGCTGAGCACCGTCACGATGGAAGCGCTGCTCCCGGGAGTGGCGGGCGGCACGTCGTACGAGGTGCCCAAGCTGTACTCGAGCGGCGCGCTGGTCGCCGAGGGCCAGGACGCGGAGGTGGCGAGCTTTAAGACAACGAGTCGGTGCTGCGCCGGCACGTACGTGGAGATGGTCGACCGGAATGGTGACAAAGCGACCGTCTTGCGCCTTGATGGCACGCCGCGCGCAAAGAGAGTCATGGAACCTCGCGGTACACAGGAACACGCGTGGATGCTAGGCCACGCGGATGGTGAGGTCGTCATGGCACTCAAGCATCACCTTTACGCAAGTTGGGACGCCCCCGCGGTTTTGGCTGTCGCCAGCACCGCCGAGGGCGACCTTGTAATGCGCAGCGTGGAGCGCGAGGCGGCGGAAGAAAAGGTGACCAGCAGCAGAGGGAAGCTTCTTCCCACGGTTGTGGCTATCCTCGACGGCGACGTCGAGGTGGCGCAAATCACCTTTTGGCGCAAAGGCTTCTGGCTTCCTGTCGACACCACAGTGGTGGAGCTGTACGAGGATATATCGCGGCCGGCGACCGTGCTGGCGTGCGCGTGGCTCTTTGACGTTGCCCTCAAATTGTGACAATTATGTACGCGCCGGGCAGTCAAGGCCGGTGCGCGGGAGAATGCTCTTCCTGCGTCTGGCGAGGTTCTCTTCCCAAAGTGCGCGTGCAGTACAACGCATCCTTGCCTGGCGGAAGGTGCGCAGTTTTTTTGCTCGATGGTGCCTGCCAGGCGCCGTAAATTCATCCCACATCACAGACGATGTTCGGACGAACAGAAATTGCGAAAAGCCGACCGCGCAGGCGATGGTTCTGCGGATACGAGGCGTCGCGTTTATTTATCCACTGCTCTGCCGTCTTCTGTCAGAGAGCGTGTCCACCACGGGAGCGATGTCGTTGCATAACTAGGAGACGAGAATCTTTCCTGTCTACAAAAGAGCTGCGACTTGCGGAGGGAAGACGCTATGACTACTCAATATTATGACCACCAAATAACTCAGCGTTAAAAAACCTGCGTTCTTTGTCGGGTTCGCCGTGATTTATCTTAAAATTTTTGGCCTCTCTCAGGGCTGTTGAAATTGCTAACTTTTATCTGTTTTCATCTGCTAACACCAGCAGATCGTTAAGGACCCATGTGACGCGATGTGATTGCAATAGGTGACCTTTTGAAACGTTCGCAATCATTTGGCCCGAACTTCTTAAGGGGTTGTTGAGAGAGAATGAAAGACGCGCGAGTTAGATTGCGCAACTTCCTGGGTCTTGCAAAACGTAGCGTCCCCACTCGACCGCGGAGTCTGAGGACATGAGGGACATCGTAAAGTAGAAGCCCATGGAAAGCGCGGGAATGCCAGCTTTTTTTTTCTTCTTTTTTTACGCACGTTTCCATACACTTCTGTTTCAATTGCAGAGTTGTCTGTATACAAGCACTGATACATTTCTCTCTTCCGTCTTCGTCCTATCGGCATTGTCGCTGCCTGACTCCTTGCTGCTCTGCACGCTTTTTGTGCCGCACGTCGCACTGGTCTGGGTCGCGTTCGCGCACGTCGATCGCCGCTTGGCTTGGACGGCGCGTTCATTCTGACACGCGTGCAGTGCTTCACTCTACCATCCTCCTTGTCTCAGCGTGTACCGCCTCGTCTGGCACATCGCGCAGTCTTAAACCAGCGCAGTCCACCGTACGTACTCTGGCAAGCTGGTCTCGCGCCGGATTCTCGTTCCTGAAGCCACGGCGGGCGGGCCGGCGGCGCTGGTTCACTCTTTTCTCTCCCTCTTTTTCTTCTTTGCGCCGCACTGCGCAGACTTGCACCGCACCCCGCCGCGCGTGCCGTGTCTTCGTGTGCATGTCTCCAGGGCTGAGCGCGTGCGACGAGCCAGCTCCAGCTGGGGGGCAGCCTGGGAGTCGTCGCCGTGCACTGTGACCAGCATCGGAGTCGAGAAAGTTGGCGCGCGTCGCAGCAGCCGTCGCTGCCGTCGCATGCCAGACCGGCTGGCACGGCGCTGCAGCCTGCCGCGGCAGCAGAACTCGATCGGCGAGCGCAGGCTACACCATTTTACGCGGGAGAGGACGGCCGAGCGAGCAGCGCGAACCCTGGAAAGTGGCTGAGGCAAACTCCTGCCCGAGGGAGGCCTAGGCGCACGAGCAGGCGCGAGCAAGGCGTTGGGCGGCAGAACGGCGTCGGCTGCCACGATGGCTTCGGCTGCCAAGTCGCCTACCGAGTCGGGTGTCCGAGATCTCCCGGGCCCAAGTCAGGACGTAGCGTGTGATATTTGGTGCGCTGGCCAGCAGCCGGAACCCGAAATGTCGGCAGCTCTCTACTTCGCGGAGGCTGTGCCAGACGAGGACCAGCTCGCCATCTTCACGAGCTACGAGGGCCTGAACGACGTGGACGTCGCCTTCGGCTGCGGAACCCTTTTTCTTGTTCTTGGCATTATTTTAGTGGTCCTTGGGATTATATTTAGTCCTTACGAGGGATTTCTCGACTTTCTGGTGTGCGGCTTGGTCGCCCTTGCGCTTGGTTCGTGTTGCGCCTTTCCTGGCATGCGAACGATCTGGCGTGGGCCTCGCCCGACGATGCAGCGGGTTGCCATTGGTCTGACGGCCGTACTGGTCGCCAACCGCGTTGGCGAGGATTTCGTCCTCACGCGAATTCCCTTCGCCACAATCCAGAGTTTCTTCAGTGAAGGCACAAACGCCGGCCCAAACACAAGTTTTATCCACGACGAAGTGACCATCGTTCAACGCCGCTCATCTGGCCGCCTGGTTACGCACAAGCTTCACCTCGTCTACTCGCAGCACACGAGGAGGAGGCATAGCGGTCATCGTGGTCATTTGGCCATCAACGTAGGTGCGAACTTTTCTGAGACTCTCTCCATGCGCATGCGAGATGCTGGGGCTGCCGTTCCGGACGCCGTGGCCGTCCCTATCGCGGACCTCAGCGCCGATGTAAAGGTGTGAGGACCTCTTTCGATCCATTTTTCTTTTGTCTTTCTTCCCTTTCCCAGCGTTGACTTTTATGGTGAAGATTCGCTTGCGCATGATTGGATTGATTGGTTTTTAGTTGGTATCCTCTCTGCAGAATTGAAGTCACGAGGCTAATGATCCAATGGATTTTAAACATGGCTTGCATGAGACCACAGCAAATTTACAACCATACATTCGACGTATTACTACACCCGTGTCTGTTTTAATGACCATCACTTGTCTGGACGCTGGCTATGCCACAGAATTAGTGCATGCAAGATTTCAGGTGATGAGGACTGAGAGAAACTGAGAAAACAAATGAGAAAGCAGAGCAGGAGAGATTTATATATATTCAGATTTAGGCGAGCCTCATGGGGCAGAGCAATAATAGTGTTCAGTGAATCCTTTTTCGAGCGGATCGCATTGCCACGCACAGGACGAGGAATCGATAATCTTTCAGAAAGCAATGAGATCGGATAGTTCGCTCGCAATGTGCAGAACAGAAGTCGCGTTTTGGTGGTCGGTAGACAGTGGAATGGAGAGATTCAGAAGAGACAGCAAGTCAGGCAAAGGGCAATAAAGGGGCGTGGTGAGAGGCCCCTTCCCATCAATGGATGTGTGAGAGCGTGCCTTTGATTTACATCGACGAGGAGGGCGTCTTCTTCTCGAGATGCTCCATGCATGCGGTGACCAGCATCTCTTTACGCTTGTCCTGCGGAAGAGACATGTATTTGCTGACTGCACGGCTGAGGCTGGTGTTGAGGTAGCGCATGGCCTGGTCTCGTGCGGTGAATGTGAGATGGCGCGTCTCGGTTCCCTCGTTCGCCAGACGATAGTGCTGCAGGTAAAAGACAATGGCCGCTCGCGCGAGTTCGCAGTCGGCAGCAAGGTCGACCTTGATACCCGAGGACGCGAGAAGCTTGGTGATTTGCTTGAGGCAGCGGTAGTAAAAGTCTCTGCACTGGGACCGCGTCTTGGACTGAAGCATGGCGCCGATGGCGACGAGATCTTGTCGTCGGCCTCCATGCCACTTGACGTCGGGGTTCTGAAGGGCGATGCCAAGAAGGGCGCGCACGACTTCGTCGCGTTCCGGGTCCCGCCACGACGCGTATGCGCGAGACTTGCTCGTGAGGCAGCTCGATCCGGACGACTCGCTGCTATGTTTCTTAGGACCGAGGGATGGGCGCTTGGCGGGCTGAGCCGTGGCCTTTTGCAGCTTGGCAATGAGGGTCGCGGCGTGCGGGGCCAGGCTGCCATGCTTGGCTGCAGTGGCGGAGGGCGAGTCCGGGGTGGCCAAGGGGGAGCTGATTGGGGTAAGGCCGAGCGAAGCACTGTTCGCAAGCATCTCGGGGGACGAAGACGCTGCAGAGGATCCAGAGGCCACCGAGGCAGTGGACAGTGAGCAAGACGAAGACGAGGTCGTGAGGAGGGAGAGGGCCGACATGGTCGGTTTCCACAAAGGGGAATGGCTATCCGGAGAATAACTCAGGTTTGACTGCTGCTGTTGCTGCTGCTGCTGCGAGATTTGAAGGGCGCTGAAGAGGTCTGCGGATGATGCACTGGGCGAGATGGTCGGTGTCTCCATGGATGGCGTGCTCGCAGTGGCAGCAAGCACCTTGTTCCCGAGTGATTTGTTGCCAAGCATGAGAGCCACTCGAAGCTCCTCATCGGAGATCCTTTGGCCCGGGCGTTGCTGGGTTGGCGGCGGCGGCGGCAGTGACTGCACTTGCTGCGTGTTGAAGTGGGTGTTGTCGTCCTGCATGCCTGGCAAGTTTGCAAAGATGTCCCATGGAAGCTGCCGCTGCTGCTGCTGCTGCTGCTGCTGCTGCGATCGAAGTAGCGCATAGTGCATGAGAAGCGCGCTGTTGGCAGCAGGTTGCACCTGCTGCTCGAACGATGGAAGCGCTAGCATGTTGTTCTCACTCCTGCTGTTGATGCTGGAGGTTGGCACGGACGCTGACATGTTCCGGTTTTGCTCGTGCCTGGTCGTTCGTTGCCTGGCGCGTGGGGCAAAGAAAGCTAGCCTGCTTGCTTGGCTGGGAGTGCACCGCTTGCTTTGCTTGCTTGCACGAACACACCGACCAGGCCTCACTTGCTTGTGGTCGCTGCCGCTTTGCTTCACTTGGCAGTTTCGCAAGAGATTCGACACGTGCACAACGAACAATCACCACGCGAACCAACCACTCTCTCTCTCTCTCTCTGTCGCTCACTCACGCGTCGGGTCGATTCGGCCTCGGATCGTGTGCGTGTGTATCAGGTCACAACGGGTGGGTGGGCGCCTGATCGATTGGTTGGTCAGCCGGCAGCTGGCTCGCTCGGTCCGTCTCACTCCTCTTCTCCTGTCCTTCGTCCTTGCTTTGCTTTGCTTTGCTTTGCTTTGTTTTCTTTTCGCTTTCTGTTTGCTTTCCTTGCTTGACTTGCTCTAGCTTCCGCTAGCCGCCCGGCGTGTCCACAGCTGGCGCGTGCAGGTGAGCACACCTTTTGGGGAGCCTCCCGGCTGCTCGGAGACGAGCAAGCCACGAAACCCGATGACAGCGCTTTCCCGCCCCGACCTTCTGCAGACTCGGCCAAGGCTGCAGCTGCTCTTTCCGCGCCGCGACCGAAGCGTCCGCGGCTGAGCGCGAGTGCGCGTGCGAGCGAGTGCGAGCGGTGACGGCACGTTGATCGCGAGTCGAAGCCTGCTTGACTGGCTGTTCGCGCGGGCTTTTTCGGGGTCAGGCGAAGCTAGCTAGCTCGCGGGCGATGGCGACGCAATGGCTGGTCGGGCCTGGCGCGACCGACTCTCTCTGGTTCTCGTGGAGGGGCGCTACGTGGATTATCTATGTGGTGTTGGTTGTCCGGCCACGTGCACGACGCCATGCACACACATACATGCATACACACACAATTCCGGAAAAAGTCAGTCTACTTGTCCCCATCGATTCGCTGTCCCTTCCATTCTCCTCCGCCCCGCCCGCTCCGCTCCGCTCCGCCCCGCTCCGCCCCGCTCTTACTCGCCCCCCTCCATCGGCAGCGGGTTGATCTCCGCTGCCTGTCCCGGCCAGGGCATGTGCAAAGTGCTAGCTTGCTTGCTAGCTTACTTGTCACGCTTTCTTTCGTCTCTGTGCTGCTGCTGCTTTTTGCTTTTGCTTCTTTCCTGGAGCTTGTGCACGCCGCTGGAGCTTGTGCACGCCGCTCGAGTTCGCTCCCGCGGTGCGAGACGCGGGGGAGGAGGCCGCGGCAGGCTCGCGCGCGGAGAGAACGCAGGTAGCTGGCGGCGGTGCACGGGAAGGGGCTTATTGGTCGCAAGTCGGGTACGCCTGCGTGCAGTGCAGGAGGGAGGGCGACGATTGCTCCTGCTCTTGCTGCCGCCACAGCTACGTTTTTAGGCTTTCTCTCTTGCATGCTTGGTTGAGACGTGCACAAGGTGAGGCGAGCGCACGGGGACAAACGGAGGGCTGACGGGGCACGTGCAGGTGCAGGTGCAGGTGCGATCCGCGATCCGTCTTGGATTTTGATGTCCTGCAAAATCGAAGCGAGGTCGCGAATTATCTTGCATCTCGGTGTGCTCTCGTTTTTTCCATAGATTACAAGGAATCAGGAAAGAGGCAAAAGAAGCAGGTGCAGGACAGCGAGCAAGAAAGCCTTTTCACAAAACAAAACAAAACACATGCACACATCAGAGGACACGCGTTGATGAATGCGCCGGAAGATAGATTGATGGATGGTTGGCGGCGGCCACGCGCAGGGGTCGAATAGATTCACACGCTGCTCTCCCCCTTCCTTCCACCCTCTACCCTTCCTCTTCGTCAAACGATATCAGACAGAATGAGGCAAGGCGGCCGCCCAGGACGGCCGTGGACACCACCTCAATCGATCCATCGTCGAAAACGTACCTGTCAAAAAAAAGTCCACTAACGTCGGCGGCGTCACGCGTCTCGCGTGCACTCTTGTCCGAGTCCAGTCCTTGGTGCACGCGGTGCTTGGCTTGGCTGCTTTGGTCTTGAAAAACCTACGCTCGAAGCGGCCAGGATGTGAACAATTTGCGACCTGAGCGCGGATGGAAAATGCGATGCAAAGCAATGCTATGGAAAGGAATGCAAAGCAATGCTATGGAATGGAATGCAAAGCAATGCTATGCTATGGAATGGAATCCAATGCAACACGAGTGCAAGGCAAGGCAAGGCAGTGCAATGCAATGATGCGACGCGAGTGGCTCGCAGTGCCAAGCCTGTGCACGTTTGTCCCTCCCTGTCTTGAAGGAGCAGGAGGAGCCGAAAATGTAGCAAGACTAGGCACTCGCGGTCCGCACCGCTGCGTGCTCGACACAAGCACACGGCCGCGTGCACTCGGTGCGGCGCGTGGCTCGGCCCCGCGTCCGGGCTGCGCCCGTGGCTGGCTGGCTGGCTGGCTGGCGGGCGGGCGGGCTGGCCGTCCGTCTGCTCGCGCTTGAGGGAGCTCGAGGGATTGATGAAGTGCCTGCCTTCTTGCTTTGTTTGATTCTGCGCCTCCTCGCGGCCGCGCTGCGACGGGCCAGGCAGGCGGAGCGGCGCAGTCACACGGACCCGCGGGCGCGCAGGCTAGCGCGAGATGCTGGCGCGCGCGGGGGCGGGGGGAGGCAGGCGTGTCGGGTGCGTTCCCAGTCTGGCCACGCGTCGCGTCGAGTCGCGTCGCGTAGCGTTTCGTCGTGTCTTCTCGATTGACAGAGAATGCAGCTTTTGAATGTATGACCGCCGATTCAAAAAATTTCAAAAACAAAACAAAACAAAGCAAATCAAAACAAAACTAACAAGAAGGAAGAAGGGAAAAACAGCAGGCAACAAAACAGCGTAGGAATGATCGTCATCCGAGTTCCCTGCGCGACCAGCCAGCCAGCCCGCCAGCGCAGCCTGCAGCTCCAGCTTCCACCGCTGCCGCCACCGGGGCGAGCAGCGAGAACTTCCGCCTCGCGCTGCATCAGCGTCTCGTCCGAGGCTGTTCGCTGCAGGGCAGCTCTTTCGCGCACCCGAGCCGGGGGCGTCGCCGCCCGGGGGTCTCCGGACCGGCGCCAGCCTGCTTTCCGCTGCGGGTTACTGCGGGGAAAGAGGGAGGGGAAAGGGGGGAGACGCGGCTGCGGGGAGGGGGGGTGGGGGCCAGGAAGAAATTGGCTAGAGGAAGAAGGGCAAAGGCGACGGAACGAATGGTAAAGAGTGAGAGAACGATTGATGATGATGATGAGCCATGCGAAACAGCGGCACGGCCAGCAGCAAGAGCAACAGTAAGCGATGTAATGCAATGCAATTTCAGTGGCCAGCGGCTTCGAGGACTTTGCCCGAGCCGACGAAGGATCTTCAACCTCGAGCCAAGAGATCGATCGATCTTCTTCCCTGCGATCGTCTTTGGTTTCCACGTCAGCACGGCCAGCGGTTTCGCAGCGCAGCCACAGATCGCGGCTCTCCCCGCTCTCGGCAGGCCGACGCGCCCCCAAAGCGCTGCAATACGATGCGATGCGATGCGACGCGATGCGATGGGCTGCGATTCGCTGCGACGCGTCGCGACGCGGCTGGGGCAAGCCAAGCCAAGCCAAGCTAAAGCCAAAGCATCAGTGGCAGCTGCAGCAGCCAGCTGTAGATGTAAGCACGCAGGAAAACAAAATGCGAGCGGCAGCAGGAACGTCGGCCAGGCTCGATCGCAAGTGCAGATTTGGTAGCAAGCAGTCAGTGCAGGCAAGAGATCGAAGGCCGGCAGCCCGCCCGTGCCAGTCAGGTCAGTCACACCACCCTGGCCACCAGCTAGCTGCAGAAAGAAATGAAAATAGAAAGAAAACCAATCGGGACAACGAATTTGCATCCCATCCCATTTCGTCCGTCCATCCACCCATCCACCTATTCATTCATTGCTTATCCGCGGCGTCACTCGAGGCGGCGTCCATCGCCCCGTGCAGCGCGTAGCGTGCGAGGCCGGCGAGTCACCATCATCGCTCGCTCGAAACGAATTGAGCCAACGAGGGGACAGCCAAGAATCGCAGCCCGGGCACCGTGACGTTTGAGCGCGGTGGCAGCAGCCAGCTGCAGCTGCAGCAGCAGCGATGATCACCATGAAGAACTTGAATAATTTAGAGGTTCGAAGGGAACGAAGGGTTCGGACGCCTGGCTAAGTTGTGCAAGGACCCGGGCTTGGATCCGGAAGGCGGAACGGAGCAGAGCAGCCTGCCGCGAGAACGAACACGCACGGAGCGCAGGTAGTTTTTGGGGTATTTGGGGCGTTGTTCCTCGCCGTGCCGAGCACTGGTCGTCGCGGCGGCGGCAAATTGTGCTCGCGCAGGACGGGGAGGCGTGCGAGAGAGCCGAACAGCGCACGTGGCCTCGCTCGATCGGCGCAGCGATCGATTCATCAATCGATCCATCGATCTCGGGGGACGGACAGGAAAGCGAGGCGAGAGAAGAATAGAAATGTGAAGCGAAGATTTAGAATAAATGCAAAACCCAAGCAGAATCTTTGAGAATCGCCATGGTCGATTGCTTCGCTGCTGTCGAGCGGTCGAGTGGTCGAAAGGGAGGTTTCCAAGGCAAGGCAAGTCGAAAGGCAAGCAGCAGCCAGGCAGCTGCAGCGGAGGAGTAAATAGATCATGGCAAAATTGCTGGCCGAACATCGCGGAGACAGCCGTGAGTCGAATCACCCCATCGACTGCGATCCTCAGGCGGGATGGAGGCGAACCGGATCGACTCGAGGAAGGCTTTCTTTCTAACGATCGCTTCGCTCGATCGAGTGAAAAGGCGCGGACCCACATCTCCCACATCTCCTTCAGCCCAAGAAAGAAGTGGCAGCCGCGCTCCGAGCAGCCATGGGGGCACCCGGCACGTTTTTTGAGGAGACGCCACTCACAGCTCTGGTTAGCTTTCAGAGTATTAGCGGGAAAGGAGAAAAACACTCCTATAATGCTCCTTGGAAAATTCGGTCCGCGGCAGCGCATTTCAGGGGCCTCCTATCTTCTGCGGACCAAAACACAGGCCAAAGAACCCCACGATACCCCCTTTGGGCGGCGGCCTCTCCGATTCAGCGTAGGAGGTTGCCGTGCTTTTCCGGGGTGCCTAACGAGTCATCCCGGGCCTCGAGGTGGCTGCCGCGCGGAGCGCCCATCGCGGACACCCTGCGAGTCTTCGCAACGAACCCCGCGCCGAGCTCATATTCCGCTCGGGCGCGCTCCACCCCCGGCGTGCCCCGCGTGCCCCCCTCCGGGCGCGGGAGGAGGTCAGCAGGAGCCGCCCCAAGACAACTTGCGGGGACCCGCAGCGCCGCCGCGGGGCCGCACGTGCGCAGACCAAAACACAGGCGGCGGGCGAGCGAGCGAGCGAGCGAGCGAGCGAGCGAGAGGCCTTCGGGCCACTTCGTTCGTTCGCTCCATGCCCGAACGCAAGGGAGGCAAGCCAAGGTTTGCCTCCCTTCGGCGCTTCGATCGATCGATCGATCGATCGATCTCCAAGCCCTCCGTGGCCTCGCGTCGACCGAGGCGAGCGACGGTGTAGTCGGGTCGCGGGCTGGGAGCCTCCGTCCTCGCTCCCGAGATTGATGACCAACGCTACGCGTAATACATAACAGCGCGGCAAAGCGCGGGCTCTTGCGCAGCGGTGGCGGTGCGGCTGCTCGCGAGGCTGCGCGAGACGGAGCCGGGGTCGGAGACGGAGACGGGGCCGAGGAGGAGGCGGAAGGCGGAAGCGCGAGTTCAGGGGGCGAGGGTGGCGCAGGGCGCAGGTGATCACAGGCCGGAACGTCGCGTACCTTCGACGCCGTCGCGGAGAGGAAAACAAAGCAAAGCAGAAGAAAACAATGCAAAGGGGGCGCGTGCCTGAATTGGCTGCACCGCCAGCACAAGCGAGAGAGCGAGCGAGAGAGCGAGCGAGCGAACGCCTCTGCCAGCTGTCGGCTGCCAGCAGCCAGCAGCCAGGAGCAGCGTGCAGCTGTATATGTTTTCAGGCAACGTAGAGTTGGAGGAGCCGCGAGAAGGTCTGGCGCGGGGCGGCCCCCGGGATTGATTGATCGATTGATTGATTCATTCATTCATTCATTCATTCATTCATTCATTCGCCAGTGCTACTCGCAGTTGGCTGTAGCGCTGGATGGTTACCTTTGTTTGTTGCTGACGGTCGCGTTCGCGTGTCATATGTTAGTACAGCTACCATGGGCACCGAACGAAAGATGAAGGACAGCGGGCGGGCGGTTCTACCTGCATACCTTCTGCAGCTGACTGCATGTGGCCGTCCGCAGCCGTCACCGCTGGCGAACCCTCGCTCGCAGGCTCTGCAATGAACCTGCCCATCGATCGATACCGAAAGATTGAGATTGAAAAAATGAACGATTCATCGATCGAACGGACGGAAGAACGATTGCGGGCAACCGACAGTGTTCTCGGCAGGCGACGCGAAGTTCCAATGCCAGCGTGGGAGAAGATGGTAGGCAGCAGTATGACCGACCCATGGCATCAATTGAATATAGTGGATGATGTATGAATGGGCAGCCCAAGTTTCTGACAGTCCAAGTCGTTACTCGACTGCCAAGGGATGGTCGCCTTGTTTCTTTCGTGAGTTCAATTCGTTTTCATGCAATCTTGTCCATCCAAGGAACAGCCGTGAACGTGTTTGGATAGGTCTTGACGTCTTGCTTGGCTCGTGATAAATGGCAACAGAAAAGGGCTCATGCTATGATCGCGGTCAGCTCGACGTTTAAACGAAAGTGATCCGCTTGGCGCTCTGACGCAGGAGATTGACGAAAATTGGCTGCAAGCGCTTTCTTGCAAGCAATTAGATTTCTCCTCGGCCTTGCTCGAATACATTCTGCGCAAAGAGAATATTCTTTGTCGCGGGAGTCGTTGATCGTTCGAGCTAAAGATAGATGGCGGCGACTTGTGTTCGGACTTAGATCAGGAAGAGATTACTTGAGCTTGTGCAGAACAACGAATAAATTGCTCTGGATTTGCTGTTTCCATTCTAAGAGTGCTGACGATCTCTACCTTTTCCTCTGACTTGCTTGTGCAGAGCATAGCGTTGTAGAGAATACTACTGCTGCTCTTTTCGCCAGCTTGCCAGCTCTTTTCGCCAGCTTTTTACAATTGCGTTGCAATGCGTTTTCGTCGTTCATGTCCCAGGACCTCCGCACCTCATTCCATCAAATAGATCCCTTCTTCAGAGCGAAAAGAGAAGCTGACAAATTCTCTCTCTCTTTTTTAAGTTGAATTTCCTGCAGCGCCAACATCAACGCCATCGCACCTCTTCTCCGCCACCGCGGCCTTCGATCGCAACGCCTTCTCCAGTTCTCCCTCCCTTCTACATACTCCCCATCTCCCGCCGTCCCACATTCCGGTACTTGTCGCGTCTCCCTTGGGGGCCATCGTGCGCAATCGCTTCGCATCTACCCCCCCAAGATGCAGACAAAAAGCGCCGATCAGACCGCAGAGACTCCGCGCGCACCCCCGCGGACGCAGTCCGGACTAGTACCGCGGCGGCGCGAGTCCATTCGTCGCTTACNCCGCCCGCGCCTCCCGCGCGCCGCGCCGCGCCGCAGCGGAGCGGAGCGGAGCGAAGCGAGATCGATCGGCGCAGATCGATCCACCCTCGATCTCCTCTCCCCTCCTCTCCTTTCGTGCCGATCTCCTGGCCCTTCTCCTCTCCTCTCCTCTCCTCTCCTCTCCTCTCCCCTCCTCTCCTCTCGCGGGCGCCAGGCTGCCCCGCGCGCCCGCGGCGCGAGGAGGAGGCGAAGGCGGCGCCGTCCGGGCCACCATGAGCCCCGGGCTGCACCTCAGCCTGCGGCTGCCCGGGAGCCAAATCGAGAAACCCCCGAACGGGGACAAGTTCCTGCTGCCGAAGTGGGCGTGCAAGCCCTCGCAGGGCGCCGCGCTGCACGTGACCAAGAACGGCGAGACGCTGTCCACGCTGCAGCTCGACGACCACACTTACTTTATGTTCGGCCGCTCGCCCAAGGTCTGCGCCGAGGGCCACGGGTACACCATCAACCACCCCTCGCTCTCCAGACAGCACGCGGTCATCGTCCACGGGAACGATGAAACTCTGTATATTATTGACCTCGACTCGCCCGCCGGGACGTGGGTCAACAAGGAGCGGCTCCAGCCGTACTGCCCCAAGCTCCTCGAAAACGCAAACATCCTCAAGCTTGGCCACTCTACGCGTCGCTACGTTGTGCGCCTCTTTCCCATGCAATGCAAGCTCCGGGCGCGCCAACGTGCCGGCTCGTCATGCTCCGCATCCTTTTTGACCGAAGCGAACCTCAACAAACTTCGTGTCAGCACGCCAAGGCGTTCGGGCGCGGGGTGCGCCCCCAACGCCAAGGCTCTCAATGCCCCTTGCGACAGCTTGCAAGGCGCCGCAGACACTGCACGCGCTGCTCAAGGGGATATGTCCACCGCCCGCGCTTTCGATCTCGGCAGACCCACTTGCGTCGACGAAAAAGCCGCGCACACCTTTCACGAAAATGCCAAGGATGCAAGCGCTGACGCGTCTCACAACAGCGATGGCGTGGATCCCGATCTTACAAACCAAGTCGGAAATCGTAATGACGGGGAAGACGATGACGACGATGACGATGATGATGACGATGACGACGAAGATGAGGACGATGAAGCGTACAGTCCATGCACGCGCACCGAGCTCAGACAACGCAAAGAAAACCTCCGCCAAGCGCGCTTGCATTCTGGATTGAACGCTGCCGTCTCATATCCATCGCCAAAGTCCATGCTCGGTCGTCGCGGAAGCGACTCCCCGGTCTCCTCCTCTATTTCGGCCGCCGAGCTTGCAGCCGCCGTGGCTGCCACCTCGAGCCCTGTTGCTTCGCCTGTCATGCGCCCGCAACCCCGTCGCCATGGAAGCTCAGGGCTCACCACGACCGTCGAGACGTTTGCCCGTTTGCCACCTGCATCATCATCATCATCATCATCCTCGGGACCTGCGCAACGTGCAAGATCGCTATCCACGAGCAGCAACCTCTCTGGATTGCATCCCATGTCTATGGGCTCGCCTCGCGAAAGCGTCTGCTCTGTGGGGAGCACCCTCTCCTTGTCTGGCTCCCAGTCTGGCCATCAAAATCCATTCTCAACCGCCTCGCCCATGTGCGCGAGCATGCTCTTGGGCTCGCCCACTCTTCAGATCTCGCAGAGCTTGCCTACTTCTACGTATATGAGTGAACTCTCGCTCGACCGTATTGGCGGCCAGCCCAGCGACTCTCCCGAGAATCACCACTCCCGTGCTGATCATCCTCATGGGCGCCACGTGCGTCAGCACAGTCACCAGCTCATGCAAAGGTCCAAGTCGCCCTTTCATCGGAGTCGGTCCAACTCCACCTCTGCCACAATGAAGCGTCGCGCTTCCTCGCAGCTCATTTCTCATGCGACGCAACGTCGTCGGAGCGTGCTTGGCCCGTGCAGGCGCGTCAGCTTTTCGCAGTCGGGGCCCGAGGTCATTGATGCTGACTGCGTGTTTGGAACGGATTCGACATCGTCTGGAACATTGCCGCCTGCTCGGGGCGCACAGTCTGACTCGCCTCGACGCATGTCCAAAGATTCGTCTCCAGGCTTTGTTCGCCCGCGCTCATCCACCCCGTTGCCCGGTGACGCTATGAGCACAACCTCATCTCCGGAAAATGCCAGCCCGCGCGGCGCACAGCATTTGTGCAATGCCGCTTTCAAGAGTATTGGTCTCAGCAGCAGCAGCAGCAGCAGCAGCAACAACAACAACAACAATAACAATAAAATTGACGATGGACCTCATGACATGATGACACAGGCGCACAACGGCGAATCGGAGTCGGCGCCTTCGCGTCTCTCGCTCGCCTCTAACTCTGATATATCAACCTCTTCAAACATGTCGGAGCGCATTTGCTCTTCCGTCGTCAAGAGCGGCATCATGGAAACAAGTGCTTTTTTGCCCCGTCAGCGCTCATACGAGTCCGTGTCGTCGGACTCTTCCGAGTCAGGGTCGGAGAATGAGGCCCGTCGCACTGTCGAGCGTCGCGCAGAAGCCTCTTTTGCTCCTACTTTTGCCGCTACTGCTTCTCCTTCTGCTGCTGCAGCAGCTACGGCTGCGTCAAGCACCTCCTCCTCCTCCTCGTCCTCCTCCTGCTCTTCTTCTTCAGCTTCTTCTTCTTCTTTTTCTTCTGCAATGACATCCTGCTCTTCTTTGTCAAAGCGTGTGTCCCCACCGCCACGACTCAGCCTGTCCGAGAGCATCAAGCCTCTCTTCAACGCCCCAGGCGTGACCTCGATGGGTAACTCGCCTTGTGCTGCCGCCAAGCGGCGCAGCCTTGAGCGGACTCCGAGCGCACAAATGGGCGTGAGCCCGGACTCCTGGCCCACTTCGCCCGCCGCTTTGCGTGGGCGCTGGCGTAACCCGCATTCGCATGTTCGCTCGAACCAAGATCAAAACCATCATCGCCACCACCGTCATCATCGCCACGGCCACGATGGTCAGTGCAAGGAGCCTGCTTGCACAGTTAAATTGCACGAGGCTCTTGATAATATTTGTGAGGAGATGTCTCCTTCGACTTCACGAAACGCTTCTTCGCATCGTCATGAGGAAGCGGGCTTGCGCTAATACATGGGCTGCTTTGCTCTTCTTTGCTTTGCTTCAAAAGAAAATGTTGTAATGTGTCTTATATTTTTTTTTCTCTCTTTCGCTCTCTTCCCAAACTTTTGCAAATCTCTGGCAGTGAATTTTTTTCTTCTCCAAAGTCAGGGTTTCAAGATCTGTCGGGCGAGTTCTTCTGTGACCAGCTAAATTAGATACGTAAAGAGAAAATGTCAAAAGCTAGGCCTATGTTATGCAAGTAAAGATTCGCGTCATTTCACGAGCAAGCGCTGAAAGGCCTCGTGCGCAAAAGGGAGGACCTGAGACACTTCGCAGCGCAAGTTGACCTTGCAGGCGTCGTGGCCGTCCTTAAAGGTGATTTCTGCCAACACCATGGCGCCTGTGGTGGTCTTGCTGGAAAAGTAGCCGACGCGCTGGTCCGCTGCAGGGTTGCGTGTGGCAATGTGAAAAATGTTGTGCTGCTCGAGCAGCGAAACGACGGCGTCCATCTGGGTGGACACGAGACCACGCAGGGTTGCCGCCTGGCCCTTGGCGTCCCCGAGCGTCTTCCAGGAATCGATGAAACCCTTCTTGTCCGCCCGTCCTTGCTCCGTAAAGAGCACGTAAAAGGGCAACGTGACCTTGAAGTAATTGATCGCGCCCACGGCAACGTTCTTGAGCGCCACGTCAATAACAAGGTTTGGTGCCACGCCTGGCTGCGCCATCTCGGGCCGCGTCACGATTGGCACGCTGAAGCGCGACTTGGGTCCACCCTGCATGAGACTGGTGCCCAGATCTACGTTCACAGAAGAAGGGGCCAGTGCAAAGGTGTTCTTGTTGAACTGGATTGCAAACTTGCCAAAGGGGGTTTGGGAGCTCACATTGGAAAAGTCCAGATCGAGATAGATGGAACCGTTGCGACGCGCAAAGTCCGCATCCAGCTGCAGACCCTCTGCCGCCGCGGGGCTCAGGCGCGTCGTGAGAGGCGCGCTTGAAGCGGGAGCCCCCATGCTCGGCGCATCAAAACCGCCCAGGAGGTCGTCGCTCCCGCTGCCGCCTCCGTTGCCGCCGCTCACCGACAGACCGCCAAACCCGAGGAGGTCCTCGCTATCGTCCTGCTGCTGCTGCTTCTTCTTTTTGCCGCGGCCTTCGTCATCGCTGTCGTCGCTGTCGTCATCGTCATCATCGTCGTCGCTGCTCTCCAGACCCACGTCGTCGTCATCGTCGTCGCGCATGCCGGAGCCAAGGGGAATTCGTGTGCGCTTGACAAAGGCCGAGGGCGGTTTGTGGTAAATGGAAGCGAGCGTGGCAATATTCTCCACCAAAAGGTCAAGCAGAGCCGGCTCCAGCTGCGACGAGTCGTCCACAATGACGGGCTTGTCCGAAAGAACAACGCGCTTCGCCGCCTCTGGGTCAGTGGACAAAAGTCGCCAATAAATGTAGCCGCGATCGCGCAGATCCGGGTTGTCACTGCTTTCCGTGGCCATGGAAAGAACAGATTCCATAATTTCTTTGGCTCCGTCGGGGCGCTTGAGAAAGAGCTTGACAGTCGCCGTGAGCAGCTGCAGCTGCACGTCAGCCGTCTCGTCCTGAAAAGCGTCCATAAAGGTTTCGAGGAGCTCATCAGCATTGTCGATGCGCTCCGCGTACTCGCCAACGATCCAAATCATGGCCGCCTTGGCCTCCGGCTCGTCAAGTGTCTCGAGATTCTCGCACAGCGTGGCGATGATGGACTCGTAGCGATTGGGAAAGCGGCGAAAGATGTAGCTAATCACAATGATGGCCTCTTGCACCACGTAGTTGACCTTGGTCTTGATGAGGTCGAGCAGGACATTGATGCACCGTTCCGCGGATCGCTCGAGCTTGATGGCGACGCGGCCAATTGCACGCACAGAGGACTTGACAAAGTCAATGTCGATTTCGGTGGCATACTCTTTCAGCTCCAAGAGGACCTGCTCCGCATTGCGGTCGGTCGCCAGCTTGACGAGGATTTGCAATTTCTCCATTTTGACATAAATGGGGTCCGTGTAGCGGCAAAAGAACACGCGAACGTCGTTCGCGAGGATTGAGGGCCGCTTCTGCACAATGAGGTTAATGTTGCGGAGAGCCACGTACTGGATCTCGGGCTCTGCCGACAGCAGCGTCACGAGTGGCGGCGAAAGCTTGCGCGTCAAGGACTTGACAGTCTCCTGCGACTCAATCAGATCCACGTACTTGACAATGATTTTCACGGCCGACATGACAACAGCCGAGTTGCTGTGCTGCAGGCGCGGCGAGACGCGCTCCACGATCGACTCTGCCTCGCGGGCGCTCGACGGCTGGTATGTGGCCAGCGCATCGAGGATAAAGACCTGCGACCACTCGCTGCACTCTGCAAGAGCGGCGAGAAGCTTGCTGAGAACAGACCCGCTCACGGCAAAGACCTTGGACCCGTCCACGCTGAAGCTGGCGATCTCGCTCAGAGCCGCCACGGCGTTGGCGACGACGGTCGGGTTCGAGTCGCTAATCAAGTCGTGCAAAAGCTCGAGAAAGCCCTGCTCCTCGGCAAGCTCGGGGTTGATGTCGTAGAGCTTGGCCACGCAAATGGCTGCCGTCTTGCGCACGTACGGATCATCATCCGAGAGCGAGCGGCGGAGAGGATCGCACAGGTACTCTGTGATTTTCTCGACGCGGATACAGCCCATCGTGCGAATGGCGAGCGCGCGAATGAGCGGGTTCTGGTCGTTGGCGTCGCGCCGGAAGCAGTTCACGGCCAAAATCGCTACGTCAGGTGCGGACTTGGCATAGTTGATCAGGTACAGGTACACGAGCTTTTTCAGTTCCACGTTGGCTGTTTGCATGCAGTTGAGCATGTCGGGGAACAGCTGCGAGACGTCTTTGCCCACCGTCATTGCCGCAATGACCTTTTTCACGGCCTCCTTGCGCCGGTCTGCCTTTTGGTCATTGAGCTCTTCCTTGAGCTCGTGCATCTCGCCCTTCTTGGTCGTCGAAAAGTACTTGGAGTCGCCGCCTCCTTTCCTCAGCCCTGCAAGGCTCATCATCATCATGGTGTCTGCACGTCGGCGCTGCTCCTCCTGCTGCTCCTCCTCCTGCTGCTGCCGCCGCTGCTGCTGCTGCCCGCGCCGTCGCGCGTCGCGGCTGCCAGCCTGGGCGCGGCGCGCTCGCCCACTCTAAAACCGGCTCCGCGTCTCTCGCTCTCGCGCCGCGACGCCGGCGCGCGGCGGGGGCGCGGCGCGCGGCGGGGGCGCGGCGCNGGGCGCGGCGCGCGGGGGCACGGGGGCGCGGCTCGCGGGGGCGCGTCGCGCGCGCAAGGGCTCGGGCCGTGCGGTCGCGGCTCTGCGCGGCGAGCGAGCGGCCGAGCGAGGCTTCTTTCGTCTCTGCTTGAGCAGAGCGGCAGAAAATCTTTCAAAATCTTTTGGGACAAAGAGGCCTATCTCGCGGGGAAAGAGGCGTAACGGGAGTTCGCGTCTCACCACGTAGTACACCGTGACGACCGTGGTCATGATGAAGAGCAGCAGCGGCGGCAGGAGCAAGAGGAGCAAGAGGAGGCGAGAGAAAAGGTTCTCCGCTCGCGAGTTTCCCAATGATGATGGTTCATCGTCATTGCGATAGCGAAGGCGGCGACAGCGATGGACGGAAGATGACCAGCGGGTTGCGCTCGGCGGGTTCTGCAAGCGGGGGTGTCCGACGTCCCGCTCGACAGAGATGTCTTTGAGCGGCGATCGGCAAGCACAGTCTGAGCAAACCCTGAACCTCGCATCGATCAAGTTCAAGGCTCTTAGGAGACGAGGTCTCGCGTGTTTTCCTCCAACATGCCGCTGTTGGTACCCGGACAACATGACGTCACGGCGGCCTTCTTCGCGGTGGATATTCCATCGAGCCGACAAAACTCTCACATCGCGTGGGATGAAAACTTGCGCTCTCGAGTCAGTGCGCTTTTCGACCCTGAAGATAGACCTCCGCTGGCACAGGCGACAGAGAGTGACGCTGCCAAGGTTGCGATCGCCGTCGGCGTGGTGACCAAATCGGGGCTTGCCGAGGCAGAAAAGGCCATCAAGAACGGTCTTCCTCGGCCCAAATGGTCCGGCATGGCCGAAGGTGCCTTCCACGCCCTTGAGACAGGCACCATGTGGCCCACGGGAGCCTTTTGGCTTCGTATTAGCCTCGCCAATGGGGACAGCTCAACCTCTTTGGCCTTAAAACGTGCTCCCTGCGGCGAAATTGCGCCCCAAGTCGAATCAAAGGCCAGGATCTTTCCCGAGTTCGTGTTGACCAAATTACTGGAATATTGTGACGAGAAGTCCATTCTCGCGCTGGCGGATACCTGCAAAACCTCTTACTTCTTCATGAACAGCCGTTGGAAGCAGGTGATGAAGTCCTCGTATCTTGTTACGCACTTCATGAAGCCTCGGGCCAACATGCGGGTTCAACTTCCCCCACCGGGCTTTACGCCACGCCAATTTCTCCAGATGCTTGCGTCGGAAGCCTGCGCTGAATGCGCCTCGAAAGACCTCGATTCTTATTGTGCAAAGGAACGATGTGTACCTATTTGTCGTGCGTGCATGCAAGACCACTCGGTGCATGTTGTTGCTAACAGCCTACGTCTAGACAGAGTCTCCGTAACTTGCCCAGAATCCATGCTATGGTGTGCTCCCGGAGGGTTTGGTGGTATGCACTGGTGGCGCGACGTGCGCTGGCTCGCGCGCGATTGTTCTGACGTTATCGCGTATCAAAAAGCAAAGCTTGAAAGATTGGCGGCTCGCTCCAAGAAACGCGCGCGCGCAGTGAGAAACGCTGCCGAAGACCTTGAGGTAGAGCCAGACTGGCTCAAGGAGCATTCTGTTTTCACAGATGTTGCGATCGGAAGACTCCGCATCGGCAAGGATCGAGATCGCATATTGAGCACAGTACGAGAAGCGATGGCATGCGAGAAGGAGCTGGACGACCTTGAACATGAGGTGCACCCACTCACGTTTGAAGCCATCGATCGTCGAAAGCTTTTGCTCGTGGATCAGAGCGTCACGCCTCGTATGGTCACGAAGGTTCTTAAAAGGATCAACGAAGCCCTGAAGATGGTCAAAATGCCTGATGTAGCTGTACTGAATAGACTCCGGTGCTTGACATTCTCATCTTTGACACATTTCGCCGTGAAAGACTGGGCACTGTTTTTTCTACCAACGCCGAAAGCACGTGTGGCTTGGATGAAAGCTGACTGTAGCACGCTGGATCCTAAACGCATGATGTTCTACTTGAAGTGGAGACCGGACTGGAGGAGAGACTACAATGCCATTGTAAGATCAAAATGGAAGGACGACAAGAGTTTTCTTCGAATACCTTGTTGGGACACACGGCGACGAAAATTCATGGCCCTGGCGAAGCGAGAACGTCTTATACGAAGGTACTACGACTCTTTGCGCCCTGAGGGTGTAGATTTCGACGAGATCATCATGGAAGGTGACGTGGAAAAGTATGTTCGCTTCGGCAAGGTTGTTGATGGCAGGCCCATGACTTTCTGGAGCAAGAATTCCGATGATGTTCACAATCTCCCTCGGGACATCTTTGATCTTCATGTTGAGCGACTTCGCAGCCAAAAGCAACAGAAGCGAGCCTTAAAGGGCCATGCAAAAGATCACGTCGAGACTACGCCGAAGGGTGCCCGAGACAATTTTAAACGACGGAGGTGTAACGACAAGGGAATTCAAGGATTAGACTAGGAATTAGAACAAACAAACAATCAATCAAACAAACAATCAAACAAACAAACAAACAAACAAACAAACAAACAAACAAACAAACAAACAAACAAACAAACAAACAAACAAACAAACAAACAAACAAACAAACAAACAAACAAACAAACAAACAAACAAACAAACAAACAAACAAACAAACAAACAAACAAACAAACAAACGGACAATATGATTGAAGGAACCCGAATTACAATTTGGCTGTCGTTTTAGCCTCGGTTTTATTTTTTGTGACTTGTAGACACAGCACGGTGCAAAGGCCGACGACTCAGGAAAGGACTCAGCACAAGGTTTACCTCACTCGACGCCGCTCACTCAGGTTCTTTGATACCATACACGGAATTCCTTGTCTCAACACGGTTTTTCTGCTCGGCGTTTCCGCACTAGTTTTCACGATCGTCGCTTCGAATCCTATTGATTATATCTGCAGCTGCTTGTAATGAAAGTGGGAAATACACCATCTTCGTAACGCATCTTTCAAAGTAAATTGGCCCACACAATGCGTCGATCGTGCCACGGACGCTCGCTAGTAGTGGCCATGGTGGCTTCCGATTTGGCTTGCGGGACTCACTTCGTCTGCACACAACGCAACGTTTCTGAAAATCGAACAAACTGTAGAATAGCAGTGGCTCATGGCGACGCTCTTGCTGCGCGACCAGCTTCCAGTTTGAAAACCGTAGTTTTACCTCGTCTTCAAGCTCAACTTCAACAAGATCAGATCAATACATCAAATGAAGAATGATCCCCAAGTTTGAGACGCAATACGAAAAACACAAGTCTCCAGGGCGATAATCGATTCGATTTCCCGGTAGGCGTTTCTAGCATCCATCATATGAACAGGCAGCCTTCAGCGCGATGAAAAGCTTCGGAATTTCGCTCATGGCGTTTTTGGTCCTCGTCGCCGATCGTGTGCGGCTCGATTTTGAATTGCGAATTTGAATATGTGGCCTCGTTTGCACCTAGTATCTCCAAGTCTTGCCTCGCATACTACAGCCAAAACAGATTGCCACGCGACGAGCTCGGCGCGCCGCGCCGCGCGCGCGCCCCTTTCCTCGATTTCTTTCCGCCTCCCTCTCTTCTCCCAGCTGCAGACGCCGCGTGAGACCAGAACCCTAGGACCAGAACCCGCTTCATGCGGCCATCTTGAAGTTGGTCTCGGCGCGCTCTCCGACGGCACGATGCGTTCTGCAGCGCAAAATCCAACGGCAGTGATGCGAACATAATGGCTTTCGGGCGAGGCTCGGAGCTAGCTGCGTTCGTAGCAGTAAGTTCTTCGGTTCACGCGTTGGGCGACGGACGGCCCTGCGACAGACTTGCCGGGTGCGTTCCGCACCACACCGCGGGTTCTGCTCGGCAGCTCAGCAAAGAAGAGAGCGATAGCTACCCGGCCGGTGACTGGGCGGGCGAGCTCGCCGCAAACCACAATCACCAGCACCATGAGCTACTTTAGGCGCTCGAACCAGCCGAAGGAGCTAGTGATCCCGTCTTCGTTCGATGTGACCACCGCATTTCGCTTCGCTAGTACAGGGTCGCGTCGAACGGCCAACCAGTTCAACTTAAGTTCCCAAGTGAAATTGCGCAGGCAGTTATCTGCCATCTTTGACCCGGATGATGGGCCTCCACCGGTGGGACACTCGGCACGACAAGTTGCCAAGATAGCTATTGCCGTGGGGCTGCTGTCCCAAACGATGGTCGACTTGGCCGAAGTTGCTGTCGAGAAGGGCCATCCACGAGCCAAGTGGTCCGGAACTGCCGAAGCTGCTTTCGAGGCCCTGAAGAATAATACTCTTTGGCCCGTGAAGGCGTTTTGGCCTCGACTAGGTCTCGCCCAAGAAGAGAGCTTGCCCTCAACAAGCTCAGCAGCACCTACCGCAGACGCAGGGACGTTCCGGTCACAGGGTTTCGGCAAGCCGTTTCCCGAGTTTATTCTGACCAGGATGATGGATTTTTGTGATGAAAAGTCGTTTCTCGCACTTGTAAAGACCTGCAAAGCGCACAGCGGCTTTGCAGATACCCATGGGAAGGAAATCATGCTGTCCTCGCGCCTTGTGTCAATCTTCATGAGGGAACGGAACTGGATCGGGGTTCAGCTTCCTCCGCCCGGCTTTACACCACGCGGGTTTCTCGAAATGCTAGCGTCCGGCGCTTGCGCAGAGTGTGGGAAAAATGGCTTCGACACTGCTTGCGATGCTGGTGTGCAAATGCCTCTGTGCTTTCAGTGCAGGAAAATGGGCTCTCGCCACCTCGTTGATTGCAAGAGCGAGATCCGGTCAATCTGCATGTTGACTGTAGGCCTGATGGCGCCTTCCTTCAAGACATGTCCTGGTCTCTCTGGATATACCTGGGGAACATTGCGCACCGCGCGCTGGCGACGTGACCTGCTCTGGCTTGCACGTGATAACGCAAAGGCTAAAACACACAAGGAAAATGAAAGTCGAAGGGAGTCAGCTCGCGCAAAGAAGCGCGCGCGCGCAGTGAAGCGCTTTGCAAAGGTCTTAGAGGCCGAGCCTGATTGGCTCAAGGAGCATCACGTCTTTGACCGAATTGCCGCCGGGGAACTGGGCGTTGTCAAGGATCACGATGAGATCCTCAGCGAGCTTCAAAACACCATGGCGCGCGACAAGGCTCTGCATGATCCGAAAGATCAGCTGCATCCGCTCACAAAGAGAGCCATCGACCGGAAAAGGTTATTACTCTCGAAGGCCGACGTTGCGCCAAACTTGATTCGCGAAGCCTTGGAGAGGTTCAGTGAAGCTTTGTACAAGTCAAAGGCGTCGGATGAAGCTGTTGTGGAGCGCTTGCGGCGTTTTGATTTCTTGCGTGCCGCACGACTTGCGGTGGATGACTGGATTGTACTTTTGCTACCAACGCGAGATGAGCGTCTAGCGTGGATGAAAGCTGATTGCAATTCTATCGATTTTGATAAGATAGTCACATACTGCAGCTACACTACTTCAGTCAATCAGATCGCGGACCCGTGCAAGGACTATATTATCTTCAGAGATCGCATTGGTTTCTCGATGAACAGACCAATGTTGTGGACTGAGA
Organism: Aurantiochytrium sp. KH105; assembly: GCA_003116975.1. Lineage (NCBI taxonomy): Eukaryota > Bigyra > Thraustochytrida > Thraustochytriidae > Aurantiochytrium > Aurantiochytrium sp. KH105. The sequence continues at coordinate 291,640 of BGKB01000010.1, forward strand.
CCAAGAAAAAGATTATGGATGCAGTGGAGCGACTGAATCTTGTCCACGAGTACCTTGAGGAAACGCATTCCGGTTCAAAGAAACTCTCCTTTGACGAGGTCACCAACGACCTCCAAATACGGCATTTCACGACTGGTTTTAAGTTTCATCAAGGCTTGAACGACGCTGAAATAATTCGGAGAAGGATCCGTCAACTGCGAGACTTGGTTGCGCAGAGGAAGGCTTGTGATGTAGCTGAGCTCGAAAAGGGAGTTTGTTATGTGAAACGTGAAGGAGGATCTTCTTCTGCAACGCTTCAAAGCATTGGGTCTCGCTCTCAAACAAGCTTGAAGCGGGAGCGAGAAAGCGAAGATGAAAGCACAGACGACGACGGGTGCTGCCGCCGCAAACGTAGTCATCCATCCCGCTGATTCTGCGTGATCTCAATTTTTTAAAACTTAAAATATATGTTGTTATTGTTGAAAGTCTTTGCAAGCAAAAGTCGTGTCTTGAGCAGCGCTTATTGTACAGATTTGGTGTCAAATGAAATGGTCTAAACGAGTGAGACGCCCGGGGCCCGGCCCGGATTTTTCCAGATCGACCAAGCAAGGTGAATTTAGTACATTGTTACTACGTATGAAAAAAAATGAAGGAACGAACGATTGCGGCAGGCCGGCCAGGCTGGCGAGTGTTCAGATTCGCTTTGACGTCTCGGCGCCGGCCGCACTTGCGCGCAGAGTACGGCGCAGGCGCGCGTGCGCGCCACACATCGTGCGCTGGGTCAAGCACGCGCGCGCGTCTTGAAGACGGCGAAATCAGGACTTCGCGCCCCAGTCGTACGGGAGCGAGAAAATCCAAAGACCTATTGCGCAGCCACAGTTTTCGAGCAAGCTCACGCAATGCTGACGCCTCCGAGCACGGATGCCGTCGCGGCTACCTTTTCCGCTGCGTCAACGATGTGCAAGGGCCGGCCGCAGATGATTTTTCTTCAAGACGGCGAGTTCATTCCCGCGCGGATTCTGGGCGAGCGTGTGAAAGGTCTCTTTGATCCTCGAGACAGACCCTTTTCGAAGATTCCAACGGCAAAGGCCGCTGTCAAGGCGGCCTTGGCCGTTGGCCTCACGACTGGGCCTATGATATCTCTTGCAGAAAAGGCAATTGCCGATGGCCACCCTCGGCCTGCATGGTCCGGTCCCGCTGAGGCTTCTCTGGAGACCTTGGAAAAGGGCGAAACCTGGCCCTCGAGCGCCTTTTGGCTAAAACTCGGTGCTAACTCACAAGAAGAGGCAGCGCCGTCCAGTCCTAATTGCCCCGCGCTTGCAAAGAGGCCGGTGAGCTCTGATTTCCCCACGCCCGCAAAGAGAATCAAAAAGGCACCAACCCTGCCCCCATCAACAACATCGTTTCCAGAATTCCTTCTCTCGAAGTTGCTTGATCTCTGCAATGTGGAAAGTGTTTTGGCTCTCGCCGATACCTGCAAGGTGCACGCCAGATTCCTGGACAGACACTGGCAAAAGATCATGGAAAATGCTAGTGTCGTAAAAGTGTTCATGTCGCGCCGCCTGGACATGCAAGTTCGTTTACCCCCGCCTGGATTTACACCCCGTGCATTCATCACGATGCTCGCAACGAATGCTTGCGCAGGATGCGGGCGCGAGGCGTCTGACGCTGGGTATATTCATGTGCCTGCCTGCAAAGCTTGCTCGGGTCTGTACGCCGGTATTTTCGTGCCGCAAAAGGACATTCCCAAGTTCTGCATGGAGCGAGTGGGTAAGCTCGCTCCAGCCTACACAGTACAAATACGCCGTCGGCCTTACCAGGTGTACGCCAATATGCGATGGTCGGGGGATCTTCGGTGGCTTGCGCGCGACAACCCTGATCAGCTCGCGCATGAGGAAAGCAAGGCCCGGCGCGGAAAGACCCGAGTAGAAAAGCGCTCTCGTGCTGTTGATCGCTTAAGGAAACTTCTCGATAGGGTACCCGACTGGCTTGCAGACCATCCTGTGTTCGATCAAATAATGACCGGGAAACTTGGGGTTGTCAAAGACAAAGAAATAATACTTGAGGAATTGCGTAGTGCAATGCTTCGCGAGGATGAGACAAAGATTGTAGATGACACGCTGCATCCACTGACGTGGAAAGTCCTGGACAAAAGAAAGTACATCTTCTCGGGAGACTCTGTGGCTTGCACAACAGTAAATGATGCTTTGAAAGAAATGAACACGACAGATGAGGCCTCCGCAAAAGTCCTCCGTAACATGCCAGCCGATGCAACCGTCTCTGATTGTGTTCATTTTCTTCTTCCCGACCCTGAGCGGCGCGAGAAGGTTCTTGCAGCATGCAACAACTTGCAGCCTTCCACGTTCGCTCATAGGTATCTTTCAGACCACGCGTCACGTTCTGGTTTGCTCTGCGCCCTAGAAGGCCGACCGGAGCCGACGATGATGGTGTGGAGCCAACTCCGCCCCAGGTTGGGAAACATAACAGCTCGTGTGAAACTATATCGAAACGTCTTCAACAAAGTACAGACAGAGATGCACACGAAGTATGATTGGGCACAGTGTGAACTGGCATTGAAACGGTACTTTAACGTCGAGGAACATGATGAGCCACTTCGTGAGCAAGATTGTATGAAAGTCGTTCAATCGTGGTTTGACAGCCGGCGGAATATTGAAAGCCGGCGGAATATGAAAAATCGTGTATGCCAATGCGGCAGACCTAGTGCGGCTGCATGTGTATTGGGCAAGTGCGGTCACTGCTGCCGTAATCAACTACCGATGAACCGTACGTGCCCTAGACATGCATGAAAGATACTGATATTGATTTTTATCGCGATGAGGGGTTTCGTAAAGACTTCAGATGCTCTTATCTGCCAGCGAGGACTAGAACACGGCGGTCATGGGAAAGGATTCAAACACGCCAAGGGCGGCTGGGATTCACGGCGGCAGCCCGCACTGCCGCTGCCGCACCGATCGTTTCCTTTCGAACGAATCTCCTCGCCACAATCGCTCAACGAGCTCCTTCGCCCCGCAGCAGCAGCTTGGCAGTAGAAATCCTGGTCGCAGTGCAGTTTGGACTTGCGCAACCCAGACCCACCAAGCAGTGCGGGCATGCCCGACACTGCCATTAATTGCTCTAGTGGCCACGGCCGCGGCGCGCCGCAACGCGACGCGGAGAGTGCCCCCTCCGAGGTTCCGCCGGTTTCCCCGCAAGCGTTCGCGCACAGCTCCGCCTCGGCGGCCGCGACGCGCAACGGACCTCATTGGGGGGCACCGCGCGAGTCTCTCTCGGCCCCTTCTGACCGAGTCCTTCTCCTCTTTTGCATCAGCCAATAGCAGGGTCTGAAAAGCGACATAAAAAGCCTGGCCCGAGTCCACGATCGATCGATCGGCCGACCGACCGATCGCCGCGGGCCCGCCTCCGACGGTCCTCCGGCCCCGCCTCGCCCCGCCTGAAGCGCGCAGTACCTCGCCGCGGCAAAGCTGCCCTACCGCCGCCCGCACGGGTGCACAGCACAGCGCAGGACAGCGGCACAGCACCGCACGGTGGGACCCGGGAGTTGCTAGCACGTTTTGGAGCAGGGCGGATTCTTTTCTTTCTGTTATGTTATACTAGTTACTACTCTGACACTGTGAATGGCGAGGCTGGGAAGCGCGCATGTGCATGCTTTCTTTCACCCGCTGCATGCAGTGCCTCGAGGCACTGCACAGCTCAGCTCGTTGTGCGCGAAGCGTGAAGATGCATGCACGAGGAGAAGGCGCAGGTCGTCGACCGTGCGAGCGGCCCGAGCAAGCAAAACCTGAATAGCGAGCATCCTGATCTCGAAGAAGGAAAAGAAGAAGAAGAAGAAGAAGAAGAGAAAGACCGTGAGCCTGGCAGCGTTGAGAGCGATGCCGGCAGGACGAGAAGCGATTCGGATGACGGTGGCGCGCATGAACTCGAGGGCGCAGCCACGACGCCTCGCCGCTGCGCGGGGCTCTGTGGAACGGGAGCAGAAGACGCGCGCAGCTTCGGTCTTCATCGGCAAGAAACAGCACTCCGTGCAGGCTTCGGCGCTGCCCGTGGATACGCGCGGCGAGTTCATGTTCTCCAAGACCGAGGAAGTCGCTGAGTCTCCGCGAAGCAAAGAGCAGCGCGCTGCCGACGAGGACGACCTCTTGCACCTCTAAATAGTAGGACATCAGCATGAGCGCCATCCGCGTCGCGATGTTGCCTCTTGTAGCATAGTTCGTACCACGTACACTACCTACGTGCCTGTCTCCCAAGGCGTTCACTATGCATCGACATGTGACGATGCATGCGATCGATGCTCATGTGCATTTCGTTGCGCTGTCGATGCAATAAAATGACAACTGCCACTCCACTCCATCATCGTCGCCCTACCGTTCATGCACCCCGATAGGCCAGGCTAGGCTTGCAGCCACGCTCGCTCGCACGCACGCATGACTAGCATCCGCTCGTGCGTCGCTATGCTTTCTGGCCGCCCCCTGGCACCTCTTGTACATACATAACATTCACAGTCAATTTATCTATCACCTAGGCTACTTCAAATTCACCACTGTGCCCTCGCATCCACCGAGCAAGCCGCCCTCCCCGGCACGTGTCGTGCCTCGTGGCCTCTCTCCGTCCCGCCCGGGCCGACCTCCAGCAGCAGCAGCAGCAGCAGCAGCAGCAGCAGCACAGCTGGCTGGCTGGCCCATCCCCCGCTTCGCACCTTGTGCCGCCGCCGCCGCTGCCGCTGCTACAAAAACCCCTCGCCGTCGACGTGCCCCGGTCCCGGCGCCGCTGCTGCTTCTTTCTGCCAGCCTCCCTCCACCCAGGTCGCACTGGGCGCAGGCGCAGGCGCCGCCGCTCCGCGCACTCGCTGGTCACTCGCTCACTGCCCGCCGCGGTTCGCGGCCGTCGCTCCCCGCGTCCCAAGCTCGACGCAGGCGGCCGCAGCAGCAGCGGCGGCAGCGCCAGCGAGGCTGCAGGCAGCGACGTCCCGCGCGGCTGGAGCTGCGGCTGCACGGCTTGCAGGCGCTGCGCTGGCGCTGGAGCTGCTGGTGCTGGAGCTGCAGCTGGTGCTGGAGCTGCTGGTGCTTGCGCGCGTGCGTCATTGGCCGCTGCAATTGCGAAGGTGTGCCCGCTGCAGAGCAGAGCAGGGCAGGGCAGGGCAGGGCAGGAGAGCAGCGCAGAGCAAACCGTGAACGCGCGACGCGGCGGCTGCAAGAGAGGGCGCCGGGCGCAGCGAGCGGGGGCAGGGAGAGCGAGGAGGGGAGAGCGCGCGAGAGAGCGAGAGAGCGCGCGAAGGCGCCCGACGTCGACGACCATGGACACGAGCTTCCAGGATGTCTTTGCCAGGTTCGCCTGCGACGCCACCGCAGGGTACGTTGCTCGACGCTCGACCTGGCGGAGCGGTAGCAGAAGGACGAGGCACGCCGCGGAGCGAGCGAGCGAGCGAGCGGTAAACCATGGCTCGTTAGCGCGAGAACTCGGTGGCTCGTGTTTCGCATGCATGCTCGAGCGAACAGACCGAACTGACGAAATGTAAAATCTTGATGGCACAGTGCAATCGCGGGCGCGACAGTGACCCCCGTCGTGAGTGCCGTGGATCGCGCCCTGGCAGAGAGCGCATCCGGAAAGGGAAGCCTTTGGCCTAGCTTCTTTGCCGCTTTGCGCGAGTACGCTGCCAGGCCCATCGCTTACCTCAAAGGTCCCCAATTCTTTTACGTTTGGGCCGTCTATGGCGGCACGTATTGTGCGGCCAACTTGGTCGACACCGTGTGCGGCTTGCGCAAGGTATGTTATTAGCCCCTGAATCCACTTGCTTTGCTCACACCAAACGCTCCATACTCCTCTCTCTCCCGACACTTGATGCGTTCTCCTGTTCTCGCAATCACCCGAAAGGTCCAGCCAGCTGACTCGCCTCCTCTCGATCCGTCATTCTGATCGCTTTCATCAACACTTCTTGCACAGGTTGACCCGGCCATGCCCAAGCTTGCCACCACGACCGCAACCAACACTGTTGCCTCCATGATGAAGGATCGCGCCTTTGCGCAGCTCTTTGGCACCTCGGTGGCCTCTGGCGTTCCACCGGCAGCTTACGCTGCCTGGCTCAGCCGTGATGCCGTCTCGATGAGTTGCTTCTTCACCTTGCCGCCCATCGTTGGCGGCATGCTCAGCGAGTACACCGAGAATGGATACTATTACGCGCAGGTCACACTTCCGCTCGCTGTGCAATTCCTCACGAGTCCGATTCACTTGCTGGGATACAACATTTACAACCAGCCAAACGCCACCGTCGCCAGCAGGATTGCTTTCATGCGCAAGGACTACTTGCGAAGCGTCGCCTTGCGTTGCGTGCGCCAGGCCCCGCCTTGGTCGTTCGGTACCATTGGAAACACCGAGATCAAGGGCAAACTTCAGCGGGCTGCCGGCCTCAAGCCTCTCGTGCCCAGCACTCCTGTCTACCATGTTAGCGGATAAGCGAGAAGCGTTGTCGCTCTCGATTGATGCTTCTGCTGTCGCAATTAGGTCCGTAATGAAAAACATGAAGAGATACATGTACGATGAAAAATCTAAAGGGCGGGAGGCCTGTGTGTATTCGGACGAGACACACGAAGAGAGATGCGTATCTTTCTTTGTACACTGGGTTGCTGGACCTGTCGAGAGTCAACCGCCCCATTTCGTTCCTACGCTTGTCTCTCTGCACGTCTCTCCGCCAGTGAAGTGCACTGACTGCATGAAGCTGCAGCGTTCCTTTTGGGGTTCAAAAAATTAAACCGTACTTGGCCCTACAACCAAACTCTCATTCTTTTTCCAATTCAAGCTACGTTCATTTTCTTTTCTCTTCTTTTCTCTTGGTTGGCGAGTCTTACAACTCAAGCTAGGGCCTGCGTACGTTCTTTACCAGCCTACGTTCACTTTTTTCCTTTCTTGGACACTCTTGAGCTGAAGACTACCCAGCTGGAAAAAACCATCCTCGCGGCTCGCGAAGGCAATCGAAAAATGGCAAATGGGCCTAAAGATTGTCACCGAAAGCAAATCCCGCCACTGGAGCGGGCTCTCTACGTATGTTCTTTACTGGCCTACGTTCACTTTTTCCCATTCTTAAACACTCTTGAGCTGAAGACTATCCAGCTGGAAAAGACCGTACTCGCGGCTCGCAAAGGCAATCGAAAAATGGCAAATGGGCCCAAAGATTGTCACCGAAAGCAAATCCCGCCACTGGAGCGGGCCCTCCCGTGACGATGTGCGAATCGAGCTCGCTGACCGAACCGGACGCATCGCCTCCACCTCAAGCCAAAGGTATGCCGCAATAACGAGAATTATGTAGTCCACCAGCATGAACGTGATGGCCGAATTGGCCGTCAGCTCATCCCACAACACCACGAGCGAGCCACATTGCAGGATACATGCCCAAGCGTACAGGTGCACAAAGAGGCCCACCACCGCCGTAAGCCCGGCGTTCACCATGATTAGATAGTGCGCAAACTCACGGTCCGGCAACCGTCCGCCTCGCGACTCGTGCGAGCTTGAATCCGCTTCTTTCCATTGTAGACTGCGTGTTCCGTCAAATGGCAACGCCAACGGAGGCGCAACAGCTGCAATGCCCACCACCGCCAATACGGTAGGGTCAAACTTGCCGCCGGGCCACGCCGACGCTGTGCCTGGCAGGACCAGCACAATGCCAGTAAGCCACATGAGATTGAAAAAAACAATGTTAAAGGCTCGCGAGGCCCCGAGTTCGTATTGCGGCACGCCTCGAGGCACTTCTCGTGGGGCAGAGCGCTGTACAAGCGCCAAAAAACCTGGCACGGCACCGCAGGCCGCCAGCACAATCGAGAGCAAAGGGACCACCGCGGGTGCGACAGAGGGAACCTGGCATCTGCGACGACTTGACTCTGCAACAAAGCTCCACAGCGTTGCGCACGTAAACGTAAAGATACTATAGTAAACGGCAACGCCCATTGGGTTTGCAACAGCATCGTTAAAGAATCGCGTAAACAGCGAGAGCGGATCAGACGGCTGCCGCAGCATAGCATCCTCTTCGAGCCATTTGTACAGATACCAGTGCGTCCACACGATACCCACGACCGCTAGTGTCGCGTACGCAAGCCACACCGAGCTCTTCATCGTTCTTATTGCGTGTAAAACGCCCCGTCGCCACGGTGGCCTCCTCTGTCTCCGTCTGCGTCTTCGTGTGCGTCTCTTGCACTTTCAACCCTGACCTCGGGAGACGACCGCTCGCGGCCCAGATTCGCGCTCTGTCAGCAGGCCTCTGCCCGCCGCCGCTGCGCAGTCGACCTGCCCAAAGCCGCTCTGCCGCCGTGCTCCGGGCAGCGCACGCGGCCGTGCTCGCGCGTGCACGCTTTGCTTTGGGCGACTTTGGGTGTGAAAAAGGGTTCTACAGTATGATAGCAAAACTAGGACTCGAGGAGTCGACGCGGGCGAGGGCCGAGAGCTGCAGCGCAGCCGCGCAATTCTGCGCTCTCGGCACGCCTGTCGCGCCGCCGAGATCTTGTTGTCCCAGTTGTTGTCCTTGTTGTTATTCTTCGCGGCGGTTGGTGCGCCACCATGGGCGGCGTAGACGCCGAGTGCATGGCCTGGACCATTATCGACAGCGGCCTTCCGACCGGCGGGTTTGCGCACTCGCTGGGGCTCGAGGCCGCCGCGGCATCGGGCCACGTCCTCGGCAGGAAAGGCGAAGGTGTCCGCGCAGCCCCAGGCGGCGCCCGAGGCCATTGCGAAGCAGCCACATGGGCAGCGACCGAGGCACGCCCAGATGCAGTCGCCTCTACGAGAGACGCCCCCATGGACCTTCCGACCTACGTGGATGCGCAAATTACTTCGCTTGCCGCCTTGGAGCTTCCTTTCGTGTTTGAGGCCCATGCCAGCACTGATACTGACGCTTGGAAAAGACTCGATGCGCTCCTGCAAGCCCAACTCGTCTCGAATCCGATCGCACGGCGCGCTTCTGCAACGCAGGGAGCAGCCTTCCTGCGTGTGGCTGCGACAGGGCTCGCATCCAACACAGACATGCTCGCCAGAATCGAGGCAATGCGCACGGCAGTCTCCAAGGGCGAAGCTGCAGGTTTGCTTGCGCCAGTCTTTGGCCAAGTCTTGGCCATGCTTGGCGTTGATGCGCGCAAGGCCCAGAAAATGTATCTCTTTATTGCGCTGCGCGACATGCTTTCGGCCGCGAAGCGTCTCGCGCTCATTGGGCCCATGGCCGCCGTTCGAGTCCAGAGTAATCTCAGTGCTCGCGTCGAATCGCTTGCGGCACGGTACCAAGATCGTCCTGTCTCGGACGCGCACCAAACCTTTATGCTCGGTGACATTCTCCACTCCACGCACGATAACCTCTTTCGCCGCTTGTTTTTATCCTAAAGAAAACCTCTTCATCCCTACAAAAAAATGGTCCATGGGCAGCAACACCTCGGCCTTTACTTGCTGGTTGGCTAACTATTTCAGATTTGCGCGAGCACTGTCTTGCTCGCTCAAGATCGTGCTCAATAGGGAAAAGCAAGCGTGACACGACAAGCGCCAAAAGGCCGGCGTTTCAGAAATCGACTTCGAGTAGACGCTACTCGGTCTCCTTCTTTTAGCCCAGCGTCTCTTGCGCTAGCCCAATGTCTCTTGCGCCAAAACATCAGCCGCCGTCTTTGAAGCTTACGTCTTTCCGCCCGCTGTTGACTCCAAGGCCCATACTTTGGGCGGCCTTGTTATGCACACCAAAACCCCTCAGAAGGTGCCTGGTGCAGCACGCGCTACGAGGCAAGGTTTGCAGTGCTGCTACGACGCGGCGCGGAGGGAACGCATAGGTGGTAGGGGCGGCGCGTGCGGAGCGCAAGGACACGACGGCATGGGCGAGCAGGTGGAACTGGACGGACGGCTAGCGGTAGAGTATGTCGGCAACGTGTCAGAGGTGACCTCACGCTATGCGCGATACCCATTGCGGTTCATGTTTCTGCCGTGCCAGGGAGACTTGGGCGCCGCCTGGGTCTTCACCATCACGTACGGAGGAGGTTTCGTGTCAGGGGACAAGGTCGCCTTCTCGACGAGCGTGGGGCCCGACGCAACCTGCGTGCTCACCACGCAAGCCTCAACAAAGTCATACAAGAAAAAATCTGAACATGCTACTGCGTATCAAGAGACCCGAAACACTATTTCTACAGGGGGCTTGCTCATTCTCGCACCCGATGCCGTGGCATGCTTCACAAACTCGCGTTTCCGCCAGCTACAGCGCTTCCACCTCGAAGCAGGCGCCTCGCTCGTTTTTGTCGACTGGGTCACCTGCGGTCGCGCACACGAATTTTGGGACATGGATCTCTACAGCAATCGTACAGAGATCTTTCTCGACGGCAAACCTATTCTCGTTGAGGACATGCGTCTCGAGGCCGGCGTCGCAAAGCAAATGGGCAAAGTGAGTGTCTTTGCGACGGTTGTCATCGTTGGCGCTAGAGCCCTGTCCGCGCTCAAACCACCAGCCCCGATGGCCGACGTGGAGGAGGCAACCCAGGTCGTCGTTGCGACCGCAGAGCTGCCTGGGGGCGTCGGATTTGTTACGCGACTCGCAGGCGTCGGCGTCGAGCAAATCACGCGAGTCCTCGCCAAAATGCTTGACCCCCTCAACAAAGACCTTGGCGGCAACCCCTATCGTTCGCAGTGAGCCGGCGCAGTGTGGACAGCGAGCAGACGCTGGGCCTCTCGACTCCACGCCTCCACAGTCGGGTCCACGTCGAATGTCCACGCTGCTTGCTTTATAGTAATGAGACATCCGCTCTCGTAAAAGAGCGTCTTCAGTGAGTCTCGAGATTCATCAAAACTCGAGGCCGGCTCCAGCAGCGTCGAGCTCTTTGCCGAGCTCGCCGACATGTCTATCACAGGCCGCGCCGCAGCCCGCAGCCCGTTCACAATCGACATGAGTCCGTATTGCAGAATATTTAAGGTTTCTGAAAAGTTGCGCATCGCCGCGAGCACACACTTGACATAAAGTTCAAAGTCCCACTTGCATCCCGGGCACACCAGCATTGTATTGGCGAGCGCATTCAAGGCGCGCGCTTGAACCGATCCGGCAAGAGCGTAGTTTTGCATGTTGTCCAGGGTTGATTCAACAGCAATAGTAAAGTCTCCCACGTCTAAACATCCTCCACACTGTATCGCTGGCGTCACCGCCCCCGGTGCCGCCGCAAATTCGTGCGCAAGGTTTGCCACGGCCCCGAGCGCCGCCTCGACAAGGAAACGGTCATCGTTCAGATCAGTACTGTGCAGCGCTTCTGCGGCAAACCGGTAACACCCCTTTCCTGTCAGGACTTGGCGCACTCGCTCGATACATGCTAAATTCGTTGCCGCGCGCAAACCCTCGCGCTGTAAGACGCGATCGCGCGGGAAGTGCTCAAGAACAAAGCTTATCAGAAGAGCTGCGCCCATATCTTCGCGCAGAGCATTCATCTCGAGCTGCGTCAACGTTGAGGCCGTACTCAGGTCCATGATGGCATGCGTCACGACTCGCAAGAGCGGAACGTTTACGAGGTACTTGCCCACTGCGCCAGCGCGTAGAATACCGCCCCACGTCAGGTCGATGTGCACTTCGTGCGAACGCGCGGTTCTTGCGAGCTTGACCTTGTCGAGCTCCATTCTTCGCGCAGCCTCGGCCTTGACAAGCCATTGCCGGGTCTTTTCTGCCGCAATGCGCACTGCCGAGGCTGGCGCTCGCTCGTCTTCGATCGCAGAATCAAGATCCTGCAAGAGCTTCTGCAGCACTTCGGCCTGGTGTCGCTCCTTTTCCAGCTCTGCCTTTTCACGAGCTTCCGCTGCTTTGCCGTGGGAGTCGTCGTCCGTCTCGCCGACCTTGTTCTCGTCCTCTGCTGCATCATTTCCCCCGTCCCCGGCGACCGCCTTCGCCTCAACCTCGGCTTCCTCCTCCTCCTCCTCCTCCTCCTTCTGCAGCTCCTCCTCCATGGACTCTCCCTCCGCCTCCACCTCCTCCATCTCCATCGCCTCGGCCTTCTCGCGCGGCGCGTACGCCCCTCGAGCGAGTGCAACACTGCGCGACGATTGTGAGACGAGTCGAGTCGAGTCGAGCGAGGTCGGTCAAGCCTGACCCTCGTCGGGGCGCGGCGCATAACGGCCGCGGCGGCCGGCTTCCGGCGCCCGGGCGCGCCGAAGTCACGCTAGCCCAGGCCAAAAAAAATCTTCATAATGGAAACCAAAGCAAAGCCACGAGCCGCAGGCGACTGGAGCGGCGGCGAAGCGAGCGCGGCCGCGCCCGGAGCGCGAGAGGCTCGCGCGCGGGCGGAGAGCAGCGCAGCGCAGCGCGCGCGGCGAGCGGCAGGGCCGCCGTAGCCCCCACCCCCCCGGCACAGGCCGCGCGGCGCGGCGCAAGCGGCGGCGGAAGCGACGAGGAGATTTTGAAAACGCGCTTCTGGTGGCCGCCGCGACAGTTTGACTCACGGTCGCCAAGCTCGCTCGCGCGGGAGGCAGACGCGCCAGAGCGCAGGCGCGAGCGCGAGCTAGCGAGGAAGGGGGCACAGGGAGGAGCAGGCGGAGGAGGAAATCAAGCTAGGCTTGTTTGTCTGTGCGTGAGTGCTTAGGATAGCTGGCACGTAGAGAAAAGCATCATGTTCTCGAACGCGGCCACGCCGCAGCAAGGCAACCAGGGAGGTGGTCTCTTTGGCAACCAGACGCCGGCAAACAGCGGAGGTGGTCTTTTTGGCGCGCAGACGCCACAGCAAGGCAACAATAACAGCGGCGGCCTTTTTGGCGGCGGGGCCTCGACAAGTCTCTTTGGAGCCCAAACTCCGCAGCAGCAACCGCAACAGAGTGGCAGCCTCTTTGGCTCGACATCCAATACCAGCAGTGGCGGTCTCTTTGGCTCGCAAACGCCCCAACAGCAGCAGCAGCAGCCACAACAACAACAACAACAACAACAAGGTGGGGGTCTCTTTGGCGGTAGTAATACCGGAATGTTTGGTTCCTCAGCAGCAACGACCACAACCATGACGGCGCCTGGGGGCTCCACGTCGACTGCAGGGGGCCCCTTTGGAAGCGGGTCCCAGGCACAGGGTCAGCAAATGCAGCAGCAGCAACAGCAACAGCTCGTTCCTTCCAGCACGGCAGATCCCACAACCGAAAGCTCGCGAGCACTCATTGACAAAACGCTGCAAGGCGTGCGTCGCTTCAGCGACGTCCTGAGCGAACTCAAAGACTGGATCCGCGATCTCGATCATGTTGTGCGTGTTTCCTCGGGCCACGAAGAAGAGTGCGAAAACTTCATCGAGACCCTACGAAGCAAGTTTGTTCCCCGTTGCGCTCAACTTTTGCAGCATCCGCCAAGGAACTCTAGCGAAAAGGTCACCGTCTCCAACTTGGATCGCAACGCTGTTGATGTTGTTCTGATTCTTCGACTTGCAGAGGAACTCGAGCTTTCCGAGCTGGAGGCTCTCAATCTCTGGGATTGCGCGGCGCGCTTCCCGGAACTCCCAGCTGAGGTCGATTTTCTGCCCTCGAGCACCGACACCTTTTCCGTCGCTGTCGAGCTCTTTTACTACAAACGCGACCTCGAACTGGTCCTCTTGCTCGACCTCATCCGGTGCCACTCGGCCAAACCTGGTAGTAACGTCAATGTAGACCTCGCCCGAGGCATCGTCGACGAGCTCCTTGTGAACCACAAGCTCGGCGAGCTCATGATTCGACGCGTTCGAGGACACAACGAACGAATTGCAGCGATCCTTGCGCCGCAGCACCGCAACATGGCTAGTCTTTCAATTCAAACCAGCGCACTGCAACTCGAGCGCCGCCGTCTTGCCGACGCAGTCTTCATTCTTCTCATCGGAACTTTTGCCACAGACGAGGAGACGCTCGCACTCTTCGCCATTGTGCGAGACATGTCAAATCGCTGGCTTGACGTGCACGAGGTTGCCGCGAATGAGCAAGAGGCCATGTCTTCATACGAGTCTCACTTGGTCCTCGTGCTCGCCTTGGCTTCGGCGCTCGACCGCACGGATGCGCTCTATGATCGCACCTTGGCGCGAATGCAGAACAAGCCGGTGAGGTCAGAGTCTCTTAACTTTATCGAGGCATGCGAACGCGAAGTCGAAAGTAATGTGAGCGACGCAGAGTCACAAAGCGGATCATTTGCGCAACCTAACAGCACGCGCGGCTCGTCGAACACTGCAGGAAGCACGAAATGGAAGCATCAGGGCGTCCACGGCGTCGTGACTCTTTTCTGGGCCTCTTTCATTGGTGATTTGCGTCCCGAAGACTTTCCACGCTCTTCGCTTGCCTCCAAACAGCACCGAAATGACGTGCTCAACCAAGGCTACAAGTTGCGTGGCCTCGCTTATTTGCGTGGCCTCGTACGTAGCGCAGAGTTTTTGCAAGACGAACTTCGCGACAGCTACATGAGCATTCTCACAATTTTTGTTCAAAAGCTTGTTACGGCCAACGTCGAGACGGTGCTCGGCACCGAAATGCTAGTCGATCTCTACACCACCAACTCCCGCGAAGCTCTGCGGGCACACGAGGAAAGATCAAATTATGCCGGCGCGAACTCCACGACCGGGGGTGTCTTGCCCCATCACGGTCAATCCATGCTGGCGGGAGCACATGGGCACGGGCCTCATCACAACATGCGCGGCCCTGGTGGCGTTTCGTCAAAGTCACTCGTCTCCGACAAAGACGCATCCCCAGACACTCTTGAGGATCTCTTGGGCCTCTTACGTGCACTTCGCGTGCTCGAGCCGGAGGACGGTGCAAGTCTTTGGCAGAGCCAAGATACCCTCAGGGAGTTTCTATATTCTGTCGAGCGTGTTGTGGACCAGGATAACGACCCGACGTCCCTGTACGTGTCCTATTTGGGATTCCTCGGTAGTCTTGCGAAATCAAGGCAAGACGTCGACTTTCTATTGCATCGTCGCTACAACAGATCCACCAGCATGTCCTCCCCGTTGCTTGACTTTGGCATGCTCTTTGACGTTTTGCGGCAATTTCTTAGTGAGATGCAGGCTCAGCAACAGCAGCAACAGCAACAGCAGCAACAGCCCTTTTCGGATGCTCTCGTCGCGCAGCAAGGCCACCAACACTACATGCACCAGCAACAAGCTCATCAGGGCTACCCATACCAGCATGCCTCGCAGGCAGTTTCCCTCGTGCAGGAAATCATGCCGCTCGCGGATCAGCTTGTCCTTACATGCTGGCTGGAGGCCCTGTGCTCTTGCCTCGCCTTCGTGTCTCCGAGCGAGGTTTTCGGTGACACACCAGTCGAGGAGTTCATTAGCATAGCAGTTGCCATGCTTCGATGCCGACTCGAACCGGCCCTCAAGGGCCAGCTCGTCCGCGCGCTCTCTCTTATGGCGGTTCAGCTCCCAAAGGATCGCAACCTCTGGAGTCGACTCGAAGGGGACTCTTCCGGAGCCGCGGCGGACCAGTCGGTCGTTTCCCACCCAATGAATGGGTTTGGAAGCACTTCTATGCTGTCGCAGGGCGGCCAAGCCTTGCAGTCGGGTTACGGTGCCCCCGCAGGATTCTTTGATGGTGGGCCCACCATGATGGAAGCCATCAGACTTGACCTCAATCACAGTGAGGCTGTCAACAATGTGTATCCGCTCACGGCCAACTATCTGGAACTCATTTGGAAGCTTCTCCGTGATGTGCAGGATGATGATTATCGCTACTTGGAGGCTCGGACCAATGAGACTGCCCCCGAGGCAGCATCGCCAGCTAAAGGGCCTATGCAGACGTCCTTTAATGGGGGCAACAACGCCTTTTCTTCAAACGCGCAAGGCGCGCAGCCCTCTACTCCTCCCAAGGTAGGTCTTCTTCCATACCTCGAGTATGTTCTATTCGAAGTTTTCCTCAAGCTCGATCACCGCAAATTTCGCGACTCTGGAGAGAAATGGCGTTTGGCAGCGGGCTGCTTGCGCATTTTCGTGCAAATCCTCGAGGAGTACACGGTCGACAGCGAATCTGCGAGAAATGACTTTGCCGCCTCTCAGACATATAGCACTGGGTTCTGGGTTATGGCCAAGCTTCTCGAGGGGAGTGCTTTCTTTCGCCAGCTTGTCGACCTCTTGCAAGAGGCCGGGGGAGAAGAGGGCGTGCGCGCACGCCGCGAGAGCACTTCAACTGTAGACTTGCAACAGTATGCCAGCGCCATGGACTCGTACTTGCACGATGCGAGCGCTGCTAGCTTGCAGCAGCAGCAACAGCAAATGTCGCATCAGCAGCAGGGCCCATTCTTGCTTCACCAACAATTGCAACAACAACAGACAGCTGCTGGGAGCCAGGGTAAAAAACCATGGTTCGTCGTCTCTTCCCATCGGGCCAACGTTGATGTGCGCAACTCAAGTGTATCACAGGGCGATGCATCTGGCGCACCCTTTGGCATGTCGCTCATGCGGCCGAGCGGCGCGAGCTCCACGTTGCCGGCGTACGATGGTGGACGATTCGCCTCGTGGCTTTCCCAGCCGCACGCGGCCGGTTGGGCGTCCGCCCTACGGGTTGCAGGGACGAGGCCCGTACGGTCGGGGGACCCGGACTCTCCGCTACTCCCATTTTACGAGCAGGTCGAGGGTAAATGGTATGGCTGGGACGACGGAGATCTTGGCGGGCGTTGGCGCGAACACACGGTGCGCCTTGCACTGCGGCTGCTCAAGCAAGTGTCTGAGCGAGAAAGCTGGTTTTTTGAGGGTATCCATGCTTCGGATGTTTCCCTCGAGAGCCGCCTCGAGCGTCTGCATCGGCTCTTTACGCACCAACAAGACCGTCTGCCCACGGTCGCTGCCTTTTGCGGCTATCCATACTCTGCGGAAATGCGTCTCAACGCGATCGAGCTCGTCTTTCGCCTCTCTGAGCAGTCACCGACGGGTTCGGTCGTCAAGACCTTGCGTAGACATGGGGAGCTGCTCGTGCGCAACTTAACGCTCTGCTTTACGGATCAGTTCAATGGACTCGACGATCCGGACCGCAAGGTGACCAATTTCAATCCGAATGCCGCGACTCCAATCGATGACAGCCCCTTCCGCGTGAATGCGAACACGAATGTGAACGCGAAAGTCGATGTAATGGACCTCGACGTTGCAGCGAATGCCAAGATGCGCAAGCGCATTCTTCTTTTGCTCATCCAAGGCCTAACGCCCTCGCGCGGCAACGTCTCGGAGCTCGTGCTTGGCCTCGATGAGATTTCCACGCGTAATGCTCCAGTGGAGTCGATCGATCTGCGACCGGGACGGCGATGCTGCCTGAACGCTGTGCTTGATGCGCTCGACGATCTGGACAACGAATTTCCTGCTGACACTACCCAAGCCAGTCTCATGGAACTCATGTACCGACTGGTGCTGCTCCTTTGCCATCGACGACCTACCGAGATCGCTCTCTCATACGGGCTTAATGCGCAGCGCGACAACTTTTGGCTCCGCCATTTCCAGCGTGTGGCCACGGAGGGACCGCGAAGCGATGACCCGCGAAATGTGCAATGCGTGGCGTGGGTGATGAACGGCGTGTACCTGGATTTGCGCATCGCCCGGGCGCAAATCTTGCCCGTTGTGTCTCTCAACAAGATCCTCCCGCACCTCTTTTCTGGAAGTCTCATTCGTGGTGAAATGGACGAGGCGGACGCGCGCATTCGCGAAGTTCTATTGGCTCTGAAGGGTGCGTTTTCTCCTGATGCTGCACTCTCGTCTCACCTTCCCGATCTGGTGCGCCAATTGCAACAAGATGCGCAAGCCGCACAGTCTCTCTGGATTCCGTTCCAGGACTACTATGGACTGACTCTCCACAAGGTGAACGAGTCGATCATCCGGAGCGCCGTCAAGAGCGAGCACGATGAGGCACTTTTATGGGCCGAAAGCAGGAACCGTGCGATTGACCTCTTGGCCGCACGCGCAGAGGTTGTGGCATCGTGGCGTGCCATCGTACAGCTCGCCTTTGTGGACTGCCGCGAGGACCTGATTCGCAGCTGCGCGCCCGGGCGAGGTGATCAAGAGCTCCTTGTGCAGTTCACGCTGTCGCTTCTGGCCCAACTGCGTCGCTCTCCTGACGCCCACGTGGTCTTGGCGTACCCGCTGGCTTCGTTGGTGCCCACACTTGTTGCGCAGATGCGGCACGGCGACGAGAGTGCGCGAGATGACGCATCTGCGAATGAGATGGCGCTTGCGGCGGCGACGGGAAGCTACACGTCTGCCTTTTCGCGGGGTCAGCAGCCGCGGGCCAAGATTGAAACCCAAGGCTTGGCGAGACTCTCACGAGAGGAACAGCGGACTCTTCTCGCGGGCATGCTCGAGGCCTTGCGTAGCCGCGCGCGCATGGGCGCAAGCGCGGACTCGGTCTCCCCCGAGCTGCGTGCCGCTCTGTACACCGGAATATGTGTTCTCATCAATGGCATGCGGCGACACTACGCAACGAACTTGTCAAACCAGGTGAGCCAGTTGCCACTATCTATCACAGAACGCGAATTTCTTGCTGGCGCAAAAGAGTTTGGCAGCGATGAGCTCCAGGAACTGCGAAAGCGCGCGAAGTCCGTGCTCGATACTCTTCACGGTGGTGAGAGGTCAACGATCCTGGAAATCGTCGTTCCGGACGCACTCGAGTCCGAATCTCCCATGGCGCGCGCAACGGGGTTGGCAACGCTCAAGATTCTTCTCGAGTGCGATAGCGACGACGGCGACTGGTTGCGTCGTTTGCGGCGCGTTGGCGTCTTGCGCCAGCTGTTATCAGCCATCGTAGACCGCGTCTGCGCGGACAGGTTGCTTGCAAACGCGCAGGTCGAAAAGATCTATGAGCTTTCCATGACTGCGCTTTGCACGGCGGCGCAATCTGTGCACGGCGCGCAGGCCATCGTCAAGAGCGACTTTCTTCAGCGTCTCGCAAGCGAACCTCTTGTCGTACTTTGCGACAAGCGCGCCCTCGATGCTTGGGCCGGCTCCATGGGGGATACGGAAATGCACATGTCAACAGATGCTGCCGGTGGATCTGGACTGGGCGGTCCTGGCGAGACATCTTCGCCGTCCGGCGAGAACTTGCAGGAACGCCGCCACGATCTTGTTCTCCCCTTGTTGCGGCTCCTCTCTACGTTATTCACGACGCTCCGGGAAAACAGGCAGCACGGTGGCAACGCAGACCTCGCGCAGCTGCAAAAGGACGTCTTGTTGTTCTTCCGTGTGCAGCGCCGGATGGTCAGTTCCAGCCTGGGCTTCCCACCATCGTCCATCAATGACATCGAGGAGAGTTCGTTGCTTCTCGCTCTTTTGGCGCATGCTACACGTGATAATGCCCAAACCGTCATGCAAGAGCTCGGTGGGACGGCGGACGAGTTCGACACCCTCGTGTTCGACCTCATTCGCGAGGTATGTAATCCGCAGCCTCAGCGTGGCGAGTGGAAGGATGTCTTGGCACCGGCGCCGGGGCCCGAGTCTGCGCGTCACAAGGAAGTGGTTGCCGCGCCGCCGGATCTGTCACCAACTAAACCCGCGGCCAATGCTTCCCTCTTTCAGCTCGATGTATTTGCGCAACAGCGACGTCTCCTGCAAAATGCCATCATGTACACGCGGGCGCGCCGGGATGCTGTGCAACTCAAGGAGAACCCGTCGATGGGGCGCAACGACTCGCACGCGCACTCTCTCATCCTTTGTCTCGACTACGCGGCACACTGCCTTGCATGCTTGTCGCGAAACTCGCCAACGGTCTTTGAAGATGCGCTGTCGGAGCACCGCAAGCCGCATCGAAACCTGGACGCTAACGCGGCCAGCATGATTGCCTCTTGGAGCCAGCATCCGCAGTACGCGCAGTGGTCCTGCTCGACGCTTCTCTTTGTTCTCGAAGGTGCGCTCGTGGTCTTATATGCGCGTCTGAAGCAGATTCGTCGCTGGAGCGTTTCGGAGAAAAGCTCCAAGCAGTCTAATTTTGGCGCTCAGTCGCCGAACGCCGTGCGCGCCTGGCTGGCGCACGACAAGCTGCTGGCAAACCATTTCGAGCCTGCCCGGGACAAGTCGGCAATCGAGCAGCTCGAGGAGGTTGTGCAGTCCAATTCGTCTAGCAGCCAGTTTGTACACTTGATCCTGCGTCGCATGCGCGAGCTCGTATAAGTTGTGGCTGCGCCCGAGCTCGTTATGTGCTATCTGCCGACGAGGAAAAGGGCACGAATGGGGGACAAACAAAAGCACACAGAGAGGATTGAAGTTCTTCGGAATAAACTTTTATCGATAGCACCCCCCTTATTTTTTTTTTATGGGTCTCAAATCTCTACATTCACGCTGTCGGCCCTACTCCACCCTTGAGATTAATCTTGATGGTTGTGCGCTTTGCACCAGGCTTGGCGCTACGCATCTTGGGCGGAGGCAGGCCTCCGAAGGAATTGAAACCAATTCCGGCAGGACGCTTGTTGTTTTTGCGCAAATGGCCGCGAATTTCAGGGCGTGCACCTGACGAGAAATATTCAACGTCGTCGCTCCAGCCATCGAGAAAATGGCCAAGGTTGGAGACAGTGGTCATGGAGTGCTCAATAATGGGCGGCGTTTTGAGACGCCAGATCGCACGCCACAACTGCGCCCACGCGAGGCGCATGCGACCGTCATACTCTGTTGACTCGTTGATGGTAGCCCATAGTGAGGCCACAATATCTGTGGTTGGCACACGGGCGCGCTGGTCAATATCATCTGGCGCGTCAGATAGAGGGTAAAAGAGCCCCGAGGGCGAATTGTGGTCATCCAGCTCTGGGTAGGTGCGCGTGATGGTATCTGCATGCATCTCCAGCATGAATTTGACGACATTCCAGCGAAGCTGTGGACACGGGTCGATCGCCACCGAATTAATGAGCCACTTGACAACTTGAAGCCATTCGATGCTGCAGTTCACGGCTGCCGAGGCCTTGAAGATGGTGGGTCGTCCTCGCTGGTTTATATAGGCAACCACAATGGCCTTGAAGGCCTCCTCGCGCACATTGGCCCCCCAGTCGTGCGCGGCAATTACGGCAGCCGTCTTGTTCTCTGGCCTCACGGGCGCGCGAAATACCGCATAGGCAAAGTACGGCGTGCTGCCCTCTAGAATGCCCTCTGCCTCGAGTAGACTGAGCGCTCTCAAACAGCCGACGGTGACGACATGCTGCGCGCTCGGCTCGATGGCGTCATAGTGCATGTATCGGTGAATATGGTCGATGATGGCGTAATACTTGCCGAGAACTTGACGGATGGTGCGCTTGGAACCAATGCTCTCGGCGACCTTGTCGAGGCCCTTTTCCTCCTCATTGTAAGTTCCGGCAACGTAGTTTACCACGACCTCTGCGGCCGCGACCATGAGGTCCTGCAGGTAGTCGCCGTCGTCAAACTTGTTAATGGAGTTGTCGTTGTCGCGCAAAAGCACGAGAACGAGGTCGCAGACCTCGTCAGGGGGTTTCAAAGAGCGTGCACGCATTCGCGCGAGCGCACGAACTACGGCGCGCTTCATGGCGTACTCGCCGGGCACACCAAAATCATTGGGCAGGAGCTTTCCAGTTTGTGGATGAAACATCATTTTGCGAATCGCCAAGAGGGCAAGGTTGAGAGCAACCCAAGGATGCGACCCTGGCCGTTTTTCCAAGGGCATGCCCGCAAACTGAGCCTGATATGCTTTCTTCGGAGCGTGTTGCGACTGCCACTCGGCCAGGGCAAGCATTGCCTCGGCGCGAACACGTGCGGGCCGCCGATAGTCCATGATGCAGGCAGCGATCGCGCACAGATTCCGCAAGTCGAAAGCGGACTCTGCTGGGGCAGCACTGTCCCCGCCGGTGCCTGAGCCGCCGGCACTAGTGCCGCCCGCTGTCCCACTGCCGCCTCCAGACTGAGCCTGGCCGCCGGGGCGTGACACGAGATTATCGGTGGCCGTTTTCGGCAAGCTCAGATCGCGGAGAGCCTGCACCTGCGCAAGCACATCCGTTTTGAGGTTGGTGTCGCTGAGAAGCTCGAGATTCATAATCTCTGTCTGCCGCCAGATGATCTGCCGCGGCCAGATGTAATCCGGGTCAACGACGACATATTTGACGGGATTCTCGTTATGCCAGACCTGATCATCGCCCTCTGCGGCCATGAGGTAAAGAAGGTCCTTGGTGGGTAGCGCGGCTGGGTTCTCCCACTTACTAATACGCTCCTTTTCCGTGCGCGCCTTGCGGCCACCACGTTGACGCTGTCGGGTAGTGTGCATTTGGATTGTTTCCTTTTGCGGATCCCGAGCAGTACCCTTTGTGATTCGCCTCTTGTACTGCCAGGTATCATCCTCTTCGACTACGCGAATATCGAGAGGGAATTTGACGGTCTGGAAGCGGTCGTCGCCGCGCTGGGCAAACATAAAGTCGAGCTCATTCGTGGCAACCTTGTACTCGACAGCTGCGCGCATCTCGATGAACGTGCAACGTTTCAGCCAGTACGCCGCGAAATTGTCTCGATCACCGGCGCGAAAATCAGCCGGCTTGAACGCCGAGATGCGACACATGGACAGCAAAAAATCGTACTCGGTGAGGCCGCTCCAGCCATGCTGCTCTTTACTGAGCTGTTTTTGCAGATCGTCACCAAGATCAATGTCGCTAAACTCGCCGAGAGCGGCTCGAGAGGGGCCCTGGTCGTCTGGCGCAGGGGGTTTGCCAGTGCGAAGCCAGGTCTTGAAGGCTTCGTCCTCGGCAAAAGTGCGGCGCAGGTAGTGGCAGAGAAGGCCTGCAAAGGGATCATCGCGACCCAAGTCATCTTCCTCGAGGCTGTCCATGTTGGCGGCCTTGTCGAGCATATGGACCGTTGTAGCAGCTCGCTGTGCAAGGAGGCAGTCCAGATCAATGCCACGGGCTCCCCACAGACAGCTGTTGACGGGGTCTGAGACCGAGGAGGGGCGCTGCAAGGGCCGCTGCAAAACGTTGCCACTGGGTCCGTGCCACTGCAAGACTACCTCGTGACGGCGCTTGGCGCGCTTCATCCGACCAAAGGCTTGGGTAAGAAGCTCGCGAGGATCGGTGCTCCCCGTGAAAATCTGCTCTTCCCTGCTCATGGCGGTAGCTTGGCTCGTGGCTGGCGGCGCTGTCGACGCATTCTTATTTTTCTTTTTCTTGTTCGCTTGCTTGACAGGCTTGGGTGGCTTGTACTCGGCTTGTTTCCATGTCGCATCGGCGTAGCGGTACGCCAAGAATCCCGCCAGGCCAGCAACGAGCCAAACGTCGCCCTCCTCCTTGGGCCCAACACGCCCACCAAAAAAGCTATAAGCTGCAGCCCGAGCCTGCTCAAAGTGCAAGTGCTTGTCAAACATGAGTCCAGCGCCTGCCGGTGAGTCTGCGCTCGGTGATCGGTCAGAACGCAAGAGTCCGCCCGATACAAAGCTCACGCATCCTGAAGGGGCCACGTCGACATGCGCGTCTTCCTGGTCGATGAAAACCTGCGAGTACGTGGGAAAGGGGAACTTTTCCAGTCGCATGTAGCGCATCATGTGGAAGATGGCGGCCTTGAGATGGGCCGTGGCCTTGCGCAGGGCCGTCTTTGGTGCTGCGTCGGGGAGGTGATACATCCGGATCCAATCCGCCTGCAACGCGCGCCGTTCGATGAAGGGTCCTACGCAGAGACCAATGTTGTACGGAGCAACGGGGTCCTCGTATTCAAATCGGACCGTTTGCTCCCCTCGGACCTCGTTGACGGTTGCCTCGTGCTGAAGGCCGCCTGAAATGATTGTGAGGCCGAGAGGTGCTGTCACTTCGAGCTCAAAGGGACACTTTGCACTCAGCGTATCAACACAGGGAAACCAGCAACGCGCCCCGCAGCCGGACCCCAATGTCTCGGCTGCACACAGCGACGAGTACGTATAGACGTAAGAGAAGTACCTCTTGTCGTTGGTGCCGCGCTCGTACGACCACTTGTTGTTGGCATTGTGAGACCCACATCCCACGAAACGCAATCCTGCCTGAGGCCTGTCGAGGTGATATTCGATGCGGATCGTCAACCTTTTCGCTGCCACTTGCGCGGCTGGGATCTCGATGGAAAGCTCGCCGTCTTTACTCGCGAGGAGGTTTTCCGTGAGGAATGCATAAAAGGTCTTGAGATCGCGAACATTGTCTTCGACAACGACCTTTTTCATGTATTCGCTCAATTTCCATTGTGCAGGCTCTCCGTTCACGTAGACGTTTTCCACTGCGCACTGTCTGCAGTTCAAGAGGAGCTTCTTGCTCGTGTCCCAGTCGAGCACGCGGTTCATCTCAAAAGGTGACGACACGAGACCGTTGACGGTTGGCGCGGGCGCTGGCGCCGCGGGCGCTGGGGTAGCGTCTCCATTCGCCCCCGACGTGTCCGCGTGCGCTGCGTCGCCGCCGGCCTTGGCCTTGGCCTTGGCTGCTGCCGCGGCCGCGGCCGCCTCGTTGGCCTTAGCCTTCTCGGCGTGGAAGCCATCTTTGCGCCGGCACACGACCAGCTCTGTGCAGCCCTCGACGCGCTCGCGCGCGAGGTCCAGCCGCACGGCCAGCCGCTGCCGCAGCACCTCCATCGCCGCGCGCTGCCGCCCCGCGCTCGGCCCGGCTGCCGCAGACGAGGGATGGATGTTCTAGCTCTGCCTGCTCCGTCTTCTCCTCCTCCTCGTTCAAGTTGACTTGCTGTTTGTTTGTTTTGAAAATTCAAAAGTTTTCAAAAAATCCTGCGGCGGGCGCTTAGCGGCACTTGCCGCGGCCGCGACCCCGACTGTAGCCGGGGGCTATAGCTGACTTGCGCGGGCCCATTGTTCTGTGGCCCGGCGCTCCACGAACAGCCGCGACCAAAAGACGAAGGACCCGGGCGCGCAGAACGCGAACTCCGACGCGGGCGAGGTCTGGTGCGAGCGGGACTCGCGAGACATCGACGCGGGGACCGGGCTGCAGGGCTACGCGCGCGGGCTGGGCCGGGCTGTGCTGGGCTGTGCGGTGCTCGGCGCCAGAGACAGAGGATAAGCATCAATTGAAGGGCAAGCGACGCTCTCGACGACGCTCACCGAAGGCGAGTGAGCGAGATAGCTAGTCGGAGACGTCTTGCTTTTTTGCGGATAATGTCCTCGGCGGGAAAATGCAAGGTGGCCATCGTGGGCGGCGGCATCGTTGGCGTGTCGACGGCGTACTTTCTTGCGAGTCGCGGATTGGGAGAAGGCGTGGTCCTCATTGAGTCGACGCGCATTGCTGCAGCTGCATCTGGCAAGGCCGGAGGCTTTCTCGCTAGAGACTGGGGCACGCCCGGCTCGACGCAGGAACTCCACGAACGTGGCTTCGATCTTCACGAAGAACTTGCAAAGGTATTTGGACTTGCCTCGTACCGCAAACTCCCGACGCTCCAGGTCGATGTGAAAGCCCGGGCGTCCAAGGCGTCCAAGAAGCTCAAGGCGTCCGATGACGCAAAAGATGAGGTGCTCCTTGATCCGGCGACGACAAAGTCGCGCATGATGGACCCTGACACGGCGCAAGTGACCCCACCTGAGCTCATTGACAACATGTGGTCCAAGGCCCAACAGGCCGGTGTCGAGCTGATCAATGCCAAGGCGACGGGTCTCGAGCGTCTTGAAGGTGGTGGTTTTGCGATCAAGCTCGTAGAGAGTGGGAAGAGCACGGCTGATCAAACAAGCAGCGAGCGCACTGTTGAAGCCGAAAAGGTGGTTCTCGCGATGGGTCCTTGGACCGTGGACGCTGAAGACTGGCTCGGAAAGTCAAAGCTCACGGTGCCCATGGTTGGGATCGCCAGCAGTAGCATGGTGGTCCATGCAGCCGAAGGCACAAAGATTGCTGCAACGGCCTGCTTCTGTGGCGATGATGCCCAAGGATGCCACCTCGAGATGTACCCTCGTCCGGACAATTCAGTCTACGTGTGCGGCTTTGGTGGCAGCCCGCATCTCGACAAGGCTACTTTGCAGCAGACCGGACCGGACGATGTCAAGCCGAATGAGGAGCGTGTCCCGCTGGCGCAAAAATCGTTTGCGCATCTTACAACTGGCCTCAGCGAGGGCAACGAGCGCGTGGATCTGCAATGCTGTCTTCGCCCCTGTACAGATGACGCAACGCCAATGATTGGACCCGTTGAACCCGGCAAGTACGACCTGCTCATTGGCACTGGGCACAACTGCTGGGGTATTCTTTGGGGTCCCATCACAGGCAGCATTCTCGCTGACCTTGTGGAAAAACAGGCCACAGATGTTGATCTTCGTCCCTTCAATCCGCTGCGCTTCACGCGTGCTGCCTGATGCGTTCATTTTCGCTCCCACTTCTGATTCGTACGAAAAAAGGTGATCGTCCTGCATCCCAATGAGCTCCTCCTCCTCATGAAAAACACTCGTGCGATGCATTGTCTGGCCGAATCGAAAAAGACAATAGACACGCGATGCGTGCTTGGATGTTGCTTCAGGGACAAGAGATCGAATACTGCGCGCATCGAGGATCGTGAGCGTGAGTGATCGACCAAAGTAGTCGACGTGAATGACGAAGACGATTAGGATAGATGATCAGCGAAAGTAGTAGGCCAAGTTCTAGTCAATAATGAATGAAGATAAAAGATGGTGATGATGCTGCCAATGACAAATTACAATGACAGTGATGATGAAAAGTTCACTCGTCGGGCACTATGCCTAGCTAAAACGATGAGCAAAGCGACAGCGTCGCACAAAGATACCGTACACTATATCGTACTCTCCAGCATCGTCGTGCTCTCAAATCCCGATCGTCTGTGATCAGACTGAAGAGCGGTCTCCGAGTAGAGTCCCGATGACGGCAATGCGGCGTGCGACGTGGACCGCAGCGACGCTGGCAACCATTGCCGCCGCCCTTGTGCTAACCCTGGTTGCTCTCGCGACTCCTGCGCAGGCCCGCGCGGTGGTACGTGAGGCACTGGTGGACATTGACGAGGGCCTGTCCGTACACGAAAAGATATCGACGCAGCCCCTGCGCGACGGGGGAGTTTGGGTCGTGAGCGGGGCAACAGGACGTACGGGCGCCCTTGCGTACCATGCGCTGCAGGCCAGCGGCAACGTGGATGTCCGAGCGCTCATTCGTAACGCCACCAAGGCAAAGTCAGAGCTAAATTGCGGTGAGTGCACCGAAAGCGAGGGGATCTTCATTGGCGATGTCACCAAGAGAAAGACTTTGACTCGCGCCATGAAAGGCGCTGACGGTCTCGTGATTCTCACGGGGTCATACCCTCTCCAGGACAGCTCAGGCCATTACTATTACCCATCAGGTGCGACACCCAAAGATATCGATTGGCGTGGCACGGTCAATCAAATCCTCGAGGCCAAGGCGAACGGGGTCAAGCACATCGTTCTCGTCTCTTCGCTGGGAACAACGGTCCCGGATGGCGCGCTGGACAAGCTTGGTAATGGGCACACTCTCTTCTACAAGCTCAACGCGGAAGCAACGTTGATGCAGTCCGGTTTGACATTTTCCATTATCAAGCCATGCGGTCTCACAAACCAATCACTCCATCTTGGCACACAAGTGGGCCACTGTGATAACTTCAAGCACATCCCGGTAGCTCCCCTCATCTCGAGGGCGAGCATCGCCTCGTATGTCAAGGCCATCGTTTTTGCCACAGGAGATTTAGGTCGCAACGTACGATTCGGTGTTTGCTCCGATCCGCTCCGGCCCTTTGGCAAAGACGACATGAACAAGCTGTTGGCGGCGGCTGCGGACATGAGCGACTGCTAAAAGGAAGAAAGAAACAACGAAAGAAGTAAAAGGTATTCAGCAAAGTCTTGGTGGGGTGCGGACATGGAGAAGAAAAGAAACCAAGCAGGTCTTATAAGCGAATTTTCGTTTTCTATTTATGAAGAACCAAAGCGTATTGTCTCGGCACGAAGAAAGAAACGAAAACGGAAACAAACAATCAAACAATCGAAGGTGGTTGAAGACGACTGAACGTAGCATCAAAAAAAAGAGAACGAAAAAGCCATGTCTTCGGGTGCTCTCGAAATGGTTCGGGCCTTTTTGCGGCGCTCCAACTCCTCTTCGTCATCGTCAAATGCTGCAACAAGGTCCGGGTGACGCTTTAGCAGAGCCTGGCGAAACTCTTGATATAGCGCGTCGCGTGCGCGGCTGGCAGGAAGCCCGGAAACCTGGTGCGGACGGTCTCGCATGAGTCGCAGGGCCGAACGCAAGTTTGAACTTGAAATGTAGTTTTGTGTCATGGCCACACATGCGTCGAGATTGAGAACACAATGCCACCAGCGAGAGGGAACAAAGACAAGATCCCCCGCATGGGCCGTAAATTCGATGGGGGCCTGCTGCCTTTCGTAAAACTGAACATACCACTCCATAAGGGAGACGGGCTGTGTAACATCGGCGCCGTCCGAGCTCGGCGTGACGCCGGGTGGAGGCGTGTTTGGCGGATACATGATCCAGCGTTTCGAGCCAGAAATGACACCATTCCAGGCATGCGTTCCATTGGGGTCGACGTGCCACTTGCTGCCGCTCCGCGCCGCACCGGCAATGAGCCAGCGGTAGTCGGGTCGTCGATCGGGCCCCATGGCTTCGAGCAGATCTCGCGCCGGGTGCTCGGCAGTGTTGCGAAAATAAATCGGCACATCATAGTCAGAGCCAAGGCGCTTAGCGCGCTGTGCAAATTTACAATCGAATAGGTACAGCGGGTCTTCCTCGTTCTGCATCTCCGAATAAGTGAGAAAGTCGCAAAGACGCATGTCGACTGGTCCCACGCGAAAGGGCGCCTCACTGCCTTCGAGGACGCGCAGACTGGGACGACGGCCATCGGCAAGCGGGGCATCGCCCCAGGCTTCGAATGCCGGCCAGTTGGGGCGCAGGGCGCCCTTGATGAGCACCGGGCGATTGGCCAGCTCAAAGTCCTTGACAAAGTCGTCGACGCTCAGTTCGCTGGCCTCGCGGGTCTCGACGACCTCGCGCTCGAGCCAGGCCGGGTTGGGATCGAGGTTTCCATAGTGAAAAGGCCGGAACAGCGCGTCCGACAGCACGATAGCGCCCCTCGCCGGGTGATACTTGGCATCGGTGCGCAGAACGCTGAGCCGCCAGGACCCGCCTCGAAAGTCGAAGGCTTCCGCGCGAGTCCACGTCGCCAGCGCCAGATCTCGCCACAGAAAGTCCGCGGTGGCGTACGCGTAGGCTATCCTGCTCACGCAGGAGAACCTCCCCAGCGAAGCTGCGTCGAGAAGCCCGAGCACGCGCAGCAGCAAGTCCTCGTCCGCGAGCGCCACCCGTCCGAGCGTCCGGGGCCCGAGTCCCGCGGCCGGGTCTAGAACAGCGGCACGGTCGGCCTCGCCGAGCAGCAGCGCGTTGGACGCGGGTTTCACGCCCAGCGGGTGCGCCGCCGCCACGCCCAGGACCTCGCGCGTCCCCGCCGCCGCGGCCTCCTCCTCGCCGCCCGCGCTCGCGCGCCCTCCGCCGCCCATGCTGGCTGGGTTTTTGCTTTGCACTCTGCAAGCAGGGACGCATGCTTACTTGCATGCATCGCATGGCGTGCGTGTATGCATGCAAGTGGACAGCGACGCCTACCTACTCCAGGATCCGCGACTTTTCCCGTCGCGACTGGCTGCAGCCGCAGGTTCAGGTTCCAGTCGGATACGATCTTGAACACGGGCGCCGGCTTTGGCCACGTCCGGGAGCCCCTCCCCCACGATGGATGGTCTAACTTACGTCAACACTCTTTCGCCACTCTTCTTCTTTTACCCAACAGAATTTTTCAACTGATTCACCCACGCAAACGAGGATGCCTGCGCTGTTACGGCAGACACGCAACGCCGAAGCCGGGCTCCATGACGGCGCGCCGTTGCGGCCGCGCGGGCTCGCGCCTGGGCGCGGCGCTGACGGCGCTGGCGGCGCTGGCGGCGCTGGCGGTGCTGGCGGCGCTGGTGCTGGGCGATGCGGCGCGGGGCGATGCGGCGGCCGGCGAGTCGTGCCTCGACGGCGGCGTGGCGGCGTGGCGCAGCGGGGGCCTCGCGCTGTGCTCGAGGTTCGCGCGCAAGACGTGCTGCTCGCGGGAGCAGGCGGCGGCGCTGTACGCCTCGTGGGTGGGCACGCAGCGCGCCGGGTTCGCGCCGCGGTGCGCTGAAATGTTTGAGACGGTCATGTGCATGCCGTGCGACCCGGAGGTCGGTCTCGGCCGCAAACGGATCATCTGCAAGAGCACCTGCGACGCTTGGTTCGACGCATGCAAGGACGAGTTCTTTGCGACCACGAGCGCCGTCGCAGGCGATGCTCTTGTTCCCTGCTTGCAGGACGCCGTTGTGTGCTCCCAGCTTGCAGACTTTGTGCCGTCTGGCACAGCACTTTGTGCCACCTACGGATTGTCACTCGGAGAGGATTTTTGCTATGATGGCAGCGTAGACCCTGAGGCGGTAGGTGTCAAAGATGTCAGCAAATCTTCGTCCCCCTCGAGTTCTCGTTCCTTTGCAAACGTTCGGCGCAAACTTTACCGGTACCTGCAGTCGCAGGGCAAGGCTTTCATGCGGCTTCCTGCGTTCCAGCAAGGCCTCGCATTTGCTGCGCTATTTCTTGCACTGGGTGTGCTTGTGCGCACAATCCGTGCATGTTATCACGTTGTGTTTTCATCCTTTTCATCATCGAGAGGCCGCGCGACAGGCTATAGAAGCCTTCATGAGGACTGACTGTGCGAGAGGCTTTGAAAATCTCGCACAAATACCTTGTCTGCCAGTCAATCGACAGACCGACCGACATTGCGATTCCACTCAGCTTGAACTACATTAGTATAATCTGTATCCGTGCATAGATTACGGGGAAATCCCTTACGGATCTATTTATTGTTTTTCTGATCCAGGATACACCACCCCCGTCTCCTTCTCTTCCGCAAGGGCATCAGCGACTCACTGAATGCTCAAACACACAGCATTTGAACTCTTCGCTTGCTGATCCCTTTTGCTTATAATCTTAATTGAAGGCCTTTCTGCCATGGTATAACAACCGCTATCTTTTCGTAAGGGTTTTCAAACAACAGCAGAGGAAGAGAGATTTGGTCTCGTTGCTGCAATGGGTTTCAATGTTTGAATGCAGCAGCGAACCGCTGTCTTCTTGATGGTCAATTGGCGCTCATTCCTGTACGGCAACACTTCGTCAATGAACTTCAAGTTGATAAAAGAAGAAATAGAGAAAAAGATGAATTTTAAGCTTGCAAACGAGGAAGACACTATGAAATTTTACAAAGCACCCGCGAGGCGCATCATTTCGTCGTACTGGGCACGCTCACTTGGCCCAAGGGCAGCCACCTGATCTGGTGTGAGAGACTTGAGCTGCTCCACGAGCTCAGAAGTCTCATCACCGGCCATGGCGTCAAAGCCATGCGCTGGCTCTTGCGCAGCAGGGGCCGCAGATGAGGTTGCTTGGGCCATGCCCAGCATAAGCTGAGCAGTAAGAAGGGCTTGTGCAAGCACAGGCTTGCTCTTGAGCAGGTTCATGGCGTGTTCGCGGTCGCGCTGGATCAAGAGCTTCATCTCGGAGACGACATCGTATACCTCGCTGAGAGTGAGCTTGCGCAGCGCCTGCTCGATTTCCTTCTTCGTTTCCATGCTGATTCGGGATCCCCAGGCTCCGTCCTCTTCGTCTTCACCCTCGCGGTTGTTCTCGGTCGTGTCTACCTTGAGTCTTCTACCATTCATTTCTTGGCCGTCCAGGCTATTGATAGCGGCGACGGCATGCTCATCTTCATGATACTCGACAAACCCGAATCCCTTGGGTTGCCCAGTTGTTTTGTCAAGCGCCATGCGAAAGCCCTTAATCGGGCCGATTTGCTCAAAGACTTGTCGCACAGTCTTTTCGTCCGTGCCAAACGGCAGGTTGCCCACTGCGCCCGTCCCACGTTCATTCGTTCATTCGTTCGTTCATTCGTTCGTTCGTCCGTCAGTCAATCAGTCAGTTAGCCCGGAGGGTTCACTTCATTCGCGTCCGTCGGTCGCACATCCATCGCTCTCCATCTTCACCGTCGCTGCCGTCGCTCAAGCTCAAGCTCAAGCTCGAGCACCAAGTTATGGCGCCCAGCGAGCGAGCCACGCTTGCTCGCCATTCCCGAGCGCAAGGCCGCCTCTGTTCGTTGTTCCCGCGCGTCTCGCGGGCGGAGGCAGGGCGCATCGAGCGCCACGCCCGGCGGCGCCGCGCGTCTCGCGGGCAGTTCGCTTACCGTAGACCGTGCGCTTGCTCGTGCTCATGGTGCCGTCGTTGCTGGCGGGCTTTTTGAAAAAGAGGTCTGTCTGTCTGCTATCAGCCTGCCTCTCTGCCCGTCTATCTATACCTGTCTGTCAACGAGCTGGCACAAGAGCAGGGCAAAAACACAATAACGCGGCAGCGGCCTCGCGCGCGCAGGCCAGGCCAGCAGCAGCCGCCGCGGCGGCGGGCTGCAGGCCGCTGGAGGGACCGGCGGCGGGACGCACGGAAAAGAGGCTTCGTCTCGACGGGCTGACCGCCTCGGCTGCCTCGGCGCGCAGGCTCGCTCGAGCGGATCGAACCTCGAGGGGAAAGGAGCGCCTGCCGGTGCGGCGGCTGTGAGCGCGTAGCGAGCAGCGCCAAAAGGCACGGGGACACTGACCGGCAGACGAGGCTCGCGACATGAAGGCGCCGGCGCTATGCTTGAGCACGCACGTGCTTGATTTCCTTGACGTAGGTTACGCGACGAATAACAAAGCTTTCCTTCCCCATGGCTGCGTGCGTGACGACTGACAAAACATGCCCAAATGGCCCGTTACGCGCGTGCAACCTGGGGCGGACGCCTTTTGCGTACACAGTTTCGAGACCTGTATATCGCCAGGACGGTGTGCTGGGAGTGGAATGCAGTTTTTGGTAATCGTGATGTAGAGAAACACTGTCTGCGAAAACGAGGCCTCCCCCCGACACTTCGATTTCGGTTTTGGAGCTGGCACTCGTCCGCAGATGCTCTGGAGCGTGTAGGAGGCTCAATTTCCACCTACAGATCCTCGCTTGCGAAAAGCAAGTTCAAGACAGACCATGAAAATGCCTCATGGTTTGTTCTCACGCAACAGCCCGGAGTGGAGGGCGAAATTGCCCGCGATGTGCGGCGAACCTTTCCCAATCGAGCTCTCTTTCGAGTCAAGAACGGTCTCGGGCAGCGCATGCTCTTTAATATCCTTATTGCGCTGGCCGTGCACGAGCCAAGGGTGGGGTACTGCCAGGGTATGAACTTTGTTGTGGCGGTAATGATTTCCGTGTCGCTTGGCTGCGACTCGAGGATCCCCGACGCTGCCGAAGATCTCGCTCTCGCAAGCGAAGGGTTGTCCCCAGAGCAGCAAGAGAGCGCCGAAAACAAGGTCTTTTGGCTCATGGTTGCCTTTTTGAATCGTTTCGATATGCGAGAACTTTGGCGTCCGGGTGTGCCTCAGCTCAAGCTGCGTATTTATCAATTCGACCGTCTCATTTCGTCCAAGTTGCCACTCATGCATGCTCATTTCCGTGAGATCGGCCTCGCGCCCGACTTTTTCGCCTCGCAGTGGTTCCTTACACTCATGTCATACAACATGTCCATGACCCAGCTTCTTCGTGTTTGGGATGTCCTCATATTTGACGGGTGGAAGACCATCTTCCGTGTCGGTATTGCTGTCCTTCAACGGTGCGAGAAAGACATCCTCGGCATGAGTCTCGAACAGCTCAGCCATTTCTTCCGTCACGAAAGAGGATCTACGCAGAGCTCGACAGGACTGCAAGATGGCGATAAGCCTGGGTCCTCCATCTATGTTAGCGACTCGGAAATGCTCGCCTCAGCTTTTGAGGTTAAGATTAGCACGCGCGAACTTGCTGATCTTGAAAGCGACTACATAACACACATTTTGTTCCGCGGCTTTGCGAATAATGGTGAGGGCACTGCGGCACGCCCTCGAACAGCGCCCCAGGCGATAGCGCATCAGTCGTCTCAGTCATCGCACGAGAAACCAGCGCGGGATCAAGCGGACGATCTGGCGGCAGCTGCTTTCGGGAACGACGACGTCTTCGTCGACCACCGTCTCGCGGCCATGTTCCGCGAGGAAATCGACCACCTCGACATGGACACCAAGAACGATGTTCAGTACCTGCGTGCGAAAATTGAGCAGGCCGAGCGTCTCTTTCAGGAAAGAGAAGCCTCCTTTCGTAAGGCTGCGCAAGAATATATGGAAATCAAAACGACGCGCGACGAATTGCAGCTATCCAAACGCGCCGTCTCGGACCAGCTTTTCGAGCTCACACGAGACGAAAAGAGTCTTGATCAGGACTGCGAGGCTCTTCTTGACAAAGTTGAATTCATCGACGCCAGGATACGAGCCATCTCGGACCGTTTTCGCGATGCGTTGTGGAAAACATCGCAAGCACAGGTCGAGCTCGAAGAAGTTGTCGAGCAAAAACATGCCTTTTCACAGCAGCTTCACGCAGTCTTGGACCACACCGAGCAAGTCAAGACCCAGGCCATCAAGAATCTCTGGAGCACCTTTTCGCTCTCGTGATGCGACTTGTCCTGTGGTTCCGTCTTGGGCCTAAGAGCCAACTCCAACCTTGCAGATAAATCGGACGCATGCATGCATACATGCACGTGACTCGGAGGAGTCATACCAATCCCAATTGGTCACTTTTCGAGCAGTGCGGGACACGGATGATATTGTCGCCATGATGGTAGAAATTTACAGTAATAGTGTGCATTTGAAAATTGAATTTGGTGTGTGCGCAGCTCTAGCTACTCGCCATGTTTCGCTTGAAGCAGGGCCATGAGTTTATCGAGCTTGGCCTCTGCAGATTGTCGTCGCTGCCGCTCTTCTTCAAGCGCGCGTTCAAATTCCTCAAATTTTTGACTTGCATAGGCGGTAAAACCGCTGTCATTCGTCCCAAACGATGACAGTGACAGGCCGGCCGAGCTACGCGCGCTTCCTTGCGATGTTATGCTCCTTGAAGACCTCCGTGAAGCCTGCGAGCTTGAACTTGAAAAGCTTGATACTGAATACGAGCTTGACGATCTTGAAAATGTAGAGCTTGAAGATCGCGCGCTTGATCGGTCACTCGACATGGCCGATTCGGGTCGCTTCTCTGCTAGCAAAAGTCGCTTGACGCCGGGTTTATTGCTGCGGTATCGTTTGTCAGCACGGGCATCGACATCATTATTGTTGGCTTGCCTGGAGTTTACACTTGGCTGTGGACGAGTAAGCACATACGGAGGGTTTTGCGGATTATCTCGAGTATCATGGGTGGCACGTCCGCCAGGATGCCGTGGTGCTGCCGAGCTCAAAGCTAATTTCGGCTCCGCGTCTCTCGCCTTGACACGATCGCCTTTCGACGCGTGCTTCGACTCCTCGATTCGTTCGGATGTCGGCTCCTCGCGGACACATCTGCGCTGCCACAAGAGTCGCTCCTGCTCTGGATTTTGCCGCGCCACCGTCGGTCGCGGAGGTCCTATGCGCAGCATTCTGTGTTCCGCCACAAACAAAAGAAAAGGAGAGAAAAGCTCGCGCACGCGGTTGTGATTTCGATGATCGTACCGACGACTTTGACGTATGTCGTTCGCCGCTGCGGGATCTGGAGATCTACTCCAGACGTGCGCGCCTGCCGTCCAGCTTGTGCGTTTGCTTATACCTTCTTCACGCTACCAAGACGTTCGAGTGAAAGAAGTGATTGGGCAATCGCAAGATAAACCCGCTTGCGCTTGCCTTGCAGGCTGGCTGTGAGACAGATAGGCCGGCCGCCTCGGCCTGCGCCACGTCTCGTGGAAAGACTGAATAGTGCAAGACCGCCGGAGAGGCTGCGCTTGACCGCAAAGCCTAGCGGCCCCGACCAAGCTCCGGCCTGTCGGCCAGGTCGCAAATTCTTACTGCGTGCGAGCTCCCCTCCGCGGCCTCTCTCCCGTCAATCGATTCGTCCGCCAGTCGACCACGCTGGCCGGCCGGCCGTCCTCTTCGAGCTGCCTCAGCTCCATCTCTCGCGCCCTCGCTCTCTCTCTTTACTGCGACACGTCCGAGTCCGAGTCCCGGCCGCGAGGAGCCTCGCCAACGGATCGTTTTTTTGTTCCC
This sequence comes from Aurantiochytrium sp. KH105, assembly GCA_003116975.1. Lineage (NCBI taxonomy): Eukaryota > Bigyra > Thraustochytrida > Thraustochytriidae > Aurantiochytrium > Aurantiochytrium sp. KH105. The sequence continues at coordinate 327,553 of BGKB01000010.1, forward strand.
ATCTTTTGGGACGCATCTCGCCTGTCGTTCGCATCGAAGATCGATCTCGCGGGTCGTCGTCCCACGACAGCGCCGGCGCAAGGCCCGGCCCCGGGCGCAGGCGGCGGCGTGGTGGCGCGGCGGGGGCGAGGCGCGGCGGATGCTGCCTGTCGTGGTCGTGGCCGGCGGGAAGTATGTACATGCACGGCGGGAAAAGACATGATAATGCCAAGTTCTCTTCTGGTGCGGGAGCTCTGTCGTGCGCTTTACGACAGAGTCTGAATCCGCCGCGGGTGGACGGACGGAATGCGCAGACATTCAATCCAGGGCAAAGCAAACCCGCATCGCAGCAGCGCAAGCAAAACCGCATCAACGCCACGAAACAAGAACAGAGCTGGAGTGCCGGAGTTGATTGAGCTTGGAGAGTAGTGAAACATGAGCGCCAAGGCGTGGGATGGACGCGCGCCTGCGGGCCCCGTCCTGGGCACGATGACGTGGGGACGCGAAGCCCAGGTCCGCGAAAAGGAGGCCGGAGAGATGCTCGCGAACCTGGTCGAAGCCTGTGAGGAAATTGGCTGCGACCCGATCCTCGACACCGCCCGCGTGTACCAGGCCGGGCAAACGGAGGAGCTTATTGGCACGCTTCTCAAGCAAGAGGGTCAGCCCTGGTCGGGAAAGAACATTCAAGTCCATACCAAGGCTGCGCCGGTGGTGACCCCCCTCTCCGCGGAAGGTGTCCGCAAGCAGCTTGAGGATAGCCTCGAGGCCTTGCAAATGGACTGCGTGCACGTGTTCTATCTTCACCTGCCGGAAATGCGCGTCGACGTCGAAGAGACGCTTGAGGCCTGCAACGAGCTCTACAAGGAGGGCAAATTCGAGGAGCTCGGCCTTTCGAACTTTGCCGCGTGGGACGTTGTTCGCATCGTGCACCTTTGCGAAACACGTGGCTGGGTTGCCCCCACCGTGTACCAAGGCGTGTACAGCGGGCTGAACCGTACCCTTGAGCCGGAACTCTTTCCTGCTCTGCGGACGCTCGGTATGCGCATTTACGTGTACAACCCGCTCGCTGGAGGCCTCCTCACAGGCCGCTATTCTAGCATGGAAGACGTTACGGAGGCCAAGGAGGGGCGTTTTTCAAGTCAATTTGATTTCGTGCCTTCTTCCGTCAAGACGCCAATGAGTGGCCAGGGTCACAAGTTGTACCGCGCGCGATATGGCCACGAACTGAACATTGACGCCTGCAACTTGATTGCGGAGACCGTCGGCAAGGAGAAAATGGTGGAAAAGGCCTTTGCTTGGGTTCGCCACCACTCGTACGTTTCAGGATCGGATGGGATCATTTTTGGCGCGAGCAAGCCGTCTCATTGCGCGTCGAACCTGGCATGCTTTTGTGACAGCGAGCCACTGTCTGAAAATGAAGTCGCCGCCTTCAAAGACGCCGCAAAGATTTGCTTCGCCGCGCAAGAAAGCTACACTCGCAGTTACGGCAGGCTCCCTGGAGGCAGTGAAGTGTACATGGAGAAGTTTGCGCTCCGCGGCAGTAACTAAAACATGTGAGGAGGGACGCAGATGGGTGGCCCTTTCTCTTCCAATACCCTGATAAAGAGCACAACCATTGACAAAAAAGAAAATTGCATGCATGAGAAAAAATGTAAAAAGCGAACGTGACGTACCAGCCCGAGATTGATCAGGCCATGCGAACAGCAGCTTGCTTGGCCGACCGCCTCCTCCTATCCCGTCCGTTAGCTGCATCGTTTTCGTCCTCGGCGTCGCTGACATCACCATCTCCCCCTTCATCATCAGATTCACGGGTCGGGTACATGTCTGCAAAGGAAACCGATGGCGCCTGATGACGGAGAGCTCGGGCAAAATCAAAGTCGTTGACGTCGTTGCCCTCGTCGCTGACGACGAATTTGTCGTTCTTGATGGCTTGCGATGTTGCAGTCGCTTCATGGCCCGTGACTTGCTTGGATTTCTGCACCACGCGCTCGGCACGTTGTCGCACCAGGCGAATCTTGGGAACCATGACGAGCGCTGCCAGCACAAAGTTGTTGATGACAATGAGACCGCCAAAGACGAGAAAACGGACGGTGGTTTGCTTGAGCTCGATTGCAAACATAATGGGCACTCCAAGGGTGTAGAGCTGAAGCATGCTAGCGACAGCCATGAAAATGTACGCACTTTCCTGGAACTGCTTGTCAACGTGCCGGCACTTGTACGCCATATATGTCGTTCCGGCAAACTTGAGGCCGTTCTTGCAAAAGACGATGGCTAAGAAGATGGTTGACAGTCCACGGTGATCGGTGCACAAGCCATAGGACTCGAGGAGATTTCCATACGAATCAACTTCGACGCCAGAGTAAATGGGGTCGACGCGGCGCTCGTAGTACATTGGATCGAGCGAAAACCAAAGCGTGAGGATGGAAGAGGTAAAGGCGAGCATGGCCAAAATGCGAAGGTAGAGATCCTTGTTCGAGATTTTCATTGTGCGGAGAGAAGGGTTTTCGAAGATGCGAAGAATACGGTACAATTTGGTGATAAGAGCACCGTAGAGAATGGTGTTTCCAAAGGTCCACAGGAGAATCCATGCGTTGCACGAGACATCAAGGCCCAGGGAAGAGTGCAAGATACCATCGTCCATACCAAGAGGAATCACTGCGGCGGTCGAAATCATCACGCCAACCAGGGAAATGACCAGGAACTCGGGCTGTGACTTGACCACCACCCGGCTCTTTTTGTTCATGAATGTCCAAATGATAAAGTAAATGCACGAAACTTCGGTGACCACCATGAGAGAAAACATGAGTCCGCGCACGCCTGGGTGAATCTGGTTGAGATCTTCTATCACCGTCTCAGTTGCCAAAGGCACCTCCGTGGTGTCGCCGGGAAAGATGAGGTCCCCGTTAGTTGTCGACCACTTGTCGCTGGACCACACTGCGACCTCTTCGAGGGTGAAGGTGTTGTTGTTGGTTGCGTCGAGCGCGAGGGAGCTCAGAGAATATGACACGGAGCTGATGTTGCGCGACCCGGTCGAGGCATCCAGAACCATGCTGCCCGTGAGCCCAGAAAAGACAAAATCCTCGCTGGATATCATGTCAATCACGTTTTGCATGTTTGAGATCGTTCCGTGCTTTTCATAAGTCATGCACAACGCTCGGCACGATGCAACGACGGCATCAAAGTGCAGCGAGACGGTCTGTACTAGCGAGTCCGTCGTGTACGTCTCGAAGAAATCCACATCAACCTGTCGCGACGCATACGTGCCTTTGCTTGGGACCCGAAAGAGCTGACCGCCGGGAAGACGTTTGTTGACATACGTCATGAAAGAGCTGTCGTACTGGAGGTCTGCCCAGCTGTGACGAAAGTTTTTAGTCCTCGTCGTCTCGAACGCCGTCTTTACCGAAAGGCGCTGGTGCCGCACAAGCGCAGTCGCGAGAGCCTCGGACCGTGCCGCCAGGGCATCGAGGTTGGCATCAGTGACCGCGTCCAGGAAAATGAGTAGCTTGCCCTCGCCCATCATGCCGTTGTCCAGTGCGTAGTCCGCAATCGCCAAAATGTCCTCGTCCCATGCGAGGAGCAGAATGACATTGAGCTTTTCATTTCCAAGAGTGGCCATTGCGTTCGCGGCTCCAGTGGTGTCACCTACACGAAATCCCTCGGAATGCAGCGTCACACCAGCTTCCCCGCATGCTTCTTCGAGGTCATCACGGAACGATGACCCAAAGGAGTCGTCGGCGTGAACGAGTCCGATATGCTTTAGATCGTACCAGCTTGCGAGCTGCGCGGCGACCTTGGTCGTACCTTTGTCAGATGGAATGACACGCACAAACTTGCTGTACTCGGCACGATCCGAAAGGTCTTGCGAGCTTGCTGTCGCCGAGATGACACCGACATTTTCCGAACCGGCCACGAGTGCAACCGGAAGGGCGGAGGCCGAACGGGTGGGGCCAATGACAAAATTGGTAGGATTCGAAGAGTGAATTCCGTCCAGCAGAACCTGAACGGCAGACGCTGGGTCAAACTGAGAGTCCGAGGCCGTAAAGTTAAAGTGCAACCCGGGACACTGCGTCGATCGAGACGCCAGCTCGGAGATCACCGAGCCGTCACCATCCTCGCACATGCGAGCAGCCATAAGCATGGCTACGTGCGGAACTTCTGCCTCCATATCGTACTGGGTGAAGACGTCGTCGGAGAGGACGCCATGGAGGCCCATAAGCTGAATATTGGCATAGTGCGCGCGGACATCTGTCAATAGGACAAGGCACAGAGCTGCGCACAAAAACGACTTCATCGCGTACGTGACGCGCCTATGATGCGGTCTATTACAGTCGATCTACTCCTTTCCGAATGATTGATAATTGGCCTCTGTTACAGTCAAGCCTCCGACCTTTTTCCTGCTGCTACTTGCACAATTTTCGGACGCGAGTGGCGCGTGCGCGTGCGATCGAGCGAACGTACAGCAGCACCGGGCGATCCGGGACTGTTGAATGTTTGTGACACTTTTGGGGGCCGTCTCGGTGTCAAGGGGACCCTCGGTGGTTGTAAGTAAAGGATCCCTCCTTTTTTGAGCGTGACTGCTCTAGAGGGCGGTGAATTGTGACGGCCCAAGCATCGGGGACATTGTATATTGCCCCTCGGGGCAATCTGCATAGGACAAAGATACAGCCAATTCAGTCTGGCCCGCCCTGTCTCCGAACTGCATTTCGTCGCCCTTGTGGACGTCAGCTGGTTCCCGGGCTCGATCACATGATCGGCTTACTTGGCTGGCAAGGTGCGGCTAGCATGCGTACCAGAACGAGTTTCACTGCACTTCACGCTTGATTGTCGCGTCCTCGGGTGTCATCTGGCGGCAGGGCAACTTTTCCGCGCGTAGACACTGGCATTCACAATCCGGAGTTCTTGCGCGTCGGCTGTGGCGGGCATTTCCTCCATCTTGAGGCCCGTGCAGGGTGTAGTGGCACACAAGGTCAAGCAGGATGCCCGCCTTGCTTGCCCTGCAGTGCTTTGCAAAGCTCTAAGAAGACGTCTCCGACTTGCGAAGTTGTGGAAGTATACGAGGTCAGCGGGGCCGGGACACTTGGCGCTTGTCAAATGACGACAACAAGGACGAATGAGATGAAGGTCCGCCTCGCAAATCAGCTTCGATCCGGCATCGGCGAGCGCGCGCCCGGAGAACGCGTAGTGGCTTGCAGAGGGACGGGACAGGCATCCCTCGCCCGGGGCTGCACGTGTCTGAACCCCATCGCCCGCCGAGGGCCAAAGCGCTGGTGGTCAGTCGGTCTGCCTGACGGCCGTGCACGGAGTCGTCATGGCGCCGTTAGCGCGAGCGACCCCGGCGGGGGCGGCAACCTCGGGCGGCCACAAGCTGCAGCGGCGGTCGCCGCAGCTGCTGCTGCTTCCGCTGCTTGTGCTAGCGCTTGCGCTCGAGCTGTTGCCCGCCTGGACAGCTGGATCGGCCGCAAATGTGGCCGAGGCGTTTGGCGAGGAGCGTCTAAACGTACGGAGCACCGAGGTCTTGACGGCCGCACAGGTCGCCCTCCAGGAGCTGAGGTCCGCCTCGGATTCAGGCGTGTACGAAACACTCGAGCTTGCGGCAGTTCGAGGGGCGACCGCTCATCGGGAACGCTTTCATCGCGTGCTGAAGTTGACGGTGGACCTGACCAGCCAACATTTCGAGGCCAGCAAGCACTTTGAGACGGAGCTTACCGTATTCAAAGACCCTGGCGAGAATGGACCCATTCGTAGCGTCGCGGTAACAAAACTGCCCGAATTTGCACCGGACGTCATGGAACGTTTTCGTAGGTCCAAAGTGCGTGATGCAATGGCCCGGCGTGAGCGTCTGTTTCAGGAAATCGAGCAAGACTATTTGCGCGCACAGAGACTATCGGCTGAAGTTGAAACCGAATCAAGCTCGACGGACTTCGTCTCGGAGGATCACGACAACAAAGTGCTGGCCGCGCTTGCTACTAAGACACTCATTGATATGAAAGCGTTACCAGACACATCTGCCCAGACTGCCGACATTATCGATGAAATTATTCAGAAGAGGTTGGACCGTCTTCTGGCGCTCGAGGCCGGCACCTTTAGCACGAGTTCAAGCCTGTAAGGGTGGAACATGTATACTACTACTTGATTTCCTGTTTTCAACAATCGAAATGCGAAGATGTCGAGCACAGATGACTTGCGATCTTTCCTTGGTGTCTGAAACATTTATAGAGACCCTTTTTTTTTTATCAAGGTCAAGTGGGAGCACGTTCTTTGTTGGTGGCTTCGTGGCGTTCTGCTTCAGCCGCTTGAAACATTTTGGCTTGGTTTGGCATCTCTCTCGGACATACACATGCGCATATACCTCGTGAGAGAAAGAATGGAGGGCACAAGTGAGAGTCTTGAAGAAGTTATCAAGACAAAAAGAGTTTCAAGCTCCCCGCCCTGACTGCTGGTGAACGCCTTCCGTCCTTTGATCAAAAGTATATTTTATACCTCTTTATATATCCATGTGTTGATTCGATCTTAAATTCAAAGATCGTGCTTCTCACTTTAACATCGATCACTCATCTTCATCACCATCTTCTTCGGCTCGGGATCCGCCGGTGACGGCCTTTGAATCCCTGGGGTCTACGGGAGTGATTTTGTCAGACCCAAAGAAGCTGCTGAGATCAACGGTGTCCTCTGAGGCCGCAACGATGCCCCCGGCACTGTTGATAACAATGTGGAAAGGGTAGACACCTGCGCGCATGCCATAAAAGGTCGGGAGCGTTCCCGTAAAGCTCTCGCAATGCGTAATGTCTTGATCTCCCAGAAGATCCTGCGCAGTTGTGGCATCATCAGCGTTGTTGAGTACGATGCAGCGCACCTCTGGTTTCGCAAGCGCAAAGTCTTCGAGCGCTTGCAAGAAGGGCACGCATTCTGAAGCAAAATCGTTCGCGACGACGAGGATGACAACGGAGGTTCCCTTGCCAGCCATAGAACTGAGCTTCCGGCGCGAGCCGTCCTCAGCCGACGTCATCGTAAAGTCCTTGAACTGCTTGCCCACGATTGACGCCATTGTGCTTGTGCTTGTGCTTGCTCGCCTGGGACAACTTTGTTCCTTTTTTCGCGAAAGGGGGATGCGCTAGAACCGGCGGTCCTCGCGAAGGACGGGGAGAAGGGCGGGGGGGAGGCAGGCGCTGTCGCGACGAGGGGCCGAGGGCAACGCAACGCCGGAGAACGCCGTACAAGGAGTGACGACTGTGTCGCGCGGCGGTTCGAGCAGTCTCCAGAGATTCTCGTTTGCATGCTCGAACACGCGGCCTTGCACGCGCTGACGACATGGGTTTGCAAATAATACCGGACACGAGTATTATATCATATTTTGGTAATTGGATTGGCATTAGGTCCGATACAACTTGACTCGTAAAGTCAAGTGTATGATTGGGGGGGGGGGGGGGGGGGTGGCGAGGGAGAGGAAAATGGTTTCGCGCGTCGCTGAAGCAGCTGTCTTGGGCGTTCTACTTTACTATCAAACATTAGTGGCAGGAGATCCCCGAAGAAAATCCAGCTGATTGTGGCCCACGAGGCGATGGGTCTAGGAAAAGGAGATCCAGCGTGAATCACTGCCAGGAGGAATCGCACGGTCTGCGCAGGAGGACCTATCTATCATCAGCCAGGCAGCAGGTGCAGCGTATTTCTTGGAAGGTATCTCCTACGTACTTGTAAGCATGGCAGAAGTAGTACTACTATCAAGCACCCGAGCGATACCTTGTGTTGCGAGTCCCACGTGATAGATGTGTCCGCTGGACGACAGAAAACTCGTTTCGCCATTGTCGGGATCAGGGGATACTGCAATGATCCGACATTCAGGAGCTAGACTAGGCCGAGGCGTGAAAGCTACCTCGAGATCCTGGTGCTCATTGAGACCAAGCTGATTGAAACGATTTTGGCCCCAAGCAAAGACTCGCCCCGTTGTGGTAATAGCAAAGGTACAAAGGCGACCGCACGTGACGTGAAGAACTTTACGTAGGCAAATTTGCTCAGACGGCGTGAATTTGCATGTGGACTCGACGTCTGCATGGAGACCGAGCTGCCCATACAGATTGCTTCCGGCAGAGCGTATAACTCCGTGCTCGAGAAGAACACACGTATGATAAAGACCCGCTGAGGCGCTCCGTACAATCTCATGTGCAAGACTTTTTACACGGGTCGGAGCAGGAACAAATGCGGGCGTTCCAACACCTAACCCGAGTTGTCCTTCGGAATTATCGCCCTGTACAAAAAGCGCCCCATTCGCGGTGACAATACAGCAATGACATCTCCCAAAACTTAGAGACCGCACTCCGACGAGGTCGCCACCCAAATGTCGTGGAATCTGGAAATGCGCAAGAGCGATATCTTGCGCAGACGGCCGATCTCGATGCAAGTGGCGTATCGTTTGTAATGCCCCAGAAGCAATCAAGTGCGCTTCTTTGACTCCAAAGAAGCGGCCGTGTTGCTCCTCGAGGCCAACATCATGCTGTGCTCGAAGTGGCTCTGATGCCTCAAAAACGTCATAAAAACGAAGCAGATCAAAAAATCCAGCCTTTTCGAATTTATCAGCTTCCACGGGCAGTCCGATGCGTTGTTGTATCGCGAGCGGGACTGCCCAATCGATCACAAGACGGCGGAAACCCTGGCTCGCGCTTGCCAACGCCTCGAGGTCGCGCGCCGCGAGGCAGCCACAAACGTGCTGGGCGAGCGCTGCTTCTGGGAGTGTAGCCAGCATGTCCTGTTTCGTGCCAATAACAGTCTGCCTGTCTTGTTTGTTTGATGCTGCGCGAGGGACTATTTCTATCTCATTATTAGAGACTCCTATGATTCACAGGTGAGTTCTCACGCCTTGGGACACCGAGCCGTTAAAGTACGGAATTCCGGGGAAGTCGTAAACGCTGGAAACGTATTTCCGGGACGACCGCTACGTGTGTCGAAGGCCCAAAATCGTAAAACTTGACCCGCGGCGAGAGCAAGCCGGCGCTTGCCGTGCTCGCGAGCGCGCGGGGCCCTTGAGGCCCTCTGCTGTTTGGGACGCATCGCAGCGCAGCGCGACGGAGCACAGCGCAGGCCGATCTCTTTGGATCGTGCGAGCGAGCGAGTCTGTTTTCCGGACGAGCGAAGGTTTTAGCTCGACTGAAGCGCAGAATACGTAGCTTCGGCACCGAGAATCGTGGAGAGACGACCGACCGGCTGATAGGGTCAAATCGTTTCGAGATTATTGATCATGGTGCGCAGCGTGCTTTCCGGAGGGCTCTTCTTCGCCTTCTTCGCGACCCTTGCCTTTGTGCTGGCCTCTGCACTTCCGCTATGGTGGTACACGACGACGGAACTTGAGGGCGAGATGTGCGCTTGCGGGACTGGTCTTTGGCGAGCCAATTTCACATGGGGAGACGACCTCACACAGAAAAACCTTTTAGACGGGCCGTATCGCTGTTCCGCGGACTCCTTGCGCATGACAAAGGGCTGTGATGCGGCTGCAGCGCAACAGCCAGAGACACGCCTCAAAGGTCAGATCGCCGGCGGAGTCTCCATTGTGGCCGTTGCGGCGTCGTTGTGCTCTGTTGCTTTCGCGTTTCTGTGCGTCATTGAAGGCTCTGATCCTTCCCGCTTTCGCCGTCAGCACGTCTTGTGGGCCGCCGCCTCTGCAACAGCTGCAACTATTCTGGAGATTGTTGTCATTGCCGTCTTCATGAGCGCTCCTCTCTTCGACAACCTCGCCTACAATTTTCAGTGCCACTTTGTCTTTGATCATGCGCTCAATTCGAACCCTCTGCGCTGCCAGGCGCTTGGGCCCTCTTTTGGTCTCGCACTTGGGGGCTGTATTCTCAACAGCTTTGCATGTGCCATGTTCTACATTGCGCTCACCGATCCACTTTACATTGACCCCACGACCGGACGTTACTCCATGTTCGAGCACACACTCCTGGGCGCACGGCCCTTGGACCCAAATCCAGTCACTGTCAAGCCCCTCGAGCAGGAAGAGATTACGTCGAGACCAAGCGGAGCAGGAAGCGCGGGCACCGGCGCGAGTGCGACACATTCGCCACTCCAGACATCCATTGCGGACGATGACAATGCGCGAGGCGTAAACGGCGGCAAGAAAAAAATTCGAACAGTGTCGTCTCGCGAAGGTGAGGCGGCGGCTCCCCTGCTGGGTGGTTCAACGCAAGAGACGCAAGGGAATGCCAGTGCGTTCGCTACCATAGCAGCACGAGACGAAGAGCAAGACGCTCAGCAGAGAATTATTGATCTTGATGGTTCCGCGCCCCGTCCAGCCTTTCGTCAACCATCATTGTCGCCACTATCCTTTATCAAAGTGTTTGGCGTTCCTACGCTCCTCATCTTCAACGCTGCGCTTTTCACATGGTCGAACTGCTCGACCGGCGCAACGGTAGAGCCGGCGGTTATCATTTCGTTTCCACCCGAACTTCGCTGGCTCGGCCACAAAATGTTTCCACATCAAGTGGACGCTCACGGCGTGGTGGCGCTCAAAGATGATGTTTTCAACTTCACAATCCTCACCTCGTTGCGACACTTCTGGAATGGTCATGCGTACGGTTTGGCGATTCTCATCGGCACCTTTTCCGGTTGCTGGCCGTACATCAAGATCTTTACTATGCTGTGTCTCTGGTTTATCCCTGCGAGAGAGAAGCTTCGCGGTAAGTTGCTACATTGGCTGGATGTATTAGGCAAGTGGAGCCTTGTCGACGCGTATGTCCTTTGCCTTATGGCCGTGGCCTTTGGATTTAACGCAGACAAGACGATTGCTGGGGTCAGCGTGCACGTGGACATGTCGGTGCGACCGGGCTGGGGCGTGTACTCTTTTGTACTGGCAACAATGTGGAGCTTGTGCATGTCGCACTTCATGACCTACCTTCACCGGCATGCTATGGAGAGACGCGCGAATCCACCTTCCCTCACCAAGGCAATGGAGCGACCGCCACGCGAGGCGCTAGCATCACGTCCTTATGCTCCGTTTCCTCGACGTCGACGCTTTACGTGTTCCCGATTTGGCCAAGGAGCAATGTGGTTTGTTCTTCTTGTTACTTTGGCAACGACCATTCTTGGCCAGCTTGTGCGTACCTTTGAGTTTCGCTTTTCCGGTCTCGCGGATCTAATTCTTGTGCCAGAGCGACGCAACACCACGTACTCTCTGGTCAGCAATGGTCTTTTGCTGCCCGAAGCTTGTAGCAAAGGGGGCTTTCTCTCGGGGGGTGACTGGGCGTGGTTCATGACGATCATGTACTTTATCTTTGCCATGGTCATCCCAATCGTAATGTTGATCGCTCTGGCGATTCTCTGGGGCGTCCCCATGACACTTCGATCAACAAAGAGGGTCTTTCACGTGTGCCAAATTCTTCAGGCGTGGAGCGCGCTTGACGTCTTCATCGTCAGCATTGTAGCGGCGGTTCTCGAAATTGGGAGTCTGTCGGAAGCCATTTTATCCAACAGCTTTGCTACGCAGCAAGAAGGACTCTGTTCTTTTCTCAAAGGCATGCCTCGCTGGATGTTAGACCATGTGCTGCACTCGCTCGGTCTTCCATCGATTGACGCAGAGCTCGAGCACTGCGCGCTCTTTCGTGTCGATGCTGTGCTTCTCGAAGGCACCTGGATGCTGCTTTCGGGCATTGTAGCCTGGGCCATTTGTACCCAGCTTGTCATGGAATTTGCAGATGCCAGCATTGTCGAACGCACGCGTATCCTACGCGTCCTAAGTTTTGACGACGGGACTGACGACGAAGGTGGACTCGCTTTTCGCGCCGAGCCGGGCGATGAACCCCTGGATCCCTATGAGCGACTTCGCATGCAAGACAATGACGAGGACCTTTCGGAAAGCGCCGAGGATGAGGGAGAAAATGCCTTTGATCGAGCGAACATTACGACGCAGCGTCATCATGAAGTCTCCATCATCCAGCACGACGATTCAGTCTTGGAGGAACTCGACGGCCCGCAGGCACCGCTGTTACGGCCTCTTCGAGAGAATGGTGCAGCTCCCAATGGGCCGCCCACAAGCGTGTACCTTGCCCGCATTCTGCGGGCCCAAGAGGAAGGGGCGCGGAGGTATATGGGATCCTTTGGTGATGGCATGTATGGTCCTTTTCCGCGAACATGGTGGCCATTCTTCAAACAAATTGGTCTTCTCGAAAAAGTTGCATGGGACCAAGTAGGGTTTGACATCCATGCAGCCCTTCTCATGAATGCGTTTGCAGAAAGGGATAACAATAGAGCAACCGAGGATAGCGCGCTCAACATGGTTCCGTGGACGCCAAGGTCTCCTTATGCTGAGGCATCTCCTGCTCAAGACCCTCGAGTGTCGGCATCGAGGCGGTGACGGAGAGTGCTCTATATTTCAAAAAGAATATTTTATCAAATTTGCCCTGCCCCGGACGAGGATCCGCGTTTCTGCTGCTGCTTGGCTTTTTTTGCGTCACGTCCCATGGTTGGTAATAAACGAAAAGCAGATGCCATACCAAATTCTGTTTTCATCACGTCAAGCTTTTGTGTTTTGCAAAAGAGAATAGAAAATTATTTGAGAAAAGGGAAAAAGAGAAAAATTGGCTGTTGGTATTAGAGCGCAAAGGATGCGCCAGTGCATGTGATCCCGTTAAAGACGTAAATGTTGGAAAGTACCACGTATTGATGCGTAATGAGTTTGACTGCTTCCTGAGAGGCAATGCCACCGAGGATGGCGGCCATATTGTGCATCTCGACGGCAGCGTATCGGACGAACTCCTTGGCGTGGTCGCTCGAGAGATTGAGCGGCGAATCGAGGCTGAGTTCAGTCCCGATCTCTTGTGCAAGGGCGAGGAGGAGCTGAATATCAGTCTCGTCACTGTCAGCAAGCTCGAGCCTTCCATTTTGGCCAGGAAAACGGCCGTGTTTGCTGTAAAATCGGTCGCATGCTCGCAACATTATATACATGAGTAGGGGCGACTGGGGGCCGCTGTCACCGACGCCTTCCATCACTGCCATTTCGAGATCTTCCTTGTTCACCTTTGCTGGATCAATTTCATCACTAATTCGGGTATTTTGAGTGACGCGAATATAATATGCGTTCTTGCAAAACTCCTTGACATCCTCGCGCGAGATAATAGCCATGTCCAGACCTTGGGCTTGCAAAATACCGAGGCATCGGTCGTAGACTGCATTCGCGTCCGCATCCGCCTTGGCCTTATAAATGCGTTGCATGTCCACATACATTCCCGTAGTTGCCGTCATGTCGGGAAGCTTGCCTGACAGAGGGAGCTTGGGATGCGGGCCTTGGTCCTCGACGAAAGCCTTTAAAGCTCGCGCGAGAACCCAAAAGCGCATATTGAAAGGTCCGAGACCGCTAGGGAGAGCTTCCGTGCCGCAATAAGGGTGCGAAAAGACTTCTTCGGAAACCTCGGGAGGAATTTCCTTGGGGGTGTAGGCCAGAAAAGCCTTGTCAAAGGCCTCGAGAAGGTTCTCCTCCTCGCCCCATGATTTGCGCGCTTGTTGCTTCACGAGCTCTTTGAACTCTTTCTTTTCCGCCATAGTTGTCGGTAGCTTGTTGTCGTGTTCGGCGCGCCACTTTTTCATGAGCTGGACGAGAACGACAACAAATGGGGTGTGCATGAAATCTTTGCTGTCCATCGCAGCAAGGTCGATCCCGTCTACAAAGGCTTCCAGTTCGGGAAAAGGATCAGCAATGCGAAGATCCTCCATGGGTTCTGGCGAGGGTTTTGACTCAATAACGCAGTGGGTATGCGAAACGATGCGGCACACGCCAATAAAACCATATGTGCGCGCGACGACCATGGGCACGTTGTGCGGCAAAAGGGCTTCTTCGATGGCGAGGAGGCTTTGCTCGGGCATTTCTGTTGCAATTACAAGGGTAAAAGTGTTCAACACCGTGGAATCTCGCGTGACGAATTCTACCGGATCGCTCACGACAAACTCTCCCTTGACGTCTGGATTGAGCTCCTGCAGGAGCTCGCACGTCGTTTCTGCGCGGCCTTTGCCAAGATATTCCTGCGTCACGAAGAAGTTGTTGCTCACGTCCGCTTCCCCGACATTCTCGTCGTCTACGACTGTGAACTTGCCAATTCCTGGGAGCACCAGGTTTTTTAGCGTTTCCGTGCCCGTAGGCCCTGCCTGAACACATGCAATGGGTTGCGTCGCTTCACGTCAGCTAACTCTCTCTCGCTCACTCATTCACTCTGTCTCTTTGATCAAGTACGAGTGGCTGCGATACAAGGATTTGCTGGATCGCGCACTTGACAATGCTCGCCACTTACCTTGAGCAAGAGGATGTGCGCCTCAGCCAAGCTCTTTTGCCCGTGGCTCCCCCAGAGTCGCAGCTGGCGGTCGTACTTGGCGCCAGCTTCGTCCATCGTGCTTGCCCCTTGCTTGCTTGCTCGCTTGCAACCTCGTTCTCCCCCCTTCAACTCGCCGCAGAGGGGCTCCCTTCACTTCGCGTGCAATGCGCTCGCTCACGCGGTGCCGCTCGACCTCTGCATCCACGCGCCGCGTGGCCTCGCGTTTCCCGCTTTTCCTTTTGCCGAGCGAGCTGCGCTTGCTTGGCCAACTGCGTGCGAGATGAAAGATACACAAGCAGGAATTTGCGTTGCGGACCCGGAGTCATTCGTTTCGGCGGTGTGGACTTGCGATAGGGGATCCGGTCCAACGGTCGCCTCGTTTTATCTTTGCTTTTTATTTTTGGTATTTTTCCCTCCTCCTCCTGCACAGTCAGTCTCTGGAGCCGCGCGCCGATAACGCGCGCGCGATCGTTCGAGGCTGGCTGCTGTCTGCTCTGCTGCTGCGCGCCAGCGGTCTTTCCAGAAACTGCAGCAGCAGACGAGCGCGGAGAACGCCTTGCGATCCATCTCCACGCACGCGTGGCGGTCGTGGAAGGCGAGCCTGAGCCCGAGAGGCCATTTGGCCCTGGCGGGCTGGCGACTCTCAAGCGGAAGTGGCGTATACCGCGCATAGCCTACTTGCGAGGGGCGCGCGCAAGTGGAGAATGGGCCGCCCGAACTACCTTTCGCCTACCATCCTGGCTGTAATAAACACAATAGACACAACAGCTCGAAGCGAGCAGGACGAGACGAGCCCTCTTCACCAAAAGCCCAACCACCGGACGCTGCGCTGCGCAAGACCTTGCCCGCGCGCGGCGGCGTCTACGCGGAGAAGGCGCTCTTGGCGTCCAGCCCGGGCCGTCTCGGCGGACGGGCGCGCGGGAGGACCGTCGGCCGCCGGGCGCGGAGGCGGAGACCGGGCAAGAGCGGCGGGCCTCGAGACGAGACTCGCCGGCGCAACCGTCGGCGGCGCGAGCTTGGCGAGATGGACCTGCGCGAAGAGTCGAGCGCTCGGGCTCGCGGCGGCGGGCTTGCGCAGCAGGACGGGCGACGCCAGCAGGGACCGGAAGGGGGCGGGAAGATGGGCTCGCGGGCCTATCAGTACCAGAACCAGGACCCGGACCAGCAGTACGTGCAGCAGCAGCAGCAGCAGCAGCAGCAGCAGGCGGCCAAGTCGCGTGCCTCGGCGCCGGGCAAAAATGCGGCGCCAGGCAAAGGCCCAAAGCAAGTCAAGTTCGAGGTGGTGTACTGCTCAGGGGAAGATCCAGAGTTCCCTGCGTCGGAGCTAAACGTGCACTCGCCGCAGACGCAAGGATGGCAATCACCGCCATTCTGCGCATACCCGCAAGAGATTGGCCTCGGCTTCTTGGTGGGCGAGGTCGACCTTGCCCAGCTGCAAATCCTTTCGCACCAATCGAAAATTGCAACCAAAATTGACGTCTACGTGGGGCGAGGGAACTCGTACGAGTCATGCAACTTTCGGCGTCTTGGACATCTGAGCCTCGACAGCAATGAGCGCAGCAATTTTGCCGCCCGCGAGCTCAAATCCGTGTACATCGGTAAACAGGGGAGCTTTCTCAAACTTCTCATCCACAAGTGCCACCTGAACAGCCTCAATATCTACAATCAGGTCGGTGTCATGGCCATCAATGTTCTCGGGCATGCCATCGCAAACGGAAATGGGCACCCAGGGCGCGACGGGTACCTCGCAGCGGAGTCCAACCAGAGAATGAGTGAAGGCCGAGGGGGATCAGATCGGGCCTATCCGACTGCTGCCTCCAGACAAGTGCCCCCGCTCCAGGATCTTGCAGTGGATATGCAATTTGATCCCGTGACCGCCAAGCTGCTCCGCGAAGTGCACGATGCAAAGGAACGCGCAGTCGAGGAAGAAGAGTACGAGCTTGCCAAGCAACTCAAAGAGGCTGAGGGCCGTCTCAAACATGTCGGTGTAAAGCTTGCCCGTCTCGAGGCTGCCAAACGGGATGCTGTCGCATGTGAGGATTATGACCAGGCTGCAGTCGTCAAACGAGATATGCAAGCGATTCGGGCAGACCTCGAGGCAGAAGTCTCTCCTCTCTTGTACCGCCGTCCCTCTGCGCGCCAGCCAGCTGGACCGCCTCAGCAGCGGCACTCTGGTCCGCATCAATCTGTCGGCCCGCATTCTTTTGCTCAGCCCCAGCAGCCGCACGATAGTCATTTCAATGCAGGATACGGTCCTTCTGGCGGACCCGCACCCCCATACGGAGAGCCGCACGCCTCGCATTACAACAACAACGAAGCAATGCCCGAAGACACGCACATGCACAACAATGGTCAAGGTGGCGGACCTGCAGCAGATGGGCCCCAGACTCATCATGGTGGACATCAGCACACATTCTCGCCGCAAATGCCTGCGCAGCCTGGCCCGGTCGAGGACGAACGCCCGCTTCCCGTGCTTCAGCATCAAGAGCAGCAACGACAGCATTCACCCTCGGGAGCGGCGAATGGCATGAACTCTGCACGATCTGCCGGCCGCCTTCCTGGTGACGAGCCGACAATGGGCGGCATGGGCGGCGCCAATGGGATGTACGAGGACGACGAGGCCGCTGGGCCGGCCACCGACCCAGCAGTCATCGCCGAGGCTCTGGACGGTGTCGCAGGCGCTGATGAGCTCCCCGAGGCCGAGCCGCTACCGAAAGGCCTGGGCAATGAGGTTCAGCCACTCATTGATGCCTTTGGGGAGTATCTCGTTCGCTGTCTCTATAGTCGTCAGGTGCGTCTCCGTGCCGCGGCTATGAGCAAGCTGGAGATTGACCTCGAGCGAAAGTTTGACATGAGTGACGCTCGCATCTTTGGCGCGATCTGCACCGTCTGTCGTATGTCAGCAACCGACAAGATTGCCAATATTTACATGCAAGGCGTAAAGCTTCTCGAAACAGCGAGCACACGAGCGAACGACGCCGGCGGACTCAGACGTCATGATGTGCACCCGCTTGTGGAGCCGCTTATGCCACTAATCATTGACAAGCTGGGAAATAATGCAGCGCGCATTCGGGACGCAACAGCACAGCTGCTCCAACACTTGGCACGTCTCAAGGTCGTCGGCGTACATACTGTAGCAGGCGCCGTGCTTAAACTATTACGGCCTGGAAAGTCAATGCTATGGCGCCAGCTCTTGGGTCGCCTCAAGCTCCTCGCGGACCTCATTGCAGAGTTTGAGATGAAGGATGCAAATGGTCTCAGTCTTGAGGCAGTCATGAGCCTTATTACCGCGTACAGTGGGCATGTTCACCCCAATGCAGAGGTGCGCGAATGTGCCAAAGAGGTTGTTCTCCAGGTTTATGCACAGGTTGGCGATACGGTCATGCCGTATCTCAAAGACTTGCGTCCCAAACAAATGGAGGAGTACGAGGCTGGCTTTGATCAGATTGATCGATCGCAGGGGCGATCGCCAGTCAAGCGAGCCGCTCGGGCAGACACAGAGAACAAGCCCACTGCGCGTTCGGCCCGTTCCACCCGCTCCCATGGGTCGCCAACGCCCGGCAAGGCCAAAAAGGGCGCACATAGTTCAAAGTCTGGCGCAGCAGGCGGTGGCAATTCCCCCGGAGCAAGGACGGAGCGAAGCCGCAGGGCGGGCTCCAACGAGCTTGACGAAGGCTCGCCACGCTCGCAAGAAGTTAATATCAACATCAATGTGTCTCATGGCGGACGTCACGATAATGAAGAAGAACTCTTGCCCGAACGCAACGGGTCTCATAAGAATGGAGGTCGTCATGCTGTTGAAGATGACGACGACGACGTCTCGTACGAGGAAGAACCGTTTACTTGCCAATTTTGCGGCCGCCACGATCCCGAATTTACGGATGATGCGCTGGACATTCATTACTGGAAGGAGTGCCCCATGCTCACGAGTTGTCTTCAATGCGAGCAAGTCATCGAGGTGGCGATGCTCAATGATCACCTTTTGAACGAGTGCGAAATGAAACACAACCACGAACGATGCCCTCGCTGCGGTGAGGCGATTGCTGCGCAGTATTTTAACCAGCACGTCAAGCGTGCCTCTTGTCGCCCGTCGCAGTCTGTCTCCAAGGCAAATCGTTGCCCGCTGTGTCACGAAGACGTCAAGCCTGGCGAGGACGGTTGGCGCGAGCACATTCTCATCGAGCCTGGCTGCAACAAGAACCCACGCACCGAGCACCTCCGTGGCTGAGCGTACAATACAAACCGTCCTTCACAAGAAGACTCGTTTCTTATTGAAAAAATGGGAAAACCTGGCTGGGCTTCTGTCGCGCTCTCATCTGTCTCTGTGTGCGCGGCAGTACAAGTCCCGGCATAAGCAAGCTTCGCAAAAAAGGGTGGGGGGCTGGTGGGTAAAAGTACGATAAAGGAGAACCTTGGATCCATGACTGATAGACTTCGCAAAGGCAAGCAAAAACCCCATAAAGACGAACTTTCTTTTTTCTCTCTGTACCAGTACTGGTCGAGCCTGAACATGTGTTTGCGAAAAGCAAAAGACCTAAGAAATTAAAGACCCCTTCTTTTATTTATTTTATTTTCTAAGATTATAGACCTACAACCTGTGATTCGTTGTGCGGCGCGCCAGCAGCGTCCAGGAGAGAGCGATAGAAGTCAACTTGTTCCCAAGAAACGACAAGAGGCTTGATCTGGCCGAGTCGCACGATAATAACTCGAGATTTGGGCGCTACAACCACAGCCTGTTCCTCGAATCCGTGTGCGACGAATGTCCCGCGCGGAAACGCCTCGTGGTACCAGTCCTTTCGCGGATTGACGCGACTCGAAAAGCGCTTGTCGCACGTCGCGAGATCGCTTTCACTCTCGTCAGGTCCCAGGGCAGGACCGAGATTTCCCCAAAAGTGAGCGCCGTGAACTCCCCTTGACGTCGGCGTTGGCGACGTGGAAAAACGCATCCAATTCTCTGGCAAAAGGCGCGTGTTGTTCCAAACACCGTCCTGAAGCAGAAATGTGCCAAACCTCGCCCAGTCTCGAGCCGTGGCCCATCCAAACGAAGAACCAATGAAAGTTCCGCTTGGATCGGTTTCCATGACGGCGCTATGCATGCCAAGTTTTTCAAAAAGGGCTTCCGTGGGGAATCGCAAGTACTCCTTGTGCGTTGCAAAGGTTCCCTGAAGGAACTTTGAAGCCACGTTGGAGGCGTGACTAGAATACCGAAAGCACTTGCTCGCGTTATGTGGGCCGCGAAAGCCAAGATGCGCTTGCACAAGTGAGCTATCCGTAAATAACATTTTCGTCGTGTCTGCCATTGGTGTGTAGTACTCGTCAAGATCGAGACCATCGATCATGCGCAGCACTTCCTCGAGACGAAGCTTTCCGCGGTCGTCGTGCGCGTACTCTGGCATGTACGTCCCCAGCTGGGCATCGAGACCCTGAGGAATTCCGCCTTCGTGGACACGGCGGCCGAGAAGGATGTTGAGCCAGCTCTTGGTCATCGACCAGCCGAGGAGCCGCGTCGTAGCGTTGCATCCGTCTCCATACCTTTCGTAGATGATTTGACCGTCCTTGATAACAAGCAGCGCACGTGTATGAAGACGGACGTCGTCAACGTGCGTGTCTGCAATTCTACGCAGGCGCTCAATATCAACATTTGCCTGGGCCTTTGCAACTGCCTTGCGATCGAGGCTGTCACCAAGAGGGAACGCGTCAGGACGTTGGGAAGTCGTCTGGGCAGCAGGAAACCCCTCCAAGAGTGCCGCAGCGCCATCAGGACGGGCGTCAGCATGCTCGAGTGCGCACCCAAGACGCGACGATTTCCAGCAAGCCCGTTTCTCGAGTCCCGGGAAAAATCGTGAAGACGCCACGACGCATTTCGACTCTTGTTCGACATCGAGGCGCGAGAAAAGTCGAATTGGCGGGAACACAAACTCGGCTTCGAGCGCGCTCGTCAGACTCCTCCCTGCGACAAAGACCACTGAGCAGCCGATCTTGGCGCCATAGCCATTGCTCATTTGCAGGCCTTGCTTGACCTCTTCTTCGAAGTGGACCACGAACACGCCGAGCGCCACAGCCAGCACCACCACCAGCAAGGTTGTCCAAGCAAGGCAGCCCATCGTCTTGCTCTATTCGCGTCGCCGCCGATTCGTTTGCAATGTCGATCTATACCTACCTGCTCTTCTTCTTCCGGCCGTCCCCCAAAATCCTCGACTGCGAAACCCTTTTTTGATATTTATGTATCCGTTGGAAAGCATAAACACTGTGGCACTGTGGCGGTCACGGTGCCCGTGACTTGGACCGTGACCGTGACCGTCACTCGCTCGTAGCCCCGCCACATCTTGAGTCGGAGTTCGAGTCTTTTCCCGCGTCTATAGAGGAGTACAGGAGTACATATACCATGGTATGGGGATAATTTTCAGAGCAATGTGATGCGATGCGATGCGATGCGCTCATGAGAGAAAGGCGAATCGTTGTGCACTCTATTGCCCCTCGGCATCGTTCGATCCAAAAGAGAAAAGAAAAAAAAAAAGAGGTGTGCGCTAGAACGCACGCATCCTGGAGACGTTGAGAAGCAGGACGTTTGACGAACCAAGAAGAGTCTCAATTTGCCCTTGGGCGCTGTCTTGACTTGGCGGGCAGAGACAAACGTGGAATATAGGACACGCGAACCGGGTGGGCCGGGCCCGCCGTGCAAGGAGCGATGGCGTCCATGCAGCCGGCGTCAGAGATGCGACAAGGGCCATCATCCTCGAGCAGCGTGATGCCGCTCGAAGTAGTGATCGCACCATCGACGTCCGAAGGCGCACTGGGCCCGCCAGCCACTAATAGTGTGCTTGCCAATCCACATGCAGGGGATGAACGCGACGGACTACCCGAGTCTCAGGGGCCCGGACTACACCGTGCCAAAAGAATCCATCCGACGCCGCTCGAGCCCGCACGCAGAGACTGGTTAGGTCCAGCAAGGACGCAAGTATATGTGCCTTTTGCACCTCCTTCCGGAGGGAATCAGAATGAAGCCAACGGACCGGCAGAGGTAGAATCATCTCAAGGTTCTCAATTCATCCACACTGATCCGAATAACTCTCACATTCTCCAAGAAAGTGTTCTCCAAGAGCCTAGTCTCACCGAGCCCGCGATGCGTCCAGATCCAGGGCCGGCAATCGATATTCATGTTGAGAACGAAACACAACATCTTGAATCAGTCCCTGTGCCAATGATGAATCCTGCACCTGCACCAGCTCCGCATATGGCTCCTCCAGCTTTGATGCCTCCTCGTCAGCAAATGGTAATGTATAACGAGCCTCAGCCCGAGCTCGTGCTTTCCAAACCTGCGCCCAAGCTCAAGCCCATGGTGAAAGACGAGGATCTTTCTCCCGCGGAGCTTCTCATGCGAGGTGGATCCCTCTGGAAGATTGCCTGTAACCCCACTGTCCACACGGGCATCGCGAAACGAAAATGGTTCAAAATTGTTATCCCTCGGGGTGCAGGGCCAGATGAGGCCTTGCTCGAGTGGCACGATCCCGAGCGCGCTCACAAAAGACCTCGATCAATACCCATGAATCGCGTTGTCAAGGTACTTACAGGCCATCAGACGAAACCCTTTTTCGCCATGCAAGCTTGCGATCTGCCTCCAGCGAGACTCTCGTTCTCGCTTTTACTCCCTGGACGCTCACTTGATCTGGCTGCACTTCGCGAAGATGATCTGAAAATATGGCTCGAAGGTTTGTGCTATTATGCATGCAATGCAAGTGTCAAGCAAATCTGGGCTGCAGATCGTCATGTTGATTCAGGATCGATTACTTTTGGTGCTGACGGAAGATCAGAGCACAAACAAGAGACGGTTTCGGAAGAGCTCTTTTTCGACCTTTTCGACGCTGCGTACGGAAATGAAGTCACCGCCTTTGAGCAAATTTTGGGCGGCAACAACCTCGACGTTGACACTCTCGAGCCATGTGTGGCATATGGCGATTCCTGCCTCGTGATTGCATCACAGCGCGGCTACACGAAAATTGCCGAGATTTGTTTGCGGTACGGGGCTGTTAATGACCCCCATCCTGACTACGGCCAGACCGCGCTACAAGCTGCAGTAAGCCATGGCCAGATGGTGTGCGCCAAGCTGCTCTTGGAGACTGCAGCGCCGAGCAAGATGGATACCGTGATTGTCAATGAGACAGACCAAAAGGGCAGCGCGCCCATTCATCTCGCATGCCATCTCAAGGACCGGAACCTGATCCAACTCTTGCTCAAGCATGGCGCTGATATGACAATTGTGGATAAAAAGGGCCGCACCGTCTTGCATTGTGCGATTCTCACACGCACCGCCGCCCAAAAGGGTCGCGCGCAGGAAACGGTCCAATGTCTGCGCATGCTGCTGGACCAAGGCGCAGATGAGTTCGTCAACGTACAGGACGATGCTGGCAATACTGCGCTGCACTTTGCCGTGCAGACAGGAAACGCTGAGGTCGTCCGTGTGCTGCTCGAGTCAGCGGGCAACCCTCTCATCACGAATGCAGACGGTTTCCAGCCTTATCACGTCGCCATATCTCGAAATGCTACCGCTTGCCTCACGCTTCTTCGCGAGTACGAGTCGTGGTTCTCTGCGCACGAAGCAGCAACAGCGTCAAGACGTGCAGCTACCTCGAAAATGGAATTATACTCGTCGACATGTGCTCAGTCGCAGACAGTGCATGAGCAAGAGCACGGAGCGCCGCAACATAGTCACCAAAGGCAGCGATGGCAAGAACATTATACCGATGACGGCTACCCGTACTACGTGAACGAGTGGACGGGAGAGTCGCAGTGGGAAGATCCCCAGATTGCGGATGCCTCGTGTTTGGTCCAACGTGCCACGCCTTTTGAAGTTGGAGCCGCGCACTACCTAGAGTCTGCGGGTCTTGCCGCGGCGGCGGCTCGTCATCACGAATCTTCTTCGGGACAATTGGCTTTGAGGGAAGCGATTCATCATGTGGCCTCACTTGACGATACGCAGCAGCAAGGTCAGCTCCACGCGTATCATCAACAGGTCAATGAAGCCCGATACGGGCACGTGCAGCAGCCTCAGCAACAGCAACAGGGGTCACGAGGTGTTGGCGAGAGACTTCGCCACGAACTTTACAGAGCACGCAAAGCGCAGCGCGGTGGATCTCTCGCAGCAGGGCAAGCGGGAGCGTCGTCTTTGTTCACTCATCATCCGGATGAGGTAGTCCAATCAAGATCACCTTGTACTTCCAAAAGTCGGCGACGCCGATCGAAAAGACGCAGTGGAGATGATGACGTGGATGGCAGTGAGACATCCGCGAGTGATGGAGAGGATACAAATACCGATGACGACGAGAGCACTGAGGGCGATATTGCCACGGAACGGCCCCGCAGTAAAAAGCGCCACGGGCATCATCGAAAGGAGGACCAATGTACGAGCATCCATCGCACGAGTTCCCGACAGAGTGGTCAGAGTCGCAGTACTTTTTCTGACGACGAGAGCGACCAGGCTAGTGGGGATGACAGCTCTGCTCAGTCTGGAAAAGCTACTGCATCGAGAGGAAAGACGGCATTGCGCCGAGCATTAAAAAAAGGCAAAGATACAGCTGCGCACCGCGCCACTGCTGACTTTGAGAATGACACAAGTTTTGACAAGAAATCTCCACGTGAAACACTTGACGCGATCTCTTCGCACGGAGAGAGAGCCTTATTTCAAGAATATACTGAGGAGAAAGACGAGTTCATTGGTACGCGTCTGGATCAAGCAAATGCTGCAACGACGTCCAGTCCGCTCGAAAAATCTCGAGCACATGATGGAAAGGAAAAAGCGGAAAGTAAGCAAGAGATAGCTGTGACAGGAACGTCGGCTTTGCTTGAAGAGGTCAAAAAGGCCGGCTTTGCACGCTCGAATAAAACTTCGGAACCCCATACGCCTCCAAATGACCCTTCCAGTTCTCTCCAAGAGTCCAAAGCAGATGATGCTACTTCCACTGTGAAAGACTTGGCTAAATATGTGCAAATGCGAAAGTTCGGCATTGCAGAGGCTGCTGTTCGACAGAAGATGCTGATGGATGGTATAATTGACGAAGCTGCCATCGCCAAGGTGCTGGCGACTCCAGCACAGCAGACTACGGGTACAGAGCCAGAAAGCAAAAAAGCTGCGCTGACCAAAGCGTTATCTGAACGAGGCGTCGGCCGCAAGATAAACGACGAGGGCGGGAAGGAGGAAGTCGTCGCACACAATGGGCCGTCCGCAGAGGAGGCCATGGAAAAGCTCGAGGCAATGGAGTGTTTTGGAAAGTACCAAAAAATGAAAAAGATGGGAATACCGCCACCCGCTATCAAGCAAAAGATGATGAAGGATGGCTTGAGCAATGATATTGTGACGCTGTTCGAAATCGCTTTCAAGATTGCGGCCCCACCGGCTCCACCTTCCGGCAAGCGGCCAACGAATCGTCGGAGTCGATCGGTGCTCAAGTTGCATTGGAATACGCTGCAAGTTGATTCGGTGGAGAATACTGTATGGGCAACCAAGGCATCGACAGCAGCGCTACCGGACGAAGACCTGAAAGATCTCGAGGAGCTCTTTGCCGCAAAAAAGGCAACGAAAAAGGTATTGACGTCGTCAACGCGCTTTGTTGAAAAATCAAAGCGACGCAGCACTGTTTCATCAAAGCGAGAGAATAATGTTGGAATTGGTCTTGCCCAGTTCCGCAAGGCCTTTGCCTCGATGGACGAAATTGGGCTGGCGATCGACGCCGCCGATGCGGATCGACTTGGCGGCGCTCGTGCGCAACTTCTTCTCGATCTCCTTCCAGACGCCGAGGAAACGCGAGAATTGGAACGAGCTTTGTCGCGAATGTCGGAAGCAAGCTTTCTCGAGGAGGCGACGCCCGTGGAGCGTTTCTTCGTCTCCATTCTAAAAATTGCGCAGGTGAAGCGCAAGGTTCAAGGTATTGTCTTTGAACAGCAATTTGGCGACCTCCAAAAGGAACTTGAGACGCGGCTTGGCACAATGTTGCGCGGATGTGAGGAGATTCAATCCAGCAAACGGCTTCAGCAAGTCTTCAAGATGATTCTAGATATTGGCAACTACATGAACGAGGGCGATGAGGCGGGCTTTACGCTTGATTCGCTGCTCAAGCTTGGCGAGACACGTGCTGCCGATCGCAAAACGACAGTGATTGACTACCTGTGCAAAGTTGCGCACCGCAAGGGCGGAGACGAACTATTACACGTCGATGATGAGCTCAAGTCAATCGAAGCTGCAAGCAAGCTCCTCCCTAGCGATTTGCTGCAGCGCGCTAAGAAGCTTGCCTCTGATTTGGACAATGCAGAACGTCTTGTTGCCTCGGAAGAAGAAAACGATGCAGCATCAGTTTACGCAGGAGCAATGAAACCCCGTCTGGCGCTCATTAGACCGCAGGTGACTGCACTTGTGACTCGTGCCGAGTCAATGATTGCAGCAACGCGCGATGCAGTCAGCTACTTTGGAGAGAATCCCGATGCATGCACGCCGCAGCATATGCTCAAAGTGCTGCACAAATTTCTGCTGCTCTTTCGTGACTCGCGTCGCAAATTCTTGCACAAGCTCAAGCTTGAGCGCAGACGTCAAGACAAGCTCGATGCCCAGGCAGCGCAATCGCGCTAAGCAAAAAGAAGCTTTCCGATGCAAGTCGGGGGATACAATTCATGCGCATGCAGCAACCGATTCAGATGGATACTGGATGCAGGGTCTGATAGCCTGCTCTGTTCAATTTTGTATGAGATCGAATGAGATTGGAAAGATAATCAGAGTCTTTGATTTTAAAAAAAAAGAACAAGTTGCTGCTCTTACTGGGTATGCTACGGAGTTCGTGCATTGCATTCTACTTTGTGAGTTCTTCCTCCTTGCCGGTGAAAGCGGTCTGAAGACCGAGATCTTCTGCGCTGTCGAGATGGTTTGTGGAGGCAGTGAGATGCGCATGAAAGGCGTTGGCGCCAGGGCCAAGCGGGTTGCCTTCGTCAAGCGTCTGCGCGTTTTCAGCACGCTGAAGAATAGAAATGGCAGTGAAACCAAGCGGGGGGCAGTGTTCACCCGTGAGATAGTTGAATAGGGTGGCAAGGGGCCCTCCGTGCGAGCACAAAACAATGGTCTCATCGGGAAAGGCGTGTGCCGCTGCAGCAGCAAAGCGTCCGATCCGTGCACGCATAATGTCGTGCTCCTCGGGCGTTTCAATCGTGTATCCAGGGAGAAATACGCTGACGTGAGACTTGTTCAAGTTGTCAACATCAGCGAAGTCGGCGCGGGTCTTGAGCAATTGGTTGGCGGGGACATGGGCTTGGGAGCGGAGCTTGACGCCCTCATAGCCAGACCCAGTTTCGAACCCCGGGGGTCCACCCCACGTACTGTCGCTTTTTTCTGCAAGAGCCCAGGAGCGATACCAGTCCTCGCCCAGAGCTTCGCCGAGGCTGTTTTCCAAAGCGATTTCAATCTTGTTGCCCTCTTCGAGACCTTTGCGGAGCGCTACAGAGGTCTCGACGCAGCGTGTGAATGGACTCGAGTAGATTCGCGTCGCTGGCGGTAGTCCGAGCTCCTTGAGCTTTCTCGAGATCTCCTCGCCTGCAATCTTGCCTTGCTCGTGGCCATGCTCCGTTAGCGGCGTGTCCCAGGGCCGTTTGGAGCCATCGATCCACGCTTGCTTGCGGCGATAGTCAAGGCGCTCGCCGTGGCGTACTAGAACGACGACCATTTGATGTTCGCTTGTGTTGACAATCTGCTTTTGGTGTGCTTTGGTTGATCCGGCACGAGATGATGCTGAGCGTCACTGTCGCATCAAGGCTACAAAAAAAAAAGGAAGAAAAAATTTCCTCCGAACTCGCAATCGAATCAAGACAAGCGTTGCTTGAGATGGGGTTCGTGGTCCAGTCAAGAACGCTGTCGCCGAGGAAGAATCGTGAAAGGGAACACTTCTCTGCGGGTTTGATGATCATAGGCCTATGCCATGGTGCAGCTGCTGCTGATGCTATGCACGGAGATGTGCGTGCCCATCCTGAATGAGGAGGAACTAATGTAAAAGGACAAAGGGAAAAGTAAAGACTCACGAAGGAAAAGGAAAGACTCACAAAGGAAACGTAATGTCGGCGGGTGGATGGCGCTTTTTCTTTTTCAGATTTACACATTTAGATTTCCGATTAAACGTTCGAGACTCTATGTTGAGAACCAGGTGCCATTGATTGTGCTAGTTCCCTTTTTTGTAAAACCCAGCTCGTAATCCTATAGCTACTCTTGAGAAAGAGTAGTACTGGAAGAAGAAGTAGAAGGAGCAAAAGTGGCTGCCAGCTTCTTGATGAGAGAGTTGCCCGAAAAGATTACGGGCTCCTCAGATGTTGCTGGCGGTGGGGTGGTTTCTGCATCGTTCACCATGGCACGCGCAAGAAGAGCAACGTCGAGACTAGGCAGAATGGCGCCTGCCACCTTTTCCAAGGTGCGTGAGGCATCGGGACGCATTAACATGCCAGGCCTGAAGATGGTTACACGAGGGAATCCTTGCGAAGTGAGCGCTCGCTCTTTGAGACCGATCGTCTTGCCATAAAAGAGCGGATGAAACCACTTGGGTGCGAAAGAACGGTCCGGGTCGGCGCCTTGCGCCGAGACGACGGAGGCGTGCGAAATACCTGCTTCCTTGGCAGCCTTGGCGACGCGCTCCGAGATGCCGACCTCAATGTCGTGAAATTTGTCGGCGCTGCCAGCGTCTGCACGGGTGGTGCCGATGCAGTTGAAAAAGTGATCGATGCCGTGGAGGCTCGCGGTATCGATCTTGGCATCTTTGTCGAGCATGTCCATGACAATAGAAGTGACCTTTTCGCTCTGTACTTTGGGATCCCTGCGGCCAATGACGACGACCTTGGTCCAGTCTTCCCTGTCAACGAGCTCCTGCAGCACCTTGGACCCGGTCGCGCCGGTGGCGCCAATGAGTAGAGCACTTCTGCCCTGGCGGCGTTCATGCTGGCGGAATTCGCTCATCTTCTCGTCGCCTTGCCTTGCGTACGCAAGCCCAAGCTTCTCTTCCACGTCCTCGAGCCTCGACAGCGCGCCGAGCGTTGCTGCGAGCAAGAGCCCAAGTCCAGCGAGCTTGGCTCCCACGCGCATATGCAGCTCGTGCTCGAAGCCTCGCCCGAGTACCTCGCGCCTCGGGAAGACTCGGGGCAGCGCTGGCTGGCGTCCGAGCAGGCTCGCGCGCAGCAGCAGCCGCTGCAGGGACAAGGCGTGCGCAAGGGTGGTTTCTGCCTACGCTCCTCTCCGATCCGGACACGGTATTGCGGGAATGGATGAAGCTCGAAGCCCGAAGTTTGAGGCGATTTTGCGATTTTGACGGATTTTGACGAATTTTGACAACAAAAGAAGAAGAACAAGGAACAGGAGGAGAAGGTCGACAAGGTCTACAAGAAGCAGAAGATGACGACGATGGTGACAAAGAAGAAGCCTGTAAGGCGAAGAAGGCAAAGACGAAGAAGAACGAGACGAGAAGGAGGTGAAGATCGAAGCGCAGCGATCGAGGCGATCTGTCTGAAGAAGAAATTGCGAGAAAAAGGAGAAAGGGCGAGAAAGGGCGAGGAGAAAAAGGAGAAAAAGTATACGTATAGTTAGAAAAGATAAATGACCAACCAATGGCAAGTTGAACTTGAAAGAGAGAACCATTCACATCAATGGCAAACTCGGAACAGGAGTCGGAGCAGGAGGAGAAGAAGCAGCAGCAGCAGCAGCAGCGAGGATGAGCGACCGCGTGCGCGCGCTGCAGGAGCGCGTGGTGCAGCTGGAGCGCGAGGGCGCGGACAAGGACGCGCGGATCGAGGAGCTGCGCCGCAAGGTACGTCGTAGTCGCGCACGGGAAAGGGCGCGATGGGAGAGCCAGGGACGATTGATTGGATGGATGGATGAATGGATGGAGAGCAAGCGCAGCGCACCGAGCAGGACCGACCGACGGTTGGACGCGCGCGGGCTCGCGTGGAGCAGAGGAGAAGGTCGCGCGCGGCAGGAATTGCCAGCGCAGGGGAGAAGGCGGGGAAGAGGAGGGTGACAGAGAATGGAGAACTGACGCGAAGGAAGGGTGACTCTGTCCACGTCGATTCGATTGATTGGTTCATGTCCGCAGCGTCAGGTTGACCTGACGTCGGAGAAGCGCGAGGCGTTGACCAAGGAGCGCGCCGAGGAGCTGCTCGGCGCGGCGGACGTGGATGCCGTAGCCGTCACGCTAGGCACGAAGAGCTTTGGCAAAGATTCTTCTGCAGTGGCAGCCGAGGTCTTGCGACAAATGAAGGCGCTCGAGTACGCAGATCTCGCCGACATCATCGCGGGACGGCCCGAAGCTGAGGCGCTCGAGGTGCTCAAGGAAATGTGTGGTGCGCTGCCGACGTCGCAGGTGCGCGTATTAGATCTTTCAGAGAACGCGCTCGGCGAAAAGGGTATTCGCGCTTTGAGCGATATTCTCAGCGCGATGTCCTCCCTGCAAGAAGTCAAGTTCATGAACAATGGCTTGTCGGAGCTTTCGATTGAGCTGCTCCGGGAGTGTCTGCCCAAGAGTGAGCTTCGCACACTGCACTTTCACAACAATATGTCGGGCCCCGGCGGGGCGCGCGCGGCGAGCGAGATCATTGCGCAGTGCCCTGTGCTTGAGGACTTTAGAATGTCGTCGAGTCGGGTACGTCCCGATGGCGGTCTGCCGATGATTAAGGCGCTTTGCGCTTTGGGCCCGCGTCTTCGCCGTGTCAACCTTTCGGACTCCATGTTCGACAGCGACTGCACGGAGGCTCTCGTGGAGGGACTTTCGTCCATGACAAATTTGACGGACCTCATTCTTCGCGATACTGGTATCGACAAGGATGCGCTCCTCGACGCTCTCGAGGACCCAACGGTGCTTCCGAAGCTCTCAGTACTCGACTTGAGTGGTCTCGAGCTGGACGCGGAGGCTGGCGAGCGCGTAGGCGCGCTGGTGAAGTCGCGATTACGTCTGCGCAAGCTGTGGATGGATGACAACGAGCTCGAATCGGAGGGCGCCGAAAACTTTGCCGCCGCTGCCAAGCCTTGCATGCTGGAGCTTCTCTCTGTGCAGACGAACACGATTGGCCAGCGCGGAGCGGTTGCACTGGCACGTTTCGCAGCAGCAACGCCGACGCTCACTCGTCTCGACCTCAACGACAACACCATTTCCGAGGTTGGTCTCGTTAAAGTCAAGTCCTTGCTCGAGAAGAAGGGCCGGATTTCAGTCCTCGGCAGCCTTGACGAGAACGTTGATGATTGCGACGAGGACGAGCCTTTGTCCGATAACGAGGATGACGAGGATGAGAACGTTGCGGATGCTGGCGTGGAGGACGACATTGACGCCTTGGCGGATGCCATGGGCCAAGGCATGGCGCTCAAGTAAACGTACCCATTCACACTCTACGTTTGGTTAAGAAATGAGAGACAATCAAAACTGCATTGCACTTTATATCTGTTAGCTCTGAAGTCTGCTTTAATCCCGTTTTCTTTTTTGTTCTCGGGGAGTGTACGAGAGCCAAAAGTGACCGAGATGGTGCTGCTTTTTTTAGGAATTGACGACTTTTTTTCTGGTTCTTTAATTTTCTGATTCTGGATGAGAAGAGTCCAGGAAGTCAAGAATCGAGCGGATGCTTTGAGGCCGGCGCGGTCGTCATTGTTGATCTGAAAACCATTTGTCGACGACGGACGAAAGTTGTAGAATTTGCATGAGTCGATGTGAATGGCTCAGGCCTTTCTCCCGAAAATAATATCGAGATCCATGCAAGCATTTCCCCAATCCAGATTTTCCCCAACGAAATGAACCTGCACAACAACATTTCCATACGACTATAGTTTAGCATTTGTAGCAAAGGCACGAAACGTTCTGATAATGAACATGAATAAGCTGTCTTGCTTGGTGCACCACGTCAAATCCGAAGCCCTCTCCAATGATGACGTGCCAAGGCCCACCAAACTTTTTGTCCATGTTAGACTTGATCAGCGATGCTGCAGACTGCGTAGCGAATACATATAGAAACGAGACGAGTCAGGTTCGGGTTTTCCTGTGACGCTCTCATACACCAAAAAGTCACCATTGCATTGCCATGATGATGTTTTTGCTTCTTCTCTCCTTGTTTGCTTTTCTCCCTGGACTTACTTCGTACTCGTGTGAGGAAAGGTATTTGTCAAGCGCCATGACAATGACGTCTCTCGACTCGGTTTCCATCTCGAGAACCATGTCGCACGACTTGATTTGAGGCGTTTGCCTAAACTTGGACCATCCTTCCATCTTGTAGACGGGCTTGTCCATGTTTGCCGAAGAAGCAGACGTCGCCGAGGCCATCTTCTTTGGGTTGTTGTTCTCGTCTGGCTTGGCTTTGGTCGCCACCGGCCGGCCGGCTTCGCGCCGCCCTTCCCCTTTATACTTTTTTCTTTCGTTCACCTCGGGCCGGGAGACGCGCGACGGCGCGAGCTGTGCTCCCTGCTCCGTCTATGTTTCGCTCTGCGCCCCCTGCTCTTCCCTGTTCTGCCGCGTCGAGGCGACGAACGGTCTTCAACGGTCTGGGCTCGACGCGTGCCTACTTGCTTGCCACGACGAGACGTGCGCAAATGAATAAACAAACAGGAGTCAACGGAGTCCTCTGCAGGCGCGATGATTAACATGCAGCGGCCCCCTTTGCCTCCGTAACGGACCCAATCGGGGTCGTGTCAACAATGGGGTCTACGTTACGAACGACAAGGATTTTTTTTTTTTCACCATCGATCTTTTTGTGCGCCTCGGCCCGAAGAGGCGCCGGCAGCAGGCGGAGCCTCGCGTTCGCGACTGCGAGTGGCAGGGACGACAGCCTGACAGTGAGTTCGCTGGCGCGACAGACCTGTTTTGGCCAAAGTACCCTGCGCTGTGCGGCACGTTGGATGAGGCCGGGAGCTAGACGCGTCGGAGCGATCTTGCTGGGGCTAGTCCTCACAGTCTTGAGCAGTTCGGGAAGCGCGACGACTTCGACGACGACCTCGGCCTCGGAGTGCTCGACGACGGAGGAGACGCAAGGGACTTTCGACGCAATGGCGGGCATCTTCAAGTTCGCGTCCAAGGACGATTTGAGCGAGGCGGTGGGTGATCATGTTCTGCGCGTGACGCAAGAGGCTGCGGAGAAGGATAAGTTCCTCGTGGCCTTGTCTGGCGGGTCGCTGCCCAAGCTGCTCGCGGCTGGCCTGCTCAAGCACCAGGACGAGATTGATTTCTCGAAATGGCATGTGTTCTTTGCAGACGAGCGGCATGTCCCGCACGACCACGAGGACAGCAACATGCTGGCGTGCAAGAATGAATTCCTGGCTAAGATTCCGGGCATCAAGGAGGACCAGGTCTACGGAATTGACTATTCGGTGCCCGTCGAGGAGGCTGCACAGCGGTACCAGGTTGCCATTGAGGCAGTAACGGGTGTGAGCGCGGCCTCGGGTGCGCCGCCGCCGAGCTTTGATCTCGTGCTGCTTGGCATGGGCCCCGACGGACACACGTGCAGCTTGTTTCCGGGCCATGAGCTGCTCAAGGAGACCGAGCACTGGGTAGCCCCGATTAAGGACTCTCCCAAGCCTCCGTCGGAACGCATTACCCTCACATACCCTGTTCTCAATGTTGCGGCGAACGTCTTCTTCCTGGCGGCGGGCAAGAGCAAGGAAGATGTCCTGCCTTTGACTGCGGGTTTGACTGTCGAGGGGCTCAACGAGCTTGGCGAAGCCGCGCTGCCTGCGGCGCGGGTTCGTCCTGTGTCAGGTAAGCTTGCTTGGTTCGTGGATGAAGAGGCCGCGGCAAAGCTCTGATTGATGGGTTATGCCTCTCCTCACACTATATTCTTATGAAAGCAAAGTGGTAGAATGATCTTTTCTCTACATGGTGTCCTCTTCGTTTGTTGTCTGTTTTATTGTATACGTTTCTTGTTTGTTGTTGTTGGAGTTTTTTGTTGTTTTTTCCCCCCATAAATTTGATCTGATCTGAACTGTGTGACGTGCCTTTCCATTGATGCAAACACTGCTGCTATGTGATTAGGCCTCGGCCTAATACTGTTTCTATCTTTAGTTTCATTCTTGCAGCGAAGAGAGAAGTGGTATCAGAAAAGAAATGACAAAGTTGGTGTATAGTTTCAGAATCGAGAGCGAAAGAAAACCACGCGGGCTTTTCCGCTCGCGCATGGTATTGTTTGCTCTGTTCGTGGGTAGTAATAAATAGTGTGCATTAGGTGGAGAGGGCGCAGCGAGAACAGCTCACGCCATCAATCTCAAGTCTCGCGTGTTGTCGTCGTCGTTGACGTCGTTACCGAAGAAAGCCAAAGCGCTTGCACTCTGCTAGGATCATGCGCGTGCTGACCTCGCCCTTCATCAGATTGTGGTAGATGGAGCGCACGAGCGCAAGACGAGTACGTCCCTCCGACTCGGGTTTTCCCTCGCGTGAGCAGGCGCGGATGATGGCCTCGGTGCTGTTCATTGGTGGCGCGGACGCGCGTGATCCAATGTGCTCCTCGTCCTCCTCATCGTCTTTCTTCTCCGATTCGCTCTGGTCGCAGCACGGCATGACGAGGCTCTTCTTGGGAATCATGAGGATGCGCTTACCGTCGTGCACGAGGACATCGCCGTTCTTGTTCACGTGCAGAACCGAGACGTTCTTGCTCTGCGCGCCCTGCACGAGCGTCGCGCGCTTCTCCCCCTCCTCCATGTGCAGCGCGAAGACGGCCATGGTTGCTTGCTTGCCTGCTGCTTGCTTGGCTGGCCACCTGCTCCTCTTCGCTCGCTCGCTCGCCCGCTCGCTGGCTGGTGCCGCGGCCCGCTGGCTGCCTTGCTCGGCGATCGGGCTTTGCTTGGCCCGCCGCGCGTGCCGGCCTGTGAGCCAGCTAGCTCAGTACTGCTCCTGCGGCGCGCGCCGGCGAGGGAGCAGGCCGGGTCTAAAGAGGGTGTGTGCGGGTGTGCGTGCGTGTGCAAGAAAGAAGAAAGAAGCGAGCGCGTCGCGTCGCTGTCGAGCCGCGGCGACTCTGCTGCCTGCTCTACCTCTTGTGCTCTCTCTAGCACGTGCTCTCGCGGTCCTTCTCGCCGCGCTCGGGCTTGCTTGCTTGCCTGCTTGCCGGCTGGCTGGCGTGCGCAGGACGGGCTCGAGGTCAACCTCGAAGGGACGTACGCGTCAGCTATTTATTGCGCCCTTACACTCTGTGCGCAGCGGCGTCGATCTTGAGGCCACCTTCTCCGTCTACAAGTACGGCACGCGGGACTCGCCTCGCGCAGTGCACGTCGGCACACCTTCTGCCTTCCTCGCTCTGCGCGGCCGGCTACGAAAAGTAGTCGAAGGTAGTCGGGAGACGACACGAGGTAAGAAAGGAAAAAAAGTAAGGTGGTGGTGGTGGTGGCGCTTCTCCTCTCCTCGAGCGCGACGCTGCCTTCTTGCGTCTCACGCCTGCGTAGCTCGCTCGCTGGCTGCGCTGTCTGCCTCGCGACCGAGCACGGCGCGCGGCGGGGGCGGAAGGGCTGGGGGCGAGCGCGAGGGGTTCGTTGCGTTGCGGGTCTGGCCTCGCGTCGTCTCGTCTCGTCTCGCCTCGCCTCGTCTTCGAGCGTCCGGCTTTCGACCTTGCTTGCTTGCGCTCGAGGCCGCGTCGGCCTGGTCCCGCCGTCGGTCAGCCCGGGGCCGCGGGGAGCTCGCCGCGGGCTCGGGAGCGCGCGCGGCGGCGCGGTCGGCTGGCCTGGCCGCTGCCGGGGACGCGCTGTCGCGGCGCGAGGAACAACGATCGAGGCTTGGAGCTCCGGGCAAGATGGATGGATGGATGGATGCGCAAGCACAGAGACGAGCGCTCGCAGCTCCACGCGGGTGACCGGCTGCGCTGCGCTGCGCTGGGCTGGACTGGGCTGGGCTGGGCTCGCGCCGACGTCGGGGCGGTCGGGTCTCTGCGGCGAGGATCGGGTTTGAGGTTCTGTCTGCCAGGCGGGCTCTGACGCGGCCTGGGTCACTCGCTGACTGGGCGTTGTTTTGTCTGCTTTGTTTTCCAGTCAGCTTTTCGAATCCTTTGCCGCGCCTGCGCGCCGCCGCGACTACAAGTGCCTGTGCGCCTCAATAGAGACGTGAGGGGATTCGCGCCGCGCAGACGCGCGCCCTGCAGAGCGTCGCTGCCAGACGCAGACGGTCTAGCTGCGACGTCGTCGCCTGCGTCGGCCGCAGACGCCCCGCACCCGCGCGCTGCGGCCCGCATCTTGCTTGCTCCCCCCTTGCTGGCTGCTTGCTACCGCTCCGCTGCGGAGCGACTGCGGGCCGCGCGGGGGGCCTGGCGTTACGCGCGCGGTCGCATACGCGGCTCGCCGCGGGTGAGAATGCCGCCGGGCGAGGTAATAGCGAAAACGCTTGGGTGCCGCCGTTTCGCGCGCACTGTAGGACGTTAAAGTGTACTGTATGCCCCAAAGGGTGGCGCTTTCGGGGCCCCGCCAAGCAGCGCGCGAGGCGCGCCCAGGGGGGCGCCGTGCGAGTCGCGCGAGGGAGCCCGCCCCGGTGTACCTCCCCGTACCCGCAGCCGCGCGTCGCCCTCTACACCGCCGCTGCATAGTCTCCAGGCCGGAAAGTGCCATAGTGAAGACAGCACAGAGCTGCCTACGCTCTGCTGCGCTGCAGCTTCTCAAATCTAACGGCGAGCGAGAATCCAGCCGCCGATCTTGGGCCCGCGCCCAATTCCTTCCTTCCCTTCGCAAGCAAGCAAGCAAGCAAGCTTGCGCCCGGCGGCGACTGGTCGCTGCCTCGCGGTAGGACCGGGAGGGCTCGATTTGGGCCCGTCGCAGCCGGCAGCGGCCGTCCGGCACGAGCAAACGAACGGGCGGCATATGGATGAAGGGATGGATCTTCGGCGGGTCGCTGTCGGTCGGTTGGTCAGCGGACAGACGAACCCACGGTTTGATAGATGATGACCCGTCGTACCTGCCTCGACAGACGCGACCGCGCGGCGTCATCGCTGTCTCGGCGTCGCCGACCGCCGTGTGTGGAGAGCGGCACGAGAGATCGAGCCGCGGGCAGCGACGGTGGCCGACCGACCGACCCAACAACAAAGAAAGGGCTGTCGCATGTAGCCACGGGTAGGTATAGGCAAGCCTAGTGGAGCAGAAAGTAGTAGTGCTAGGCCTACCACGCCTCGTGCATTGCATTGCAGTGCATTGCAGTGTGCCACAAGCCCTGGTCTTGATCTTTTTGGGTTCGTGCAGTATACCCGTATAATGGGTTGCCACCCATGATGGAAGACATTGGAGCAAGCAAGCTTGCAGGGATACTAAACACTGTTTTTGGTGGGGACCTTCAAAATCCTGGCGTGCGAGCGATCCTCACTTGTATATCTTAATGTCAGTCTTGCTAGCATGGCAGGATTTTCTCGCCAATTGAAAATTTAGGTTGCGGGTGTCGAGAGAAATATCTCTGTGAGCTTTGGTGAGCATCCTGGAATAGGTTAACCACGTTCTTGAGTTCCTGAGAAATGAGGCCGCAATCATTCCGTTTCGAGTTCGGAATGCAGCAGCTTTTTCTTCGCAAGAAGATCATGCGCATCGCAATACCAAGGAAAGGACATCAGATGAGGCTTGAAAACCAATCTCTCCGTTGGCATTGACAGAGCATTGTAATAAGGAACATCTGTCTTAGTATCGACTACGAACAGATCCTTTTCTCCTGTTTATTGCACAAAGCGAGCGGCCTTGCAAATGTGCCTGCAAGGATGTGTATACAAAGAATAAAAAGGGGCAGAAGCTCTCGCAACCGCTGCTTCTTGTCATTCATTGCACGAAGCGAGCGGCCTTGCAACTGTGCCTGCAAGAATGTGTACGCAAAGAATAAAAAGGGGCAGAAGCTCTCGCAACCGCTGCTTCTTGTCGCCAATGATCTCAATCTTGCGAAATCGTCTTGCTTCGAATTTGTCCCTTCCTTCTGAGATCGATCTTCTTGCAATCGTCTTCTTGCATGGAAAAGTTCGTTGTCAAGGCATCTTTTCAAACCCCGATGCAAGCGCGCCTGGAAACTTGCGCGGGCCCCCGGGGCCGCTCCAGTGGTGAGAGCGGCGCGCCGACATAGCCCTCCCAAGGGTGCGTAGGGCGTGGCGCAGGGGTCGTGAAACACCCACCATGCGAACAAGAGCGACCGCCGTTGGATGCAAGGCGCTCGCACTCGGCGTGACGCTGCTAATCTCGACGAGCTTGCTCACGCTAACGGAGCCGATTCGCGGCGAGCTTCCGCCACGCGAGAAGGCGAGTTGGCACGACACTAGCATTGTTCACGATCAAGAGGGCTGGGTTCGCGTGCCGGAACAAGCCTGGGGCAAACCTCATCCCCCGTACGATGACCGCTGGAAAAGCAACGAAACGACAATTATCGTGCTTGTGGCAGCCCTTCGCGAAAGTCGCCTCGCTGCAACTCTACAAAGCGCTTTTGATAATGCAGATGTCCCGGCGCGCGTCCGTTTTGGTGTCGTGCAGCAAAACGCCCCAAATGACGAAGACTGTCTCGCAAAACTTTGCGAACTTCGTGGGAAGCCGCTCCGCGCCGCACCGGATGGAGACGGATTTGAGAACCCAAACGGCTGCGTAGAATTCGACCAGGTTCGAGTGCTCCGCCTCGACGCCAGCGAAGCTGCTGGACCGGTCTACGCTCGGGGCTTGCAGCCACAGCTTTTGCAGGATGAAGACTATTGCATGCAAATAGACGCCCACACGATTTTCAAAAAGGGCTGGGACCGCGCGCTCTTGCGCGAGTGGGCCGCCACTCAAAATGAATTCGCCGTCTTGTCCACATACCCAACCAACTACAAGGATCTCGACAAGAACAGCAATCATCACTGGGAAATGCCCCATATTTGCGGAGTCCAGATACGCTCGGGCGGCTTTATTAGCAACAAACAAGCTGGCGCTGCCGCCAACCTCGAGCGTCCGCTCATTGCTCCTCTCTGGGCTGCCGGGCTCTCGTTCAGCCGCTGCCATGCAGAACGCTGGGTTCCAAATGACAAGCATTTGCGACACATTTTCTCCGGCGAAGAGTTCCATCGAGGGGCGCGACTGTGGACGCATGGCTACGACTTTTATAGCATCACCCGGCCAACGATTGGCGTGTACTATGGTAACGAGAAAGGTGGCAAGGGCGGTTGGCACTCAAACTCCAAGGAACATCAACGATCTCTCGCACGCCTCATGACTGCGCTCGAGTTTAAAGACAGCGACCAGTCGCCAGAGGCCCGAGCGCGTCTTGGGGAGTTTACCCTCGGCACGCGCCGTACTATAGACCAGTACATTGCCTTCTCCGGTGTCGATGTGCGCAAGGCTGTTTCACACGATAAATGTATCGTAGAGTATGTACCGTGGGATGATGCAGGTCTCGAGGAGCGCATACGTCGCGAAGAGCTCGAGCTCGCGGCAGGATATGCCAGACGCAAATCCTCAGCAAGCAAGACGTCGAGCAAGTCTGCGTCGCAAACGCAGGCAACAAAGACCCTTTCCGGCAAGTCTTCTGGAACGGAAACGTTTCCAGCAAGAACTGGTCCTTTCCGCATGCCACCTCTTGCATCGTTTACGACAGATGCAATGCAAGAGAAAATGGCGCACCCGCACGCCGTCCGAGCCCTTTCCCCGGCCAGCTTTTGCATTTTGGGAATGTTTACGCTGTTTTGCGGCCTTCGTGGCCTCTTTGAGCTTCGTCGACGGGGCATGCTGCGTGATTTGCACTTCAAAGGACGTCGCGCGCAATGATGAGACGACCAAAGCAAAAGATAAAGGTAAAAAAAGTAAAAAAATATCAATTTGAATCTGCATCGTGGGTGAGTTAGATGGCTCAAAACTGTACCGGCTGCGCGCCGAGCGAGCGACGCGCAAGCGCAAATAGACAAGGGAGAGGAGACTTCGGTAAGGAGCACAATTGGCAGAGTCTAGCACGCGTACTTTTCGGTAAGCTCCTTGGCCTTGGCCGCAAAGGCCTCGGGGTCGTCCTGGAGCTGCTGGGCAATCTCCGGCTCAAGCGGACTGTCCGTGGTCGGTTGCGCGAGAAGCTGCTGGAGAATGGTGAGGACCCACTTGACGTTGTGCGAAGGCTTCCAGGCCTCCTTGATGATATCAGCGCAAATCTCGCCAGAATCCTTCTTCACGGACGGGTGGTACACCTTGGTGGTGAAGACAACCGAGGGAGGCGTGAACGGGTACTCGGCGCCAAAGCTCAGCTTGAGGTTGAAGAGGCCGCCCTCGTAAGGCGAGCCCTCGGGGCCCGCAATCGACGCGTCCCACTCGAACAGGTTCCCCTCCACGGGCTCCGCACTGGCCCAGTCGAGGTCCTCGCTCGCGAGCATCTCAGCCTCCTTGGTGAGTCGCTTCGCCATGGTCGCTCGTTTGCTCGCTCGCGCGCGCTCACGACGTCGCGGTAAGGGCAAGAGGGGGGGCACGCAGGGGGGCCGGGGCACGCGGACGCGAAGACGCGGAGACGTGACCGGGCGCGCGTGCGTGCAAGCGGTCGACGAATCGCTCCCGAGCTCGCGCAGGCTGAAGGTCTACTTTCCGTGCGTATCTCCCGCCTTCATGCTGGCTGGCAGCAATCCTACTACTTACTACCACGTAGTGCGTAATAGTAGAAGAAACACGGAAATGGGACAACGTGGACCCGAAGGACTCGGACCTTTCCAATAAAGTTCAATTTATAAATGGTTGTTCGTCTCGGGGTCGCGCGGCGTCGCGCCGAATCATCTCGTGCTCAGACCTGCTTGCACTCTTAGGGGAAAACGTACGATGGGTCAAAGACAAGAAGAAGCTCCGGAAAAAGAAGAAGCTTTGGAAGGAGAAAGGTCGGCGCCGCGAATAATCTTTCTTCTCGCATTCATTTGAAAAACAAAGAGAGAATGGGTTCAGAGCGATTGCGTAGGCTCGTGGATTTGCAGGGTCGAGCGCTGACTTAAAGAGCTTTGAAGTCATCAGCGTTTGAAAGTCAAGATGATGACGATTTAGTTTTTGAGACTCCATTTTGTTTTGATTCTTCAACGTGCAGGTATGAAAAGAATACATACTTGGCTCAAGCGCGCAAATGCTAGACGACGAAATGGTACTTCACACGCTGCTTTTGGCTTCCTCTCCCGACGAACGAGATGTGCAAAGTTGGCGATGGTCGCGTTCTGAGAGACCCCTTCCTCGGCTCAAACTTCCGGCTCCACGATTGAGAAGACTTGCGTGTTTTCGGCATTCAAAGGGTGATGTTCAGCTTTCTTTTGTATCTAAAGAAGGGCAGAAGTGGTGCGCAAGGCAGATTTGCAAGTTACAATCGAAAACAATGATTATAATTGGTTGATCTCATATCTTATTGAAAACTCTGTTCGAGCAAAGAATCATGTGCTCATTGAGTCGACGACGCCGCCCGATAAGATTCCATTGTGATTGCCATCCGTAACAACTGCAAAGTGCCCGAAGAAAAGCCTATTCGCCTCAATTTAGGCCCAAGACAGACTCAAGGCTCCAATCGGTTAAGAGCACCACCCACAACAGCACGTCGACATAGATGCCGTTGGCATTGAGCACTCTTGATTGATTCACAGCATCCTCTGGTAGATTTTTAACTCCAGTCTTGGCATTGAGCTTGCGAGAGCTGGGCCCCTCCGATCCTAGAATATTTCCCCATTTCATGATATTAACGGGCAATCTCGCGACTGAGAGGAAATCCT
The DNA here is from genome assembly GCA_003116975.1 of Aurantiochytrium sp. KH105. Lineage (NCBI taxonomy): Eukaryota > Bigyra > Thraustochytrida > Thraustochytriidae > Aurantiochytrium > Aurantiochytrium sp. KH105. The sequence continues at coordinate 368,466 of BGKB01000010.1, forward strand.
CCACGAAGGATCGTTGTACTCCGTTAACAATTTTCGTGATGTATAAAATTGGAAAGAGACAGCAGCAGAAGACGATGAGAAGGAAAAGCCCGCAAGGTACGATGATGAACAAACCCACTACAAAGGTGACCGGAGCAGCAATGAATTCGAGAACCATGTAAAGGAGCGGCGGAACCTGCGTCAAGGGAAAAGTGTAAGCGCCTTGTTCGTTTGCCTTGAGCGTAGCCTTTACAGCTGCCCAGTAGTCTACCACGTCTGTGAAGGTTCCCATCGCGAGAAAGAAGAGGTTTGAAGGGTCCTCAATAATCTTTGTCTTGACCTCTGACAAGCTAAAAATTACGAAGAATGCAATAAGCATTGAAATGGCCTGAAAGGCAGGCATTTCTGAACGACCTTTTAAAGCCTGAAGCCCCGATTTCATGCTGGAGACCAACCATCCATAAAGGCACATGAATGAGAAAATGGCGCCAGATACGATCAGATACGTGCCTAGTACATAAGCACCCTCTATTTTAAAATTTTCATCTTCAGTCTCGACCTCAGACAGCTCTCGCGACACTTCTAAGAGCTGGAGGCCAACGAGGATCATGAAGATCGGTTCGGAACAGCTGTTCAGGGCCTCGTGGACAAGGAATCTACCCTTGTTCGCTTCATTGATAGCGTCTTCGTAGATGGCTTCCACATACTCATCTCGCTCCACGTCCGTTCCAGTCGCAGAAGCCCCAGACGCCGCCTCGAGGTCGTCCTCGCCGGCATCCGCAGCTACCACCTGCTGCTCGCGTGCGTGCTTCGCTCCTGATCCTTCACACTCTCGAGGCATGGTTTGCTCGCCGCAGCTCGCGTATCTCGCATCTCCGTCCTCCCCGACCTTGCACGTGCCGTTTCAAGTTTGCTTCAAGTTCTGCCTGCTGCCGCTTGTCCCCTAAAAGTGCGTTTTGAGAAAATATGAACGGGGTTTTCGTACCTTACAATCGGCGCGATTATTTCTTTAACTGCTGCTGTCACAGCTGTATTATGGTGCTAGTGGATAGTGGGTTTGTTGTGGTTGCCAGCCATGCGCTGCAGTTGCCGGGGTGTACGAATTCTAAATTTGAAAAGTAAGAGTCTCTTAGTACCGCTGGGACTGCTCGGACTTGAGAACAGGCCTTTGTGATAATTCATTTTTATTCAGAACGATACTTGGCCTACCCGGTACTATCAAATCAACTTGAACACACGGCGGGTCATGAGTCTGCATGCGACATCACTGGTCGAGATGTTTCTCGTGCAGCAACGAAGTAGGGGGGGGGGGGGGGAGGCCTAGGTCTCCTAGACCAAGTTGTTTGCAACATGGAAACTCGAAAGACAAATCGTTCTGTATTGTTTTCTGCTTGCTGGGTTCTCTTTGCGACGACATCTGGCAGGTCAAGATGAGCATACATCTCATCACACGCCCCTCATGAGCTAATGTGTTCTGATCTGATCAAAGCTGATCTGATCAAAGCTGATCTGATCAAAGCTGATCTGATCAAAGCTGATCTGATCAAAGCTGATCTGATCAAAGCTGATCTGATTAAAGCTGCTCTGAGCTGGATGAGTTTTACTTGGTAAGCTTGACCTCGAATTCCGTGCCAGAACGGATGAGACGGTCACGCAGGACAGTGCCGAGCGCCGCAGCCGGCGTGTACATGCCTCCCTGGCCCTTGGTGGGAAGCTCGGTCCGCGAGAGAGCCATGCAAAGCGCAGACTCCATAAGCATGCGGGCCGTATCGCGATAGCCCGGATCCTTGGAAAAGTACATTTTACCGACTGCTTTGGTTCCCTTGGTACCCTTGCCGTATCCGGTGACAATGAGAAAGCCATCCTCTTGCTCCTGGACACTAGGGCCTTGGCCTGGCTTGGGAAGCAGACCAAGCGCCAGAAAAGCCCCGCGCAATGCACCGCTACCCAAGAGCAACACGATCATGATGCCTTCGATGCCAAAGGCAACCGTGGCTCCAAGACCAGGGAGCTCCTGCTGCTCCTTGTACCTGAGCTGTTTGCCATACTGAAGCAGAGCATTGGAGCGACGCACGCAGTCGCGATTGACCATCGACATAAAAGAAAAACCATAATAGGACTTGTGCACCGAACTGTAGCCAACGGGCATAAGATCGCCACGGACGCGCGTCTCCGCGCGGGTCCCATCTGCGCGCATGTCAAGCGCGTTAAAAGTAAGATTCTTGCTCGGCTTCATCGGGCTGCTGAGGTGGTGAACAATGGTGGCGAGCGTTCCACCGCTGAATGAGCCGAAAATGTCATTGTACATTTCAACGCTTTCCAGATCCTCATCAGGGTTCGCCGCACGGATGTTATTGGCAAGTTCAAGGGTCATGAGATCCCAGGGAATGCAATCGTGGCCGCAAAAATTGACAATGTGCGCTCCCGTTTCACGCGCCGTCTTCGAGTATGCCTCGATCAAGACCTTGACCCAGTCTGCCTCGCCCGTGATATCGCAATAGTCGGTGCCGTACGCCACACAGGCGCGCACAAGAGGAGTACCATACTTGACAAAAGGGCCTACAGTAGAGGCGACAACGCGCGTGCTGTTGACCATGCGTTGCACGCTTTGCTCATCGCTAGTGTCGGCGATGATGAGGTCCAACTTGGCAGCTTCCGGGTTGAGCTTGGCAAGACGCTCCCGCACCTTTTCCAGAGACTTGATCTTGCGTCCAGCAATTGCCCACTTCAGGTCGCTTCCGTTTCCACTGTACTGTTTGGCAAGGTATTCTGCAGCAAGACCGCCCGTGAAACCGGTTGCGCCAAAAACCACCAAGTCGTACTTGCGTTCCTCGCGCTTCGTCCGGTCCTTGGCAGGCTCGACGGGCTCCGCGAGCGGGGTTTCCGCGGCCGATTGCTTTTTCCCTCCGGACGCAAGCTTGTTGGCCACGAGCGAGACCACGACGAGTGGGGTCAAAACCGCAGCGAACGGCAGCTGCACCAAGAGGCCACTCGCAAGCTTGAGCAGGCCCTGGACCCCGTCAAAGGCGGCCTTCTTGCCATCGCGCGCCTTGAACGCCGTGAACTTTTCCACCTCCTTGACGCCCACCATGTTCTCCTCCTCCTCCTCCTCCTCCTCCTCCTCTTGCTCGATGGTCTTGCTCTGCGCTCTGCGCTCGCGCTCTTCGCGCCCGTGCCTCAAGGTAGAACCCCAAGTCGCTCGTCAAAGCCTCGCTTGGGACCAGGGTTTGGTGACTGCTCGGATTCGCCACTGTGCAGTCATCAGTCTCCTTCCTGCAAAGTGTTTAGGCCACGTCTAGTACATCAGGCCTGTGCAAGAAGGTATGGAGAGGCGAGTCTCTCTCTTCGCAGGGCCGCAGTCCATTTGCGCAAAGCCGCGACCATGGCGCGCCGAGGCGACGTCGAACACGGAACCTGGGGCGGCCGCGCCAGTCTGCGCCTTCGAGCCGTGCGAGCTGGGCCGGCAAACGCACGCCACGAAGCGAAGCGAACGAACGAACGAGTTTATGAACGAACGTATACGCTGCTGCTGATGCAATCGACCGTCGTGATGCTCAGGAGCTCGATCGAGCGGAGCGGAAGTTGCATGACAATGAGGAAAGCGCCCGACTCCGTCCCAAGCAGTCGCCATCGATGGCAGGTGCCATGAGTACCTCTAGACATTCAAGAACTTGTGTAGCCTGCGCAACCCTTTTCGCTAAGCGGACCCCGCGAGGACTCCGTTGTTCGGCGCTGCGGAGATACCTTCTGCTGCTGTCGTGCGCCGCCGTGCGCTACGAGGCTAGCCTGCGCCGCGCCTGGGTCTCGTAGTTCGTCTGCGCGGCGCAGTGCCCGCGTGCCTCTGCCTCTCTCGCAGCGGAGATTCGGCGTCGCGGCGGAGCGTGCGCGGGACGCGCAGTAGTGGCCGAGACGTCGTCGCGGGGACCACCTACCATGGCTAGTGATCAGAGTGCGTGCACTTTTATCATAAGCTACCCAGCGCGAAGCCCGCGCGGCAATAACCGGCCTCGATCCGAGGAATCGTGAAGGCGCTTTCACGACAGCTGGGCCTACTTCACTCGGCGGCGCGAGGCCTCACGACGCAGTCAGTCGCGCCAGTTCGCTTGTCGCAAATGCAGAACTGGTCATCGACCTCGCGAGGGGCGAGCGTGAGGGGCTGGCGTGCTAGGCTGCGGAGTGAAGTAAAGAACGGCTCGGGCTCGGTTCTGACGCGCGTGCAGCAGACCTTCAAGCCAGAGAGAAAGCAGTGTCGAGGTCGATCGAGGTCGGGCAGAAAAACACAAAATGCAGGACGTCGACGTCTTCACGGATGTCAAGGCGCGAGACGGCAAGCGGGGGCAATATGACGGGTGCTATGGACGCTGGACGATCGCGTGGACGATCGTTGTACGCCTGCCGCTTCTGGTGCTTGTAGTCTTGCCAGTGGCGCTCATCTCGAGCGCGCTCCGGAAGACGTGCTGCTGTCTCACCGCGGACGACAATGCCGAGATTCTGCCCGAGGACGAGTGGAATAGTGGCGATCACGAGCATGGAGACGGCGGCAGCGGAGACCTCGAGGCGGCCAAGGGCGTCCTTCCACTAGAGCAGCGCAAGTTCGATGTTGTCTTTCTCGGCGCATCGGGATTCACCGGCCGACTTGCAGTTCGCTACATGGCCGCACATTACGCAAGCAGCGTCAAGTGGGCGCTTGCGGGCCGCAGCATTGGCAAGTTGGAGCAGCTGCGCGCAGAGCTTGCCGCGGAATTTGATCCCGAGCTTGCCAAGCTGCAAATTCTGATCGTAAATGTGACCGACGACAACAGCCTCGCTGCCATGTGCTCGCAGACTCGCGTCGTCGCCACCTCGGTAGGACCCTTTGCCAAGTACGGCACCCCGGTGGTGCGACAGTGCGTGGCACACGGTTGCGCCATGGTCGATACTACCGGCGAGGCTGCATGGGTACGAGAGTGTACGCGGCAGTATTATCGCGCAGCGCAGGCTTCAGGGGCGCGCATTGTCAACTTTTGTGGTCATGATTGCATTCCGGCAGACTTGTGCGTGATGCAAGTGTTTGAGACCCTTGTGGATGTCAATCCGAACGAAATGCTTGCGCGCGTCGAGCTCTTTGACGATGGCCGTGGCCAAATCTCCGGGGGCACACTTGAGACCGTTTTCTACCACCAAAACACGTATCGGCCTCCCCAGGCTTCTTTCAACCCGCTCGACCTCGAGCGGGACGGTTCTCGCAGCGACTTCCGTATTGAGAGCCTTACGCGCCTCAAGCCAGGGTACTCGGCGACTCATGATAGTTGGTACGCCTGGTTCTACCTCTCTGCGGTCAATATGGCCTGCGTGCGGCGCTCGAATGTCATCAAGCACTATGGTGCGCACCTCGAGTACAAGGAGCAGCTCGTATTGCCGAGTCTTGCCGCTGCCATTGCATGGGTCATCAACAACGCTTTGCTCGCGTTCTTTCTCTTTCATCCGTTCTGGCGCGCAGTCGCTTCCAAGCTCGGCATGCTTCCTGTGGCTGGCAAGGGTCCCTCCGAGGCCGAGATGGACAAGGGCTACTATGTCCAGCATGGACACGGTTTTGGCGACATGGGCTCCAAGGTCAGCGTGCAAATTTACTTTCCCACCGACACGCTGTACCGGCTCACAGCGCAAATGTTCGTCGAGTCAGCCTTGTGCTTTGCGCTGGAAGGCGCAGAGCTTGAAGATGAAGGGGGCTTTTTTACTCCTGCCTCTTGTCTTGGTCCTGTCTTGCGCAATCGTTTGCTCGAAGCTGGCATTTGCGAGATTGAAACTAAGATAGACGCCGTAGCCGACGTGGATTTCGACGTTGTCGATGATTTTGACAATTACAAGGCAACCGCCTACATGGCATGAAACAACCAATGAATCCATCTTTTTGAGTACTAAATATTCCATGAATCGTATACGTAGGCATTTTGCGCGGGGGAAGAGGAGCAGGAAAAGGTAAGCCCTGAAGCGGAAGTGGTTCATAGTGTTAGTTTCTTTTACCTTCGATAGCCTAAAACGAAGTAGTAATCGTGACAGCGTGTATTGTTCTCTTTCATTTTGATGTCCACATGCCCAATTAGCGCTTGCTTGCGGCCGTCAGATCGAGTCGTCATCATCCAATGTAGCCCCATTTTTGGGAGAGTCCGGCGACCGCGTAACTGCAAGCGCGTCGACGACGCTCGCCAAAGCCTTGTACTCTTCCAGCAGCTCCGAAACCTCGCCAAGTGTCAGACTCTCTGCGGTGCGATCTTTGAAGCGCAATCGCTGCGCCTTCCAGGCCTCGACAGTGCTCGCAGGACTTGGCTCACTTTCGGGCAAGAGCTCGCCTAAGCTCACTGCTGCTTTGTCAAGACCCACGGCCACATCCGAAGTCTCTTGCTGAGCGTCGTGAAGTGGCAAAATAGCCTCGGCTCCGTGCGAAACGCCCTGCGCTTCTGCCAAGACTTTCGCTTCTTCTTCAGGGCGAATACCCTCCCAACCAAAGGAAAAAGCGGCGTCCTCAGCGAGTTTGCGCTGGCAGTGCGCCACGAGGGCGTCAAATTGCGACGCGGACAATGATGAGAGCATGCTGCTATCAAGTGTTTGGACAAAGGCCGCAGCGCTCGCGAGCTGTGTGAAAAAGTATCCTGCCTCGCCCTTGAGGCGAGCCGGATTCCGAAAGCTCGCAATATACGAGACGTTGGAGTGGACGTTGCGAGGATTTTCCTTGAGAAGCACGAAAATAAGAGCAGGCAAAAGATCGTCTGCGCCGGGAAGACGACCGTCATCGCCAAGGAGACTGCTCAAGAGCCTGCAGGCGTTTAGCACGCAAATCACCTTGTCTCGCGGACTCTTGAACTCGTTCATCTTGGCAAGTTCGAAGCCGGCCTTCTGCCATTGTTCAAGGTTGTTTCGGCCAAAGTGATGTACGTCGAGATGACTAGCCCGCACAAAGGTCAGCGACTTGATGCGATCACAGAGGGCTTGGTCCAGTGTGCGCTCTCGATCCGTTGCGCAAAAGAAGGCTCCATGGAGTTTGAGAAGGACGAACTTTTCTAGCGCCTCGCATGTGGCCGCCCAGGCCTCCTCGCTGTCGTTTTTCCATTGCGCGTTGGCGCGCATCTTGGCTTCGAGTTTGCGCATTGCCGCTTGAAACTGTCGTGCCAAAGCGCTGTCCTGCCCTGGCACATCATCCCATACGGGCGCCGCGTCGCCGTCTTCGCGCTGCAGAGCGGCCGCCTCTTTGAAAAAATGTAGCACCAGTGCTTTAATAGCCGCAACCGTGTCTGCAGCGCGTGGTTCCTTGAGCGTTTGGATAAAGGTAGCGTATGCAGACTTGCGCGATGATTTGGCCGTAGAGTCTTTTCCGTTTGGAGTTTGTGTTTTCTTTGGCTTGGACGCTGTGACGCTGTTTGGCGTTTCGTTTTCCTGCGATGCGCCTTCAGACTGTGCAGACGCATCTTCGACCTGGGCAGAGCCAGCGTTGGCCGGCGTGGACGACGCTGGCTGGTCCGAGAGCGACACGTTCTCGCGATCGCTCAAGGTATCTTCATCATTGCGGCGCGTACTGTCTGCATCTCCAGATCCTCGGTTCCGCGGCTGGCTGCTAGTAGTGCTTGCGCCGCTAGTACGACTGCCGTGACTACCATTGCTCTGGTAGCGCTGCAAAGCACGAAGCGTGGCTTCGCCAGGGAGGGGAGGCCCAGGCTGGGTGGAAATCTTGTTCAGGAACTGCATAATTTGGGTCGTCACTGGAAAGGCAAATCCCGGCGGTAGCTCTCTTTTGTCATCGGTGGACCCGGCCCCCGACTGGTTTCCCTCGCTGTCCGTGTCGTCCTCTTCGGGCTGGCGGCCCTGCTCGTGGTCCGTCACAAAGGCGGCTTGTGCTGCACGAGCCGAATCAAGCAATTCTTGCCGCCGTTGTTCGTAGTTGCTGACGCTGCCGCCGCGCCTCTCTTCGCTGACGCCGCTCACTGCCCCATCGCTCTGCAGGCTCGCGAACGGGTCGTAGCTTGCGTCTCCGTTGCCTCTGGCAACGTCGCCAAAGATGGGCTCGTACACGGGCGCGTGCGCGTTCGACTCGCTCATGGCTCGCGCGACCTCGCGCAGCGCGGACGCGTGGCCAGGCGGGGGGGCAGGCAGGGGCGCGGGCAAGCAGGCAAGTCAGTCCGCGCGCGCGTGCAGCCTGCCCTTGCCGTCAGGCGAGCAGAGCAGAGCGCGCGGGCGGCCTCGCTCCTTGCGTCACTTCGTCCTTCGAGCAAGCCGGGTCTGCTGCACGATTGAAGAGACGACAGGGACCTTGTTTCTTTCTTTTCTTTTTTCATGTAGTAGTATACCTACGCAAAGCAGGCAAGCAGGCAGTGCAAAGCAAGCACAGCAATGCGAGCAGAGCAAGGAAGCAAGCTGCGAAGAGCTCCCGTTCGCCACCAATACTAACAGCGGCAAGAGTGCAGACGCAGAGTCAGCCAGGAAACAAGAGACAAGTCGTGCAAATGCGTGAAACCTACAATTTTTTAACTAGCTTCTACTGTCCATGTCGCAGCGCCTTGGGGCCCACAACGCGACCACCTGCCGCCGCATGCTTGCGCTTGCGCCTCCAGTTACGCATTCGCTCGTTGATAAACCACGTGGAGACCTGAGAAGGCGTCAAGCCCGTCTGTCGAGCGAGAGTCTCCTTTTCCTCGTCGCTGGGATAGGGATTGTCTTTGTGGTTCTCGAACCATGCGCGGAGCTGACTCTTGGCCGCCTTGGAGAAGTTGCTTCTTGGCTTGACAACACCCGAAGCGACAAATGTGGTATTTTCAGCTGCATTGACGGGACCTTTCCCGGCATCATGTGAACCCTTTGACATCGGTGCAATTTGCGGGAAAGGCGACGTAAATGTCGCGTTGCCCGGCTGGTCTTCACGGAATGCTTGGGCTTCTTGCTCCCCTCCATTCAACAATATATACAAGAGTCTTCGCTTGAAGTGCAGCCGCATGCGAGCCCACTTGAGTCGGCAACGTACGATCGCGATTTCAGCCGCCCCAAAATTGCCCGGACACTTGCCATAGAGGTCAGCAAAGTAGGTTTCCTGGGCACGCATATGTTCCAATCCGGCTTCAAATGCCGGAAGGTAGACTTCCACAATAACGCGTGTTTTCTCAGAGTTGTACACGCTTCGGAGCAAGCAGCGTAAGTCGCTGTCGAGCGTCGTCTCCTCATTGAGAATGGGAAGAAGGGCATTGCGAATCTTGTGAAACTCGGGAAATCGAAGCGCTTGCTCTGGATCTGCGATACTGGCAAAAAACATGGCTTGGTCGCGCCCGCTTGAGTCAAATTCGTCCGTGCTCGCCAAAGCTTCGACCTCAATCTCATCATTCTCGTGGTTCCGTGCATCTTTTGCATCTTTTGCGGCCCGCGCATCATCATCACCATCATCTCCCGCCCCAACGTCCATCCTTTCATGAGAGTCCTCACGAGGACCCTTAAAGGCCCAGTGAGCAGAATCTTTGCTTGGCCATGAGGAAAGGTACGCCGTTTGCTGCGGCGCAGGTACTACTTGGTCAAAATACATTGGCGACTCGTTCGAGTTGCTTGGGCTCCACGAAGACGGCTCGGGATGGACGACGATATCCATTGCATCAGTGCTAGCGTAGTCCCTGTCCATTTGCGTTCGAGATTGCGGTTTTGTCATCCCCAATGGTCCCTGCAAGGTTGCCAAAGAGCCGAGAGATACACTCGAGAGCGCCGAAGGCTGGCGCTGGAGCAACGGCGACTCTATTGTCCGCCAAGGAACGTCATGCGACATTTTATGCTCAGCGGATAACCAGTCCAAGTTGTAGTTCTTGCAAGTATGCAAGCCTGACCGCCTGCACACTCTCAGCAACGTTGTAGTGTACTCGCTACTCGCTGCTTGATGTTCGTTCGTACGAAGGTGATAGTACTACTGGAGATGGTGCTGGCGGCAAACGAAGGCTTTTTGATTGCTGGCCAAAAAAAAAATCTCTTTCGCACGCCCATAACATTGACATGACTGGCATAAGCGCAGAAAAGTTGAGCTCATTGGCCGCTACCTGTCTGATTGTCTGTCTGTCGGATCTCTCTGGATGTAAAGGACACACTTAGTTCACAACGTTCGCTTCAGCAGGCCGTCATCAGCACTTGGACGTGGCACACATTCTTGAGGGACGCCTTTCGAGCAAGGACGCATTTTCCTGAGAGACGCCCTGACAGAGGTAGGGCAAAGCAAAAATGAACCTTTACACTGTTGCTCATTATTTAGCCATCTGGACCTGCGCCTGAGCTATAAGACGATGACCATCGTGGGCTCGCCCTGTCCAATGAGCTCGAGTTTCGCGCAGGGTTGGGGGTTAGCTAACAAGTTCGGGTATTCGGATAAATATTTCAAACTCTCAATTACCAGATACTCTCATTGTTTAGTTTAGAAGGAGTTATCTAGGCCTGGTTTGTCCGAAGGTTTCCATCCGTTTATTGCTGTCCAAAACGACTTGAGATGATGGTTGCGAACGGCGCACGCGAGCAAAAGGCATATGCACAGAGTCTTGACCAAGGGACTGACTCGTCAAAGGTATGAAACGGCGACTCTGGCGATACGATGCCGCGGACGACAACGCCAACGATGAGACCAAAAAGTTACACGGCCGAGGGAGTTGGGCGTGGGGACGCAGGGGACGTAGGGGCACTCAATTTCAATCTGGAAGTCTGCCCAGCTAACGTCCAGCGCTACCCATTCTTCTCCGAATCGCTCCATGTAAAAGTATGACTTCTGCACGGTCGAGTCGAGGTACGTCGCTCCAAAAGGTGCAAGGCGCGTGCCGTGCATGTACGCTCATTCACAGGCAAGGCGAGCAAATTGGGCCGCCTTATCTTCCTTCCTCCTATCCCGTCGACCTGGCTTTTTGGCCGCATGTGCGAGGCGGACGCGTGAGCTAATTCCTCTTGTAAGCAAGCACGCGGAGCCACAAGCTTTTACTGCTTGAGATGCATGCATGCGTGCGTAGACGTTTCTGCATGCGAGAGAAAAACTTGGCGCAACATCGTCTCTGGCTCCACGCCCGCCGCCGCGTGACCCGCGGCGAAAGGGCCGATCCGCGCTTCCCGTCGCATCAGTCATCTGTATGCAATCCATCATGGCCTCAGCTTTCTTTCTAACGTCAGCTTTGGCGCAAAAGAGTAGCCCGTGCGTTGGCAACGGTGCTCGCGCGAACTTTTCCGAGTCCATCGCACAATGTGTCATTATCGGACTTCGATCTCTCCGCCTGGACGAGGGAGGGGACCGGTCCGGGTCTCGCGCGGTAGGATTCGCCGCCATTCGCGGAGCTGCTCGAGAAGCTCGCATCAGTCTCTGCGTCCATACGCTCTGCGAAGCTGATCGACCAGCCAAGCGACCTGCGCTTGGTCCTTCCCGTCGCGGAGGACACGGAGAAAGTTTGCGGAGCAATGAAATGCAATGAGATGCAACACGATACAATGCAATGCCACGGTCGCCGGAGCAGACGTCCGAGCCGGCCCCGTCTTGCGGCTGGCCGCGCGCGCAGTCCAGCCACGGTTTGGCGCAAAAGAGTTCGCTCGCTGTGGGGAGGGGTGGACCATGCGATACTCGATCGGATCCATCGTCCATGGCTGGCCACACCAGTGGCGAGCGCAGCGTGTGGATGCTTGCATGCATTGCCAAAGCCAGCTGCAGGCCTGGTACGGGTCTCGAGCGCCGAGGCGTCGCGCGGCCAAAGAATCGTCTTGGCCCTAGGAAAAAGCGCCCTCGCGCGCGCGTCCTTGACCGCACCTCGTGTTCTCAGAGGACTCCAAGCAACACAGCGCAAATGCAAGTGCAAGGGCAAGTCCATTCCACGCGAGAGCATGGACGGCGCCGATCGCGGCCGACACCAACGGCGGCAAGATCGACAACGCACTCTGGGGTTCTCATTAAAGTTTCTTCCGCCGCGAAACGGCGCGAATGTTGGCCGAGCGAAAAAGGAAGAAGTGGGAACAGGTACGTTTTTGGGGGCCCCGCCCCATCGCCACCCCACCAGCAGCGAGATGAACTCGGCGAGGCGAAGCGAGACGGATGCAAGCAAACCCAGAACAAAGACCCGAGAAGCAAATCCAGAACAAAGACGGACACCGACCTAATCAAAAACGGGTGTCAACCTTACAGACAAACATGCGCGTTGAATTGTTGCACCTTGTTCTTGCGATGGCCGCCTTGGCGCTCCGCGCAACCTACGTCGAGGCGCACGGCTACCTGCTCGTGCCGCGAGCGCGAAACCTCATTTACAATGGCGGTAGTCGAGGACCAGGAGATGTGCAGTCGATGTCTGCTGGTGGAACTGCAGTCGAGCGCACCGAGGGACACGGACTTTGCGGAGATCTGGCAAGTCGTCAAGAATTTATGGCACCCAACCAGTATGGTCCAACTGAGCCGCAAGTGACCGCTTACGCCGGCCAAGATCTAGAGATCCAGGTTGAGATCACGGCGCACCATTGGGGATGGTTCGAGTTCCGCCTCTGCGTTCCCGAGGATGGCGGCCTCGACAAGACACAACCCATCACCCAGGCCTGTCTCAACGAAAACATTCTTCGCTTCAATGAATCTTTCACCATGAACAGCTACAAGGGAGAGATGGAAAGCGGCGTGTCAAGTCCTGCAGATTACCTAGGGCCAGGCGCGGACAACTATCGCTTTGAGCATGCAAAGTGTCCTTATCTGCCGGATGGGGGTCTTCGCGGAAGTTGCTGCCGAGCCGGAGGTACGTGCTCTGACCCCAGCGATAATCGCGAGCGTTGGGTCCTTCCCAAGCCTCAAGACGAGCCGTATGTCATGCGCTACATGATCCCAGAGGGCATCTCCTGCGAGCGCTGTGTACTGCAATGGTTTTACCAGACGGGCAACAGCCCAGACAGCTATCCGGAAGGGTTTTGGAATTGCGCTGACATTCGCATCATCAATGATGGGTCCACGTCCCCGCCCTCGACAGCAGCCACGCCAACTCTGAACGTGGCGACGCCGTCGCCCACGTCAGCAATTGTCGCAAGCACCTCGGCGCCGACAACGAGTTCTAACCAAGAAAACTGCTTCGGAAATGGTGTCTCTGACGAGTGGTGCAGAAATACAGGCTGCGCGCAGGTCTACGTGGACGCTGGGTATTGTTACTATGCAGCAGAAACGCCAACAACGAGCAATCCTCCAACCTTGGAGCCGACATCGCCGGTATCGAGCCCCACTACTTTTACTACAACCTTGGCACCTACCACCGGATCGGAGCCCCCCACAACAGTCGCAAGTTCGCCAGCACCGACATCGAGTTCTGCCACATGCTATGGGAGCAACATTGGAGGCGCCACGGATGCTTGGTGCCAAAGTAATAACTGCGCTCAGGTTTACATCGACAGCGGACACTGCATTCTCAACAACTCGCCGTCGGAAACAAGCGCCTCGCCAACAACGGTTCCTACTCCAACACAAACGCCACCAATGACAGCGTCTCCGACCATTGCTCAAGTGACGCCCTCGACTCAACCCACAACACTGATTGCTCCAACAAGTTCCACGATGCCGACAAAAGTGTACGAAGTTCTAATCGCCGCAGAAGAGACCATGAATAATGATGTCTTGCGCTCGCAGCAACCTGACCTCACCTGGGCGCCTTCGACACTGTATCGACATGGCGACTTTTTGCGCGCCGTGGAGGTCATGCATGCGCAGGGAGCCGGAGGCAAGCATCTGTACTTGGGCCAGAACGAGGACGGGCCACTCTATGGCCTCGTCAATCTTGCTGCCTTTCTGGCACAGAGCATGAAGGAAACCATTCAATACGATGCTTGCTCTGAGAACAGTTGGGATCTCGTCAACGGGTACTATCCGGTCAGCAATGCTTGCGGTCAACTTGGGCAGTCGTACCAAGACTACACGTGCTCTGGCGCTGATGCTCACATGGCGTGCGAGGTGGACCCTACCATGGAAATCGTCGCCACCACAAACGCCAAGTGGTACGGCGCACCCGGGCCTCTGCGATGCGCCCCACGCGCCAAGACTGGGTCCATGGGTTACTGGGATTATAGCGCGGAATGCAATAAACCGTGGGCAAGCCCACCCGAAACGTGCTCCGTGTATGAGGGTCAGCAGGCAGGAAAAGAGATTTCTGACGTTGAGTTTGCGAACCGTGCTGGGCGTACCGACGTCGAAGGCTGCTGCTGGTGGGGGCGAGGCGTTATTCAGACGACGGGAGTGTGCAACTTTGGCAAACTGAACTACTTCCTCGGGGCCAGGGCTGCCGCGGAAGGTCGTGCTGCCCCCTATGCCGATGTCAACTTTTGCCAAGATCCCGAAGCCGTTTGCAGCAGCACGCAGTATCCCGAACTGAAATGGACCGCAGGTTTCTGGTACTGGATGGAAAGCGTCGAGTCTTGGTCTTCGAGCGACTTTGTCTACCTCGACGCCTTGCGCGTCTACGTTGACGGCGGAATGTCTGGCACCGCCTTCATTGACGCTGTTTCTGGAATCGTCAATCGGGGATGCCCAGCTCTGTCGTGCCCGGCAGGCAGCGTCGACGGTGTCCAAGACCGACGCGACAACTTTGAGCGCGTTATCGCCGCATTTGGATTGCGAGAGCAATTGTAAAAGTCAAGTGATACGTAAACATTGAAAATCTTTATACTTTCCATGCTCTGCGTTATGCTCTGCGACCAGCTGATCCGCGAGCCTCTCGATGCCTTCGCCGCCACTCTTGAATCTCATTGAGAAAATATCTGTGTTCTCCCCCTTCTTCCGTATACGCATGCTTGGATTGTGTCTCGTCGCAACGAGCCGGCGAGGAACATAATCTCCTCCATAGATCTTTTCCTGGAATCTCTGAAAGAAGGATATGGCACCGATGATGTCACAGATATCATCCTTTTCTAAGGCCTTGTTAATGTGTTGCTCGGAATTGGAGTAGACCTCTCCTGTATCGGAAATGGAGATTGAAGCAAGATGCAGCAAGATTCATCCCCGCCAACAGCGTAACGTGTGTGTCGTCATCTTTCGCTCGAGCAGTTCGTAATCGATCATCCTTTTGTTGCAGAAATTCCGGCGCGGGATCTCGCATCCTTGTTTTCTTGGATTGAGAGGACCCGCGACTTTCAACATAAGTTTCGTCGAGGACGAGGACTCGGTGAAGGAAAAGCCATTCCAGTTCGCTCGCTTGATTGTCACCGCCTTGCTTGGCAACACCAAGCTCTAGTAGCATCGCCTTGGTTACTGCGTACCACCAGCTGATAGACGCCGAATGGTAATTCTTCAGACTCTCTTTCGGAAGAGTCGAAATGGATACACTCCGAAGTTCGTATTTGGGTGCCATACGCTTGAGCCATGATTTGTACCAGGATATCGACGCAATCTCGGCGGTGCCGACTTGGCATCCTTTCATCATCTCTGCTGCAAGTCGCCGAACCTCTTCATGTACGCAAACCTTCCCTCTCTTTGCCATACGAACAACGTGCTTGGCAAGTTCCTCCTCCTGGGCTTATGACAATAGTGTACGTGTATCTCGTGCGATTCAACGAGTTTGGCGACCTCTTCTTGAAGTTTATAGCGAGCATCAAGATAGCTCGATTGACGATCAAGACTTCTAATTGCGTCGTGTGATCGCCAACATTGTGCATGGTTTTTCGAAGCTTGTGGTCAAGTGCGGTGCGATGGACCTTGCGTTTGCGCCGCCACGTTGCAATAGTATTTTTGAGTTCTTGCAAGCGCTGAGCGACTTTGTGAAGCATAAGGGCAAGCTCATTGATCCCTTCAGGCACCTTCTTCCCCTTGCAGACTCTGCCATGCTTGCGCTGCCACGGAACGAGCGCGGGCAGAACCTTCGTTACCCGGAGGCGTCTAGTTTTGCCGCCGCTCGTCTGGTAAGTCAAGAATGCCGAGTTACGCTCATATTCAACATTGACACCATCTTCCTCCCCCACTCGCAGCTGCTTCCCCTCCAGGGCGGCAAAGTACGCGCCCTCAAGCTCCTCCAACGCGCTTCACGTTGTCGTGATTTGTGGGCTCGGCCAAGTGGGGCCTCAGCCAAATTCACGCTTTGGGCTGGTTCGCCTTGCGCTGGAGGTATACTTGAACTCAACTTATGCGGTGGTCCGACTAACAAAGTTCCCAAGGCCTATTGTCCGATGACCCGACCATCTCATCGTTTTTGCCACCCCAAAATGCACTCACTTCCCATGTTCGTTTCCGCGGCCCATTTGAGGAATTTCATGCAGGTTTTCCAGCGCATCGGTGGATGTTCCGGGAATGCGCCCCCTATCTACACACACACTTGCGTCGAGGCCCGAGGATGATGACGATGCCGTGGCCACCCACCCTCGTATGTCATCTTGTTCTTCAGGTCCTTCCCCCCTTGGAGGCGGAACCGCCCTTTTCCTTCTTCCCTTCTTTCGTACACGTACGCGTTGAACGTATACTACACGACAACTTGCCGCACACACGTGCTGACCCGGCCACGGCAAAGCCAATTTGCAAAGGCCGTGCCTGGTTCATCGATCCCGCGTCACCCCAGACGAAGAGCTGCGAGAATGTCGCGCCAGCACGTGAGCTCGGGCGGTGTCTGGGAGGCCCAGGTCGGGTACGCGCGCGCAGTCCGCGTGGGGCCGACGGTGCATCTGTCTGGCACGACGGCGCCGGGTGCCGATGCACGTGCGCAGACGGAGGCCATCTTTGAGATTGCGGAAAAGGCGCTGGCTGCGCTCGGCGCGCGGCTCGAGGACGTGGTGCGTACGCGCATGTACGTGATCGACATCGAGAAGGACTGGCCGGCCATCGCCGAGGTTCACCAGGCGCGACTCGGCAAGACACCGCCGGCGGCGACCATGGTGCAAGTCGCCAAGTTCATCGCGCCCGAAGTCAAGGTGGAGATCGAGATGGAGGCAATCATCCCGGGGCAGAGTTCGTTGTAGGTGGTCACGGTACTACGTATACTAAAGAATGAAAAGAAAAAAGTGATAGATCTGGATCAGGAGTAGAACTGGAACTCGGTGTCAGACTTCTTGGTGTGAGCCTTGTAGCCCTCCTCAAAGTCCTTGGGCATGATGACATAGCGGTTATTGCGGACGGCCTGCATGCCGGCCTCGAGGCAAATGGCAGAAATCTCTGCAGCAGAGATCTTCTCGGGACGGTTGACGTAGTCCTCGAGGTCGACGTCGTCGGAAAGATTCATCTTGCTTGTGCAGGCCTGAAAAATGAGGCGCTTCTGGCGACGATCCGGGTTGGGGAACTCAATCTTGCGATCGAGACGGCCTGGTCGCAAGAGGGCCGGATCGAGGGTGTCAGCGCGGTTGGTGGCCATAATGACCTTGACATCAGTCGTCTGGTCGAAGCCGTCCATCTGGTTGAGCAATTCGAGCAGGATACGCTGCACTTCGCGATCTGCGCCAGTCTGGCTATCAAATCGCTTGGTGCCGATTGCGTCGATCTCGTCGATAAAGACGATACTGGGGGCGTTCTCGCGTGCGAGGCGGAAGACGTCGCGCACCATGCGCGGGCCTTCACCGAGGTACTTTTGCACAAATTCGGAGCCGACCATCTTGATAAAGGTGGCGTCCGTGGCATTTGCGACAGCCTTGGCCATCATGGTCTTGCCGGTACCGGGCGGTCCGTATAGGAGGACGCCGCGCGGTGGGTCGATACCGATTTGCCTGTACAAGTCGCCCTGCTGCAGCGGGAGCTCCACGGCCTCGCGCACCTCCTGTTTCTGCTGGTCCATGCCACCAATGTCCTCGTAGCGCACGTCGGGCTTTTCCGTGGCCATCATGCTTTGGATGGAGCTGTCTGCCTCAGGCGGGAGCGCTTCGACGACGGCGTGGCTGTGTCTGTGCAGTGCCGTCGATGAGTTTGGCTTGAGCTCCTCGCGGTCGAGCGTGGAGAGGATGCGTACGTAGTAGGTGGATCCTGCCGTGCTCGTGACGATGCCGTGGTGCTCGTCAATGAGCTCAATAAACTGTCCAATCACGAGCGGTACGGACTGGATGCGGCGCACCTCCTCCTTGGCCCGGAGCATCTCGCGCTTGAGGTTCTTCATTTCGTCCTTAATGTACGACTCCTGGATCTCCGTGAACTCGAGCTGCTGCTCGAGCTTCTTCATCCGCTTGTACAGGTCCTCGCTCTCCCCGTCGCCCTCGGTCCCCGTCGCGACCTTGGTCCGCACGTCCACCTCCATGGCGGTCATCCTGCTCGCCTCCGACGCCGTCTCCTCCTCGCGGTTCTCCGGCGGGGCGGGGCGGGCGGGCGGGCGGGCGGGCCTGCCTGGGCGCGCGGCCAGAAGCGCTCGAGGGCTCGCGGCGAGGCGGGCGGGCGTCGGGCCTCTCTCGCGCGCGCTCGCTCCGAGCGGAGTTTGCCTGCGCTCTGTCTGAGCTGCTGCTCGCGCGCTCTTCAACCGCCCGAGACAGATGAAGCTTCGCTCGCGCCGCGGATCGGATACAGAACCGATGCGGAACCATGCCGTGCCTCACTGTGAGTCAGGGATGGTCCTTCTCTTGTTCTGCTCAAGCGCGCATGCTGATCATGTAAGTAAGATGATGGTGATAATGATATCGATGATGATGAGGATGAGGATGTTGATGGTGATGAGGGTGAAAGTAAGAGAGGTGAAAAGCCTAGGCCTAGGCCTAGACCAGAGGTGATAGTACCGGATGCTGGCCTGATTCGTTGATTGTGACTGGAGCACAATGATGACAATGGAAAAAGGAGCCAAGATGTCTTCACATGGTCATCCCATGTTTGCACGAATAAAAATCTGAATTTTAACGCTTAGAGCGCCGAGTTAGGGTCGGGAAGCATGGCGAGCGCGCAACCACGTGTGTGGAACCATCTTTTCTTGAAAAAACCATCAAGACTGTCAAGCGCAGCGCGACTCTCTTGGCCAAAACGAGCCGTGTCCGCGGTAGCAAAGACATTGCCGTCCACCCAGTCGACGGCGTCGCGCGCACAGACAGGTTTAATGTCCGCGAGGCAGCGCTTCCAGCTATCGAGGATCCAAAAGAGCCAATACGAATTGTTTGCAACCGCTTTTCGGTGCCATTCCACGAGCTCGCTGTGAACGAGATCAGCGCCAGCGACTTGCGCCGCACCCGCAGAAGTGAGACCCTCAAGCTCTTGAAACACGAGATCCACGACCTCGTCAACGACTTCGGCATTGCATGTCAGACTCACAAAAGCAATGCCAAAAGGCGAGAGAGAGTTACGCGAATGCTCGACGGCGACAGTATACACGAGCTGGCGGTCCATGCGCAAAACACTCAAAAGCTTGCGTTGAGCCACCTTGCACGCACACTTGAGTGCAAGATCCTGTTCGACCTCATTGCAAAGGCTCTCAAAGGGAATCTTAAAGCCAATCAAAAGCTGGGCACGGCTTTCTTCCTGATGGGCGGAATGCGAACCTGCATGGTGAATCTTGTGCACGACGCGCTCCTCTCCCTCGGGAAAGCCAAGCTTGACTGGACGCGGGACGCCCGAGCCTCGCCATCGCTTGCTTTGTCTACCCGTACGAGGCAGCATGCGCCCCAGATAATACTCCAAAAGGCCTCCACAAGTCGCAGCATCATAGCTGGCAAAGTCGCCACAAAAGACAAAGGTGAACTCGCCGGCAGGGTCGCGTGTAAAAGCGTCGGAGAAAAGGTTGTCTAAACCCTCGAGCGTCGCACGCTCGAGCGCCTGTGCCGAAAGCGGTCGCAGCAAAGGATCCTCGTCGCCCAACATGATGGCGCGTGTTGCCTCGCTAAATCGTGCCTCTGGGCTCGTGCGGGCCGCCGCCGCTTGCACGCTTTGCAGGGCCAAGTCGCGGTATCGTGCAAAGGCGCGGCCATCAAGAGGGCCCTGCCGGGGCGAGAGCCAGGCGACAATCATTTGCAACAAAAGCTCCAGACGACCCGAGGTACACGACCCCCCAAGACCGCGATGAAACCAATGATGCTGAAAGCGCACAGAACAGCGATGCTCCGTCTCCACCTTGCGCAAGCTGAGTTCATCCAATGCCCCAACCCCACTGCTTTCCGCCACGGAACCTAGCAGGGAAAAGGCAGCGTCTTCATCCTCGGAAAGGTCCGCTGATCCACCGAGCGCAAATGCCTGAAAGGAGATTCGCCCCGGATGCGTCTTGGAAAAGTCTTTCAGGCACACGCGCATGCCGTTGCTCAAGACAACGGTACGCGCGCCTGCAAGAGGCATGTCCAGATCTTCCATGGGTTTGGTCGCTCCAAGAGACTTGAATGGGTCGAAACGCTCGCCGAGCAAGGCACGGCCCAAATCTCCAAAGCTCTCAAGAGGCGGCTTAAATGTCCACGCCTCCAAAAGAGTGTCCATTTGGGCAGCCTCGATGGCGCGCGCCACAAAGTCACCCAGCTCCGACTCGTGCACAACTTCCTCGACGCGCGGGCCTTGCAGCACAAGGACTGCATTTTGACCCTGTACGGGGGCGTCCACCACGAGGGCGTGAAGAGTACGCTTGGCAAAATCCTCGAGGTCGCTGCAGGTCATGCCCGTGCGGGCCAAAAGATCGAGAGCGAAACGGGCCTCGTGCGCAGGTCGTGGCTCGGGAAGAGCACAATCCAGGGCCATGTGTTGCACAAGCTCTTCGCTTAGTTGCGACACGAGGACATCGCTCGACTGTGGTTTGAGTCTCTCTTGAAATACGCGTGCCCATTTGCGCTTGGCAAACTCGAGTTCCTCCACGGACACGCCGTACTTGAGAAGACGCACAATCTCGCGCATGAGACGGGAAATGAGCGTGTGCAAGGCCTCGCGCCGAGCGCCTGGAGCATCAAGGTCCACATGGTGCGTCTGCGCCGACAGCGAAGTGCACGTGGTGGGTTTATCATTGAGTGCCATGCGGGTTGCGACGCCAGCAGATTTCCACGGCCCGCTCGACGTTTCATCGCTGTCCGACTTGCTCGTGTCACCACCCGTGACCTCCTCTTCCTTGTCGTCATCGGCCTCATCCTCGCTGCTGTTGCTCTGCACAGAAAGGCGTGTTCGCGCACTGGGTTCATGAGCGTCGGGTCTCGCGCTCACCTCGCGCAGGCGCGCTTCCAGCACACTAGTAAAGACACGCTTGGTTACTTCGAGCGAGAGAAAACGCTGTTCGTCCGCAAGCTCCTCGGCGTGCATTTCTTCGTACAATTCAATCGTGAGCACCGTTTCTTGCAGCTCGGCATCGTCGAGAACAAGTGGCAACGGCTTGCGTGCGGGAAGTCTGTGTGGTTCCCGAAGGACGGGCGGCAGGCTGTCGGCGCGGGGGCCAAAGAGGCCACCCTTTTCGATTTCTGCAAGCAAGCCCTGTGGACCTCCCACAGCACTAAGGTTACCGGCGACCACGAGACCAAAGTTTTCCGGCCGGTAGTGCGTTTTGTAAAAGCGCATGAGCGCCTCCGGGGTGAGCGCCTTGATGGATTTGACGGTGCCGATGGGAATGCGTGCTCCAACGCGCGGCATGGCACGTTCCCAATATGTTTGCTTGATGCGGGTGCCCGAGCCGCGCTTCATGCGGTACTCCTCGAGAATCACCTTGCGCTCGGCCTCCACATCGGCCTCGGAAAATCGAATGTGGCGGGCCCATTCGTCAAGAATGCGCAGCGCAGATGTGATATTGCGCGCGTCCTGCTGGACGGTGGACAGCGCTTCTTTGTCAGAGTCAGAGAAGTCCTCGTTCGCTGCGCCCTCCTGCACGGGCACGTTGAGGATCCATACGGTCTCCGTGAGCCCCGTGCAGGCGTTCAGGTCCGCGCCAAAGGACGACCCAAGGGACGCGATAAATTCGTGCAGCTCTTCGTTCTCAAAGCTCTTCGTCCCGCGGAATCCGCAGTGTTCTACAAAGTGGGCGGCTCCGACCTCCTCGTCCGTCTCGTCGAGCGAGCCCACGCGGACGACGAGCCGCAGGAGCACGCTCTTGGCGCGGGGCTCGTGGACCCAGGCAATCTTGGCGCCCCCGGCCAGGTCGGCGGTCTGCACGCCGGGGTCCGCCGCGCCCTCCGTCTTCGCGGCGTCCTGCGCCATGCTTGCCGTGCCGTGCCTGCCTGCCTGCCTGCCCTCCGCGCTCGCCTCCCGTGCACACGCCGGGCGATGCGCAATTGTCTGCGCAGGTTGCGTGCTTGCTTGGCGATTGACGCTCCATGCTTGCCAGCAGTACTAGTAGGCCTAGTAGTAGTAGTACAGGCAAGCAAGAGAAGAAAAGTCCTCCAGCCAAAATCACTGGCCCCGCGACGCCCATCCCATCCCAGCCCATCGCATCGCATCGCATCGCATCGCATCGCATCGCATCGCCCGCATCACAGGCCGAGCCGAGCCATGCCATGCGGGCGGCGCAGAGCGGCGGTGCAGAGCGGTGCAGAGTAGACAGCAGAGAAAAGTAGCGCAGTAGCGCAGCATGAGACTAGCTTGGGCCAGCCAGCGATGACGCGATGACCCGAATGGTTGACTGTGAGAGCAAGCTTGTGAAGCGCGTAGCATTCACTTGTCTACGAGGCTAAAACTGCGACATTGTCCCCGTTGGTCTTTTGTTTTTACAGAAGCAGACCGAGGTGCCGTTTCGCGAGACAGCCATTTATTTACCGGTCATGTGGCCCTCCCTCCCTCCCTCCCTCCCTACTTCCTTCCCTCCCTCATGAGGCAAGGTCATCAATCAATCGAAGCAAGTCGCGGGCTCGTTCCTGCGACGCAAAGAATGTCATCAATGGAGGCGTCAATGAAGGCAGAGACGAAACGGCCTCGACTGATGGGCATCATGATTCATGGTATACTAGATACGTATAGTGAGAGGCCTAAATGGCAAGGCGAGGAGTGAAGCAGCCTATAGGCCAATGTGCGAGATGCAATGCAATGCAATGCAATGCAATGCACAAACTCCCGAGTCGAGCGCCGCCGTCGAGATCGAGACCGTGACGATGCAGAGGCTGTTTGCGAGGACGAGGCTGGGCCCGAGAGCGGCATTGGCCGCGACACGATGCAAATCTTCGCTGGGAGCCGCCGCAGCGGTTCGTGCTCCCGAGGAAGTGACCAAGGAGAAAGAGGTCAAGAACCTCGCCGACGCCGCGGGACCTGGATGGTGGTTCCTTTTCCACATGATGCGCACAGACCCTCTCTCGGCGCAGACGTACGTATACGAGCATTACGGGCGCGAGCATGGCGCGGTACGGGTGCGTGACTACTTTGGCAAGCAGGCCGTTGTGATCTTTGACCAGGACGACGTGCGCCACGTTTATCAACATGAGGGCAAAAACCCGAAAGGGACCGCCGACATGCCGCCGTCGATCCGGTACTGGCGTGAGCGAGGCGGCGACACCGAAGACAATCTGGCTCTCAATATCAATCTCACTGGAGATCGTTGGCGCAAGGCCCGCGAAGCGCTCGGACCCGGCATCTACACAGAAGCAGTGGCAAAGTACGAGCCTTTCATCCAGGAAGCCGCGCGCGAGGCCGTGCGGTCCGCCAAGCACTATGAGACAGACCTTTCGCAGTGGGCCCCCTATGCCTCGTTTGACATGTTTTGCGCCTTAGCGCTTGGCAAGAGCGCCAACACGGCCGATCCGTCTTGCACGAGCCCCATGAGGGAGGTTGTTGACCTTGAAGCGCAAAGCATTGGACTTGCCCTTCGACTCACGTACACGCCCAAGTTCTCGCACCCACGTCTCGGCTACGAACAAATGCGCGATGGCTTTGACAGAATTCTCGACATTGTGCGGCCCGAAGTGCATCATCTCTTTAGCCAGGAAAAGATGCCCGACTGCTGGTTCAAGGACTTGCGCGACGAGCAAGGCGTTCCCATTAACCAGCTCGAAGTCGTCATGGGGTTCCTGCTGTCGGCGGCCATTGGCACGACCATGTCTACGATTGAGTGGGCTCTTGTTGCTCTCGCGCACTTTCCTCGCGAACAAGCCAAAGTGCATGCCGAAATCCTCGCTACCCTTGGTGGTGACCAACCATACACCAAGGCGAACAAGATGCCTCAACTCGAGGCTTTCTTGCGCGAAGTCAATCGCTTCTTTCCACCTCTTTCAGTGAGCGGAATTCGCAAACTTGAGCACGAGATTGTGCTGCCAACTTCGAATGTGCGTGTGCCGGCTGGAGCGACCATTTTTCTCGCACCTCTTTACCAGGCGCGCGACACGCACTTCATTTCGGATGCGGATCGGTTCATTCCGGATCGATACCTGCGCGAAAAGATTCGCGAACGGAAAAGCTGTCCGTTCTCGTCCAAGCTTGATGCCTCCGTCGTGCGCAACCAATTTGGAAATGGCTCACGGGTCTGTCTTGGCAAGCGTGCCGCCGAGCTCGAGGTCCGCGCGCTCGTGTGCGAGCTTCTCTCGCATTACGAGATCGTCTTGGACCCTCCTAGCCAAACGTTACCGGGCATCGCTGCCACCACCGTCGGCGTGCCTAAACCTTTTCCCAAGCTACGACTCTTGCCTCGCAAGTCCTGATCATCATCATCACCACCACCACTACCACCACCATCAATCAGAATAAGCGCATTTACGTTTACTTCTTGTTTTCAATTGCTTTCTTCATTGATAGTGAGCCAGTGGGCAATGAGGCGCCCAAGAAGAAGAGAAGAGACGATGTAAAACGAAAATAGGGCAGCGAGCGCGTGAACGATGTTTGCACACGTAGCCCGAGCGGAAGGCCGGCACGCGTTGCGCGGACTCCGGCTCAAGTCTACGGCTGCAGCTGCGGCAGCGGCTGCGACGGCAACGCCAGCGACGCCAGCGACGACCGCGAGCGGGCAGGGGGAGACGAAACGTATTATCCCCCTTCACGAGGCGCCGGGCTTGGGCTGGTGGGGGCCTCTGTACCAGGTCTTGTACGGGTCCGCGGAGACTGGTCGCCTCGCGTACGAGAGGTACGGACGCAAGCACGGCGTTTCACGCATGAAAGGACCTCGAGGCGACACGGTACTCCTCGTGTTCAATCAAGATGACTTGCGTCACATATATCAGAACGAAGGCAAGAATCCCATTGGCGTCAGTGCACCCTCTCTGGAGCGCTATTGGCTGGCAAAGGCTGGACACACGTCAGACAATCTCCCCGTTGCACTTGGTACCAAGGGCGACGCCTGGCGCGAGGCTCGGGCGATTCTGAACCCTGGAATTAACACCGATGCTGTGGCCAAATATGAGGGTGGCGTATACCTCGCCGCGCGCGACGCCGTTCGCCAAGTTGAAAGCTATTCGGAAACAAGTCTTGCCATCTGGATTCAGCGAGCATCCTTTGACATGTTTTGCGGACTTGCAATTGGCAAAAATCCAGGTACCACCGATCCGGAATGTGCGAGCCCCATGAAAGAGATTGTTCACTTGGAGGATGAGTCCCTGATGATCGCTCTACAGATGGATTTCTTGCCGCCCCTTCTTCATCCTCGCAATGCGTTCGATAGACTCACGCAGGCCTATGACCGCATCATCGAAATCACGGAAAAGGAAGTTCGCGAGCTCTTTGCTCAAGAGGAAATGCCCGATTGCTGGTTCAAAGATCTGCGCGATGAGCAAAATGTTTCCATTCGGCAACTTGAGCATCTCATGAGTCATCTCTTCTCGGTCGCAATTGGCACAACTATGACTGCTCTACAGTGGGCCATCATTGCGTTGGCTCTGCATCCTCAGGAGCAGGCCAAAGTGTATGCAGAGATTCAGTCCGTGCTTGGTGCGGCGGGGGGCCACTACAAAAGAGGCGGAGTCAAAATGCCACACCTTGAGGCATTTTTGCGTGAGACCAACAGGGTGTACCCGCCTCTGCGCGTTGCTGGCCCCCGCGTCCTCGAGCACGACCTTATCTTACCTCATTCGCGAATTCAAGTCCCAGCTGGCACCACGCTCGTCCCTGCAACAACGTATGAGAACCGCGACACGCTGCTCAACGCCGACGCCAACGAGTTTCGACCGGATCGATTTCTTCGCGAAAACCTTCGTGCGAGCAAATCCTGCCCTTTTGCGAGCAAAATGACGTCCTCCATGACGAAGGACCCTTTTGGCAATGGGTCTCGAGTTTGCCTGGGCAAACGCGCTGCGGAGCTCGAAATCCGCATGCTCATTTGTGAGCTCTTGAAAGAGTATTCGCTCGAGCTTGATCCTGCAAATCGCAAACGCCCTGCTCTCGCCAAGCACGGCGTCTTCAACACGGCCGACCCTTTTCCTCCAATCAAGCTCGTACCACGCATTCGGTGAAAAGTCACTTTATAAAAACGTTCCTGCCCTTCAACTTTCCTGCAGAAGTGACCCGATGTCTGTCGTTCAACAAAATAAATAAAAACTCATTGTATACCGCCAAGTGAAAATAGAGTATAATGGTATACATCATTGTAGCATGGTGTGCACAAGTCAACAAAAAGGTGCCCTCCCTCAACTCGCACTCCTTCAGCACTCTTCGTTTTGGACCTGCGCAAGCAAGCAAACGAGCAAGCTCGCGCGACGTCGAGCGCAAGCGCTCAGGGCAGCTGCAGCAGCAGCTGCTGCAGGAGGAGGAGGAGGAGGAGGAGAAGTAGCAGAGCAGCAGCAGCTGCAGCAGCACGCAGAAGCAGAAGCAGGACCAGCAGGATGATGTTCACTCTTCGGCGACTCGACAGGGGGGTCCTCGCTTGGCACGCGCGGCACGCATCAACTGCAGCCGCGCAGTCAGCGGCAGCGGCGCAATCTGCGGCACGGAGCGAGCCTCCGCAGAGCGAGGAAGGACCAGTGATCGATCTCTTGCAATGTCCTGGACCCGGGCGGTGGTTTTCGCTGCTCGCGGCCTACTATGGAAGCCACGAAGTCGTCACCTACATGTATGAACACTATGGTCGCGAGCACGGCGTTGCAAGGGCAGTTGACCCCATGGGAAACACGCTTCTGCACGTCTATAACGACGAGGACGTGCGCTTTGTCCTGCGCAACGAAGGCAAATACTCCTCCACGGCGCAAGTCTGGCCAATGATAAAATACTTTGAAGATAACGCCAAAGAGGGTGATGAAAACCATGCGCTGGGAATCCTCACAAAAGGCGAGGCATGGCGTCGCGCGCGTGACGTTCTCGGCCCAGGTATCTTTACGGAAGCCGTAGTGAGATACGAGCCCGCCGTCCTGGCCGCGGCGCAGAGCGCTGTCAAGCACATCGCCGACTGGGAGGACCTCAACAAGTGGGCCAACAACGCGTCTCTCGATATGTTTTGCAGTCTGGCGATTGGAAAGAACTTTGTGACCTCCGATCCAGCGTGCACGCACCCTATTGGGGAGGTCGTTGAGATCAAGGCCGAGGCACTTCGCAAGGCACTGCAGCTCGCGTTCGTCCCCAGCTTCTTTTTTTCTTCCAATGTCTTTGAGGAGATGAGCGCGCAGTTCGATCGCGTCTTCGAAATTACAGAGCCTGAGATTAGGAAGCTCTGGATGAGTGAAAACGTCCCGGATTGTTGGCTCAAGGATCTTCGTGACACCCATGGCCTTTCTTCTGAGCAGTTGACTCTCGTCATGTCCCACTTCTTCTCTGTTGCCGTCAGTACCACCTCCAGCTTCCTCAAATGGTCCCTCATCGCTCTTGCGTATCATCCCCATGAGCAAGAAAAGTTGTACCAAGAGATTCGTGCTTTGGAATCTTCGAACCTGCCCTACAGCCAAAACAGTCGCAACAGACCCCAGCTTGAGGTCTTTATACGCGAGGTACACCGTTGCTTCCCGGTTCTACCCGGAGTGTCATCGAGAATTCTCGAGCACGATATTACGTTGCCGTCGTCTCGCGTCCATGCTCCAGCTGGGACACTGATCATTTGCTGCCCCGGAAGCCAGGCGCGCGACACTAATTACAATGTGGACGCGGATCGCTTCGACCCGGACCGATTTCTGCGTGAGAATCTGCGCGCTCGAAAGGGCTGTCCCAATGCTTCGAAGATGGATACTGTACTGAACAAGGAGCCTTTCGGTGGCGGCTCACACGTTTGCCTGGGTCGGCGCGCAGCCCAGCTTGAATTGCGAACCCTCATTTGCGAGCTTCTCAAGGCGTACGAGCTTGTTCTTGATCCCGCAGATCAGCCAATGCCCGAGCCGCACAAGCAGGAAGTCTTGCGGGATCCGGGCCGCTTTCCTCATATCAAGTTGGTCCCCCGTGCTGCCTGACTGACTGGAAATCGAAAGACCAGAGCCAAGCGCGCAAAAAGCAATCTTTTGCCCCAAAGAACAAATTTCCTATCCCAATCCCTTTTCTTTTCCTTTCTTTCCTTATCTCTCTGCCACGCCCGCCTGAGGACCTTTTATTTCTTTCTACTGCTCAACTTAGAAGCAATCCTGCATCGTAAAATTTTCTCAGTATAACTGCCTGTCCGTGTTGGCGGATCTTTCTTTGCCTCACAAGATCTTCACAGTCAACTCTAGTTGGAGAACCTGCGACAGCCAGGTGTGTACTGTGTCGGTACTGTGTGCGGCTTTGATTGCGACTTTGCCGACAACCAAATCTTTTTCTTTGTATAAAAAAAAATTATGCGGCCCGTTCCTCGGACAATCAACGACGCCTTCCTTTGACTTTGTCGGGCAGCCATACAAGCAGACCTCCATCTCCCGCGTTCCTCCCTCGTCCTCACGCGCACCGCCGTGGGCGACTAGCCCAGGCTGCGCGAGCATCGAGCACCAGCAGAGGACGCCAGTAAAGGAGAAAGAAAAAAGAAAGCCTCGCGCGTGCCGGACGACGACAATGAGAGTGCACAACACGTCAGCGAAACTGTTCTTGGGCAGAGCAGCACCGCGTCGGCCCGCACAATGGACCTGGAATCACCTCAAGTCGACGGCAAGCGCCGCGGTTGCCAGTACGCAAGACGAAAAGCCTGTGATCCCCCTCGACGATGCACCCGGCCCCGGCTACCTTCATACACCGCTCGTCGCAATGTACGGCGTACACGGATGCCAGGAGTACATGTATGAAAAGTACGGGCGCGAGCACGGCGTTGTGCGGACCAAGACACTTGCAGGAAAGACCATGCTGCACATCTTCGACCATGCAGATCTGCGCTTCATTTATCAAAATGAGAATGCCGAGACAATCGGGAGCAAGCTGCGGTCTCAAGACGAGTTCTGGATCGAAAAGGCTGGCGATGGAGCTGACAATCTCCCATACGCCATGACCTCAGAGGGCGAAAAGTGGCAAAGTACGCGCAAAATGCTTCACCCCGGCATCAACTCCGATGCGGTCTCCAAGTACGAAGACGTGGTGTACAAGGCAGCTCGCGACGCAGTCGACCAAGTAGAGCACTACGAGGGTCCAGATCTGGCCAAGTGGTCGACGCACGCCACTTTTGACATGTTCTGCAGTCTATCTATCGGAAAGAGCAGACGCACGGCGGATCCCAACTGTACGGACCCCATGACGGAAATCCTCTCGCTCGAGAAGTCAGCGCTCGATCTCGCCATGCAGATCGAATTCCAACCCTCCATCTTACTTCCTCGAGACTCGCGACAAAAGCTTCGCGACGCGTACAATCGGATCATCGAGGTTACTTCGCCGGCAATCCAGGAGCTCTTTGCGCGTGATGACCTGCCTAATTGCTGGTTCAAAGATCTGCGTGATGAGCAAGACTTTTCGCTCACGCAGCTCGAACATCTCATGTCGCAGCTCTTCACCGCAGCGATTGGCACAACAAAGGTTATCGTGCAGTGGATGCTCATTTCGCTAGCTCGGCATCCCGAAGAGCAAGCAAAGGTGTACGATGAAATCGCGTCCAATCTCGCCCATGACGCTGCCTACAGCAAGAGCGTGAAAATGCCCTATCTGGAGGCCTTCATTCGTGAGACGACCCGTGTCTATCCGACAGTGGCCGGCGTGGGAATGCGCTCCCTAACGTATGATATCGTACTGCCCAGCTCGCGCATCCATGTTCCAGCCGGCACAACGATGCTAATGAACACCCTTAACGCGAGTCGCGATGTCACGTACAATGCCGACGCTGACCAGTTTAAGCCGGATCGTTTCCTCCGCGAGAACATCCGCGCCCGCAAAGGCTGCCCAATGGCGGCAAAGATGAATTCACCCATGACAAAGGATAACTTTGGCAGCGGCGGTCATTCCTGTCTGGGTCGCCGTGCTGCCGAGCTGGAGATTCGCATGGTTGTCTGCGAGCTTCTCAAGCGCTATGAGCTCATTCTCGACCCCGCTGAGCGGTCGGCGCCCGTGTCTTTGGACAGATTCTCGACGCTGCGCGTACCGGCGACCTTTCCCAACATACGGCTTCGACGCCGCTCTGCCTGAACAACCGATCGTGGACATCGATCGCAAAAGGGTGTAGTGTGCGGCCGCGCCAGCCGCGCCAGCCGTGCCAGCGGCAGCTTCCACGACCGACGATAAACTTCCGTAGGTAAACCCAAACGCTAGCTTTACGCTCTCACTCACACACAGGCCAGTCAGTCATGGCATCCGCGAGCGACACCGTCCGCAGCCGCGCGCCGTCATCCCCGCTCCCCTTCCCCCCACTCGCACGAGCCTCCGCAGACCCGCGCGGCGACATCCTTGACTCCCGCCGCTCGCCACACGAGTGACGAGTGACCACTGCCTGGCCCGACATGTAGTAGTATGTGAATCCTCCCTTGCCATGGTTGTTTCTTGGTTGCTGCCTAGCCCCCCCGGGTCCCGTACCCCCCCCATCCCGCCTTCTCCCGGCGGCACGCGGCCGGGGGCGCGCGCATACGGGACCCGCCTGCTCGTCGCTGCGCGGGAGCCCCGCTACGAGTTCGCGCGCGCGGCCCCCTCGGCGCCACCAAACCCCGATCCCGCCCCGGCCTCGAGCGCGCGAGCCCGGGCCCGGCAGACCAGACCAGGCCAGACCAGGACCGGCCGGACCTGCCGCCGCCGCCGCCGCGCGTCGCGAGGAGCAGCGCGCGGGCGGCCGTCGCGGGGCAGCGCATCGCATCGCATCGCATCCTTTCGCATCGCATCGCCGCGGTCCGGACAGACGCCCCGAGACGGTCCGGCGGGCGGCGCCCGAGCGCGCGGGCCGGAGCTAGCTCGGTCGCTCGCTCGGTCGGTCGCCGGCGCGCTCGGTCGCGGCGGCCGGCGCCGCGGCGTCCGGGCGAGCGAGGAAGGCCAGCGGCCCCGCCGGCGCGCGAGCGACCATGCAGCTCCAGTATGTGACGGCGTTCAAGGACAAGTACCAGCGCAACAACAAGCAGACGGGCCGCAAGAACCTGCGATGCTTCCCGCTGTGCCACGCCGCGAAACACATCGCGTCCGGGTTCTGCGGGCAGCAAGTGAAAATCCTGGGGAGGCACTGCAAGGCTGACCCAGCGCAGCTCCGGGTGTGGGCCCAGTTCGAGGGCGCCGTCGACGCGCCCGAGATCCAGGTCGGCGATATCCTCACGGAAGCTGAGGCCGTCAAGAAAGAGAGGAACAGGCAGAACCCCGTCCTCCCGTGGATGCGAGGCAACGTGTACCAGGGCGAAGTCGAGTTTGATGAGAATGGCTTTGAAAAGGCCGGTTCAAGACGTCTCAACGTTTACGATGGCAGCATCACAATTGTGATCAACGCCGAACGCATGGGCTGGCACTACCAGTGGGCAAGCAACAAGCACACCTGCAACAACTTTCATGTGATGCGGACCTACGTCTTTGAAATGCTTGACGACGGGGTCTCAATGCAAAATGTTGGATCCTTTGATTCGCCTTCCTTTCAGATCTTTTGCCGTCGTAGGCAACGCAAGCCCACGGCTAATTTCCAGCCCGTCCCTGCAGCGGTCTCCTCCGCTCCGCCTGCCGTGCGTGAACCGCCTGCGGAGACCGCGGAGATCGCGGAGACCGCGGTCTCAACATCCTCATCCGCACCCGCATCCGCATCCGTGTCGGTATCCGCCTCGGCCTCGCCGTCAGCGTCATCGTCCTCGCCGCCGCGGGAAGCGTCACCGCCTCTGTGGGAGGGACGCAAGCGGAAAACGGCCGATCCACAGTCACCGTCAAATTCCACCATCTCCTCTCCGACCGTCCACGCTCTGGACCGCCGTGAGAGTGATTTGCTCGAGTTTCGAGCCACGATGCGACGGCGCATCTCATCTATCTCGCACGGTCAAACGATGCTCCCGCAGAGTGCGCTCCTCAAGCTCATGGAGTTTAGCTGTTTTCGAGGCAAGCCCGATCGGATCGTCGAAGAAGAGGAAGAGGAAGAAGACGGAGCTCGCGAGTTCAAACAACAAGGCGGCGAAGAAGCGGGGCCCGACCAAATTCGCGAGGGTGGCCTTTTGGTCGGCGCCGCTGACAGCGCGATCGAAGACTTTTCCTCCAATCTTCTCGGCGGCATTGTTTGTGGCTTTGACATGAACACCCTCATGGACGATGGAGACATCTTTTCCGGTCTCGAGAATGAACAGAGCCAGGGAAGTGCTGCGAGCCGATCGTCATCCACGCCCTCGTCACCTTCGTCTCACCATCGTCACATTAAGCGCGAAAACCCGGTGCGCAGTGTCGCCGCAGATCTCGCAGCTTACCTCCAGGAAGAGGAATCCTTTACGCAGGCCATTGACGACTTTTTCCAGTCCAACGCGCTCATGCAAATGAGCGAGGACAATCTTTCCTGGCTCTTTCGCCAGTTCGTCGACGTCGTCCAAATGCACATTGAGGGCTACCTGTTGTCACGCGGTATTTCCATGGAAAGCTTCCAGCGCGATCTCGAAAAGGAGTCATCCGTGCTCCCGCGAAGCGAGGGTGTTTTTACACCCAAGGAGAGCGAAGTGGAACCTACGCAGCGATTTGCTGCCTTTAAGCTCAATTTTCTGCGCCGTCTGCGCAGCGAGACGCGCCCCTCGTCCTTTCCGCCGAATCAGCAGCCAGCCCATCCCGACTTTGACGTCAGTGGAAATTGGGTCAACACTGGCCAGGACGAAGATGACGCGCAGGTCGTGCATAAAATTCTCCAAGTACATGGGTATCCAGTTTTCATCTTCCAGACCGTGCGCAGCATGCTCTCGAGATTCCGCGTGACCATGTCACGAGACTGGGTACTCATTCAAGGAGTCAAGAAGCTCATGAGCAATGCGGAATTCCTCTTCCGTTTTGATGGAAAGGACCATGAGTTCGAGATTCCTTACGTTGTTCCTTTGGGTATGCCTTCGATTCCCTGCAAGTATCGCTGCTCCAAATTCACGCGCGATGGTCATCGTGTCTTGCAATGCGTCGTGCACGGTGAGTTTCCTCGTTCCGAGGGCGGCCGCTTCGAGATTGTGCGCGAAGTTTTTGTCATGTCAAACAAGGAGATGCTCCAATCGCACGTCTCCTTTGACATTGTTCGCCAGGACCAAACACGCGACACCATTGCTGAAATTGCCCAGCGATTCATTCGTGTCTGCGACGAAAATGAATACCACGAGCTTCTTGACATTGCCGATGATCTCTTGTCCATGTGACCAATGATGTCCATGTGACCAATGAATGCAAATATATGAATAATTGTTTTGGATTTTTTCGAATGAAGCCTAGCGTCTCGTGCACGTCGACTTTCCTCGCTTCGAGTGTGATCATTGCAATCTTATGCGCATTTTTCTTTCGTCGTGTCAAGCACGAAGATGCTCCAGTCTTTTGTTCTCTGCAATGTCGCTCGTCAGGAAGAAGGAACACGTAACACCACCGCGCAGCGCTTCACCCATGTCCGCGATGAACGTGAGTATCGAATTGGGATTGACGATGAAAGCCTTCTTGTTCGTGTAACCAATCAGTGCAAATGTATCAATAATATTATGTCGATTTGATCAAACAGCTTGCCCTGGTGCTTGCTCACCTCGGATTTATTGTGTCATAATCAACAAAAGAGAGTCATTGGCACTTTCAAGCTTGCCAAACAGGTGTCCAATTGTTGTGCTGCGGCAAGCCCGGGAGATCCTCGTCGTGTTGCAATAGTCGTTTTTCTGCAGGGTCAATTTCTTCCAGGTACCGCATCATGTCGCACGCTAAAAGCATGGAAAAGTCGATTGCACGCGAAATGTCTCGATTCATGTTCGCAGCGCGTGCTGCACTTGAAGGAGGACCCTTTGGTGGAATGATCATGTGCGTCGTTGTCGCATGAAAGGGGAATGAGCTGCCAAAGACCCCATCGGGATTGTAGAGCATGGCCAATCCCAATTGAAAGAACATCATCACAAGAGTTTCAATCCCAAAGACGACGGTCCAACGTTTATACGGCGGAGCACCTCGCAACGCAGCCACCGTGAAAGGCACAGCCAGCATCCACAATCCAGCGAGAGCTCTAAACTTTCCGTAAAAGCGTCGCTTGGCCTGGTAGCGGCTCAACGTGATCTGGATTGCCCTTTGTACCCATAAAAATGAAACCAGGCGCATGAAAAGTAACAAGAAACCTGACCAGGAGTCGTAAATATATGCCAGGTCCTGTTTGGGGACGTAAAGATCGAAATAGAGAGTCGAGAGCGCAGACACGGAAAAGAAAACTCCCACAAATGCAGTCAGTCGCACACGACCTTTCGCTGACACCTTGCGCGCGACAATAGTCCATCCCTTGCCAAGCAAGTTGCACAGAAGAAGCGTGAGGGTATCGGCTAGCACATGAGCGAGGTCGGCAAAAAGTATTAATCGCCAGCTTCGCTTTCCCGTGTGAGCAGTCAGAAACGTAGCAAATGCTCCAAGAAGCAGTGCCGCTGACTGCGCGCAGATAGACGCTAATAAGATGAGAACTGTTGTGTGAAATTTGCACAACCTAATAAGCTTGCGAAGGACAGGAAAAAAGTACGTAATGGTCCACAAGGCGTAAGCGGCCGCGAATGTGAGCGAGACACATGCAATGCCCGTCTCGCCTGCATTCAGGCCTGATAGTAGACCATCTCCGTTTTGCAACTTCAACGCCCACCTTACGTCCAGGTCGGCGTCACACCCATAGACTCCACATGGCTCCTCAAAAGCGCAGCTACCGAGTGCAGCAAAGAGAAAACGCGGTCGAAGCGTCACAAAGTCTGCATAATATTTCATGTGAACATAGGTCTCGCCCTCCATTACAAGCTCATCATATTGGGTCACGCCAGCCGAATCCTGTTTCAAAAGCATCGCATAATCAGCGGCAGCGAGCTTTTCGGTGCACGTGAGTGGCCCATTTACGGTTCCACGCCAAGTTTCCACCTCGTTGTCGCCACTACCAGAGTCTAAAAAGTATAAGGCCAGAGTAAGCGGAAGACTTGCTGGGTATACTGCCTCGAGCTCGACTGTTCCCATGCCCTCGGAAAAGATGAATTTCTCCAGAAAGACCCACGAAGTCGATTCGCGCGTGGTTCCTGAGTTTTGTACTGCTGCGCTGCGCTGCACGAGGCAGGCGGCAATCGTCAGAAGAAAAGGACGCCATTGCATGGCCCTGCCTTTTTTCCAAATGGTCAAGGCCAAGTTGGTGTTTGTGTTCAAGTCAGCGTCAGCGTCAGCGTCAGCGTCCACGATTGCGCCTGCGTCTACGTCTGCGTCTACGTCTGCGTCTCCTTCTCCGCTGTTGCTGTCACGCCATTCAGATGGTCAAATCTAGCCTCTCGCGAGCTTGCGTTTGCAAGCTCGCTGCCGATGCCAAAGGCTGCTGTTCGCGCGCCTCTGTGTTTGCCGCACCTATTGTTGCTCCTGTTCAGCGCCGCTGGCGCCTGACACAGCAATACCTTAAACTATGCTTTTCTTTGCTTTCCTTTGTTTTCTTGCTGTAATGTGTGCAAGGTTGCAAAGCCTCCTCCTCCTCCTCCTCCTCCTCCTCACAGCGCCTTTTGTGGCGCCCTCCACCTAATGTGAACGTTTGGTCGTACTTGTCGGCTCCAGAGAGGCCACAACCTTACCCTTTCCCATTCCACACAACCACGAGTCAGTCCCCGCTCGCGAGAGGTCCTGCCTTTGTTGCAGTTACGTTCATCCCGTCGTAGGGGCGGCAGTAGCTCTCGGCGGTCCGTTCTGGAGTTGCAAACTCGTGACTGCTGTGAGGTAGATCTCGCTCAACGGATCCGAGGCACTCAAACTTTCGAGACCTGCAATTGGGGGCCGCGAGCCCAACCATCCTCAAGTACAGGAAAGATCAACGACGCGTGCACAAACCGCGCTCGTTCCATCCCATCTTTTCTTCTCTTTTCTTTCCTGCGCCATTCCGTTATTGCAGCGAGTGGCGTCGCCGCGGACTGCTAGGCCCGCGCTGGCCAGCGCCCGCGAAGATCCTTGAACCAGGAAAACTGCGGCCATGAGCGAGGCCTGGCTCGAGACCGAGGCCACTCGTTGCTGGATCCGCGCGTCACAAGCACTCGCGCAAAGGTCCCGTGTGCAGGGCCGGGTCGTAAAGACGGAGATCCACGACTCCACGCCCAGCTCGAACCCCGTGGCAGGCATTTCTAGAGCGGAAGAAGAAGAAAAGGTCGGTGATACCGAGAACCTGAAGAGTAATACGAAGGATCAAATCTCGCGCAGCTTGCGCGTGCTTCGCGTTCACGCCTCAGGTCTTGTCGTGACGGATGGCAGACACAAGGCACGAGCTGCTCTTGAATCGAAAGGCGGCCTACGAGAATTGGTCACGGCGGAATGTCAGCCCGGAACGATGCTGGAAGTTCTGGAATGCTGCCTTGCCTTTGACGATATTTCACTGGGCCGACCCCTTGCAAATCGCAAACACGGTAGCATCATTCCTCTGGAGATCAAACCCGTGTTCTTCTTCTCGATACGTGCGACTGCCCAAGCCAGTGACTCTGATGTTCCTTTCGTGTCACACAAGCAGAATAACACGCTTCCCGACGCGCTCGCGTTCTTGAATACGATCCTTGCCGAAGATAAGAAGCTCTTGCACGGCGAAATGAGCGACTTACTTTATGAGTCAGCCTATCAAGGCAGAAAAGATTGTTCATGGAAACCAACAAACATTTCAGCCGTGTCAGATGTTGCCTCTTTGCAGCGGCTGCCGAGCAAAATTTCAGCTGCGTCGTCAATGGTTGCTTCTCCGAAACGGCACGGCATCTCATCTGCAGAACCACTGAATAATTCAAGAAGCAAAAGTTCGCCGTCTTGCTCCGTCGCGTCACATAGAAGCAACGACTCTGAATGCTGGGATGCGGGCCATTGGGGCTCTGCGGCGCCCTTTCTCGGGACGCAGTCTCCCCCAGCGAGCCAAACGTCAAATGACCAACAGGCCCAGGTCAAGGAGAAAGAGAGCGAGGACGCCTCACAACACGACCATTCGGAAGAGGTCCAAAATGTAGATGACATTGGTCGAGGTGATACGTGGATATTCGAATGCAGGCACAACGAGTCCATGACGTGGGTATGGGGATGGATCGACCCTCCAGAGGGCGTTGGAAAGAGTGAGAAGTGCACGCGCCTCCCCTTCCAGGGAGTTCCTCGAGCGACCATAGAACCAAAAACCTGGGACTTTGAAATCACCCTGGATCCAGAACTGGTGTGGACCGGTTCTGCGGTTCTTGAAGATATTGCGTGCAAGCCCTGGGCGTTTAAAGGCTCCGACTTTAGCATTCAAGCCTCAAATAACGAAGGCACTTTCAAAGGTACCCTATCCACCTCGAGCAAGCCCTGTCCAATCTCTGAATCTGCAGTCCCAATCCCGTGGCCTCGCAAGCGGCAGAGCACGGCGCCACCGGCAAATATCTCAAAGGTTAATAAGTTGGCAACCTTTGCTCGTGATTTCGTACCGCAAGTGCAGCCAGCAAGATGCGACAAGGCTTTGCAGACGGACCATAACCCTATGATTGAGTCCAAAGGTACGCAGACAGGTGGAGTTTCGAGTCCTCCTTCCGTAGAAACAAAGCATTGTCAGACAGAGTTTTGCACCTCAGGAAGCGGCGAATCGCCATCTCGCGAAACGCACGCTCAGAACGACGTTGCGTCAAAGGCTGGCAAGTCGCTTCTGGCAACGTCAACGCCAGAGAGCCCTTGCAAGGACAGAGTGAAAGAACGGCCTCTTCTCGCGACGTCGTCGTCCAGCGAATCTGACGACAAAGATGGTAGCGAGAGCCCACTGACACAAGCTGCAAAGTTGGTAGACGAGGGAAGCCAGCTGTCGGGCAGCAGCGCATCGTCTGCTTCTTCTCCAGAAAGAAAAGATTCAATCGCAGCAGATTCCAAAGGGCAAGCGACGAGAGAAAAGCGGCCTTCAAAAGAGCGGAGCTGGATCAAGAAGCTATGGCGGCGTAGAAACGAAGAAAAAGGTTCGGTGTCTTCGTCCTCACGCGCAACGAGTAAGCGGCGCAAGCTGTCATGAGGATCGCTTCGTTTGCAGCTCTCTCCTTCTCTCTGAGTGTGTATTGCGAGCGGCAACTCGATTCAAGTAGTCCAAAGAAGAAGAAGCGCGTGGCCGAGGAAACGCTTCGCAAAAGATGTAATAAGTTTGTGTTCTTTATGTGGTTTGTCCGAGACAACATTGAAGTCAATGCGGAAAAGAAAAAAGTAAAAGAAAGGAGAGATGACGCTTGCACTTGCTTGAGATAGGAAAGGCACAACATTCAGCAGGCAGACGGGTTAGGCAGACGGGTTAGGCAGACGGGTTAGGCAGACGGGTTAGGCAGACGGGTTAGGCAGAAAGGCGAAAAAGAGGATTTAGTCGTCGAAAGGATCCTCGAAATCCTCCGTGCGCGAAACCTTGCCGCGAGTGATTGTGCTAACAACTTTTTTGGGCGCGTCATCGGCGCGTTCCTCGTAGAACCCACGCTCCATCTTGATGCAGCCAGTGATACCGATGCGCTCCTCGAGGTCCCGCGTCGAGAACTCGTCTCCGTTCGGGAGACCATTGAAGCCAAGCAGCTTGTCGATAGCTTTGCCGTCCTGAAAAAACACAACGGTGGGCAATGTACGAATCTCGAGCTTCTCGACGAAGAAGAGGGCCTTCTCGGCATTGATCTTGAAGAACCTTGCTTCGACATGATTGGTCGCGAGCAGCTTGAGATGTTTGTCCATGATCTTACAGCGCTCAAAGTCCTCATGAAAGAAGTGCGCGACG
This sequence comes from Aurantiochytrium sp. KH105, assembly GCA_003116975.1. Taxonomy (NCBI): domain Eukaryota; class Bigyra; order Thraustochytrida; family Thraustochytriidae; genus Aurantiochytrium; species Aurantiochytrium sp. KH105. The sequence continues at coordinate 407,336 of BGKB01000010.1, forward strand.
CAGAACTTGCTCGCCAGCACGGTCTTGAGAAAATTTTCCTCAAAGACTTCATCGTACACGCCGTGTCCCTTGGCAAGGTTTTCCTGCATTTGCGCCTTCTGCTTCTTCATCTTATTGATACGCGCCAAGCGCAGGGCGTCGAGCTCATCATCGTCGTCAAGAACGGCGTCGCGGTCTTCTTCGTCCTGGTTGCTTTGGCGCTTGTACATGTCTGCGGTGAAGACGTCATCAGAGTTCTTCATGTACTCGAGGCGCTCTTTCGCAGGTCGCCGTGCCTCCTCGCGTGCAGCTGCACGCTGCTCCTCTTGCTCCTTGAGAGCCTTTTCTGCGCGCTGACGCTCGCCCTTGGCCTTGAGTTCCATGCACGCCTGCTCGAATCGCGTCGACACATTCTGCTGCACCTCCTCGCTGCCCAGCAGCTCACCTTGCGGAAGCGGCATCCTTGCGCACGCGCGTGTCTGTCCCTCGGCGCTGCTCGCTGCTTTCTCGCCGTCGGTTGCGGCGCTCTCGCTCCCGATCGATCGCTCTCGCGACGCCGCTCTTCACCTCGCGTCCGCTGCGCCGCTCTTCCTGCTCGCTCGCGCGCTCGCGCGCTTTCTCGCCGCCGCTGCCGCGTCTCGCCTCCACTCCGCGTCGCGCCGTCGTCGCTGCCGCGGGCTCTCGCGTCGCTGGGCTCTCCTCGCGTTTGCTTTCTGCTGCGTGGCTCGTGCCTTTTCAGCCGCCGCCGATGGTCCGTTGCAGCTGCCGGTAACAGCGCTAACGGTCGCTCCATCGATCGATCGATCGATCGATCGAAAGAGAGGCCGCGCCCGAGACCAAGACGAGAGACGGCACGAGCCCACCTACCGGCGAAGCAGCGTCACCGGCCGACCTGGACAAGATGCAGGGTGGATCGAGCACCTTTGTTACAACGTAAGCGCGATGCGGCAAGGTTTAGTGGTGAACGGGATGATGATTGGGAGTCTCTAGAAATACGAATAGATTGCTTGTTGCTTGGTTGCTTGGTTGCTTGCTTGTTGCTTACGAAGAGGCGAGGTTCTTGGAGAGAATGTCGGGGACGAGGACGTCTTCGGGGAGGTCCATGCCGAGAAGAGCGCCAAGGGCAATCTCGAAGGTGGTGAGGTAGTACGCCGCCTCGCCAGAGACAAGCTCGTCGTTGAGCAAGTCGCGAAGCAGCATCGTGGTCGCGTATGCGTGCTGGAGCTGCGCCTGCACGATAACAAAAGTCACTACAGGAAGAAACTCGTCCGCGTTCATGTCCATGACACCCAGACGACCCGACTCTGCGTAAATCTCATCCTTGAGACGAAGGAGGATTCGTAACTTGAGCGAAGGCATGTCCACGTCGTCAAAGCTCTTGAGCGTGGCAATAGCGCCGCCCCACGTTGCCTGCCCCAACCCCTTGCGATCAGGCAAACCCAAGAGCGATCTCAGACGATCCGCAGAGAGACTACGTAGAATCAGCACTCGCTCCTGTAGAGCGCATTCTTGTGCCGAATGCTCGCGGAGAGCACCTAGCAATAATCTCGACAAGACCGGAGCCAGCACGATTCGCTCCACGCAGAGCCGCACATGGTCCACGATCTTGTCCCAATGCTCGGCGGAACGGGACCCACTTTCCTCAAAGAGACGCTCTTTGCGCGCTCCTGAAATTTTCTTGACAAGGGAGTTGATAAGCTTGCCCGTGGCCGGAGCCGGGACACTTGGGAGCTGGCTGCGAGATGCGGCCTGCACGTAGGAACGCTGCTGCGAAGAAGAAGCCGCGCCACCACTTTCTCCGTTCCGAGTGGGCGAGAGATTTCCGTCTCCACCCGCAGCCCCGCCCCTCCCCAAAGAGTTCACAATGTCCCCTGATGACCGTATGATTTGCGCACCGGCATTTTCCGCCAAAAGACGAAGTCTAGATGCTGCTGTCGTTTGGCCAGCATTCGGTGCCGCGCTCGCGCCGTTAGGAGTGCCTCCGCCTCCGTTCCCACTCACAAGCAACGAAGATGATGATCCACTTGACGCAGTCGTCGCAGCCCCGGTGCCGCTGCCGCCTCCATTGTTTTGTGCGCCGCTATTGCTGGTCTCCTTTTTACGAAGACGCGCGCGGAAAGCACGGATGACGCGACCCTCTTCCTCGGACTCTGATTCAAACAGAGACTCGATCCAGCCCTCGATCGCATAAAGACTCTCCAAGAGCATTTGGTCAAGAGACCAAGGCGGTTCGCACCGGAGAGAGACTTCTTCGAGCTGACTTTCTTCTTGTTTGGCAGGCCGTGACGCCAGAGACTGGAGCATAATTTGCAGCGCAACGTCTGGTTCATGCGTGTACATGCGCTGGCACCAATCTCCATTTCCTCGAACGGTTGTGATCCACTTGGCCAGCACCTCGTACTGTGCTTGTACCGTGCGCAGATCAATACGTGCCGCTTCGGCAGCGCGCGCCTGCTCAGCCTTTTTCTGTTCTTCTTGTTCCTCTTCCATGGGAAACGGAGTGTCGAGTCCAAACTCGAAATCGGCCTTGCTACTTGCCGCGAGTGGAAGTGCCGAGTCTGAATTTCGCAAGGTATTGCCGTTGCTCGCGCCTTGCGCCTGATCGTCTCCTGAGGCGTCATCTGTACTTGCAAAAATACCTAGGGGGTCGAACTCGCTCGTGCTGGGGCTCGCCTTGGCGCTCCCGGTGCCGGTGCTCGAGCTCCGGACTTGCATCGACAATATTTTCGGCGGAGAAGATGTCACCGCTGCCAAAAGATCTTCGTCGTGGTTTTCTGACTCATTTTGCGCCTCATTGGACACTTGGGGACTCTGAACTGTCGAAGCTTGACTTTTTCCCGCTGCTCCAGGACTGCTCGATGCCCTGGTTGCAGCTTCGGCTTCTTGCTGCTGCTGCTGCTGCTGCTGCTGCTGCTCTGCGACCTCGAGTGCCTGAAGAGAAAAGATGACACCGTGCAAGTAGGGAATGCGTGCGCTGCCAAGGAATTCCGTTGGGTCCAGGCCAAGAGGAACCGCCCTGGCCTCGTCATCGGCACGAAGCCAGTCCGACTCGGTCTCAGTCTCAGTCTCAGTCTCGGTCCCAGACTCAGCTGCGCCATTTTCCGGTTGACCCAGCGATCTCGTGCCCCCGTCTTCTTCGCCAGCATTGACAGCTGTATTCTTGACTGGGTCGAGAGCGTCTCCGTTGGAAGCCTTGGATCCAGAAATTCCAAGTGGCGTATCCAAGCCGAGCGAACTTGCGCGCGAATGCTTCTTCGCTCCGCGCCTTGCTTGCACGCTCGGGCGTGGTGAGTCGAGTGTGCTCGCATTGGGTTTTGTCAAGAGCTCACCAATTCCGGTGATTCGCTTGAGATCGTCAAACGCCTGCCATCGGTCGCCCGCGACGTTGCGCCAGGTCAATTCAAGCCTTCGAATGGGTCGCGATCCAAGAGCTTCTAAGCAGGCCATGACGAGCGATGCGTTCCGCAGCGATGGCCCGGCAGCCACACTAGCAATGTCGATAATGCATTCTACAATCTGCGCCCGGAAACTGGGCGTTTCCCCACGCAGAATTTGCGTCTTGAAAAAGTAGACGAGCTTGTCAAATTCCAAGAGAAAGCGTTTCTCTGCGACACAGGCGTCTTGGCGCGCAGCAAAGGGTACTTTGGCAAGAACCACGAGGTTCCATGGGTCTGTAGCCATGTAAAGACGTTCGAGACGCAAAGATATCTGCACTGCAACTGCGCCAGGATGACCGTGCCACTCGGAGAGCAGAACCTCGGCTTCCTTGCGTCGCGCGGCAGCCGCGGGGCTGTCTACCTCTACCTCATCCTGAAAACTGCCTGAACCCGCATGCAAAAGTGGCGAGAGAATGAGATTGCTATGCGAGGGCACGTACGAATTGCTCATGCGCCGCTGAGGAGCTTGCTCGCTGGACTGAGACTCCCAACTTCGGGAAATCTGGCCTCCCGTCATCGTTTGTCTTCGGGGAAGCCGTCCATCGGCGCCACTTTGCGATGCGTTCTTGCCGGAAACATCGATGGGGCCAGACGAGGACGTCCCCGACGCCTTGTTGAGGCGGAGAATATCACGTGGGGACATGACGGATGCGTTCGTGGGCGCAGAAGACTTGCCCAGCAATTCTTTGGCCTTGTCAGCACTGGATTTGCGGCGTGGCCGTATTGCGCCTGGTGCCGAATCTCCTGGCGCGCCGTTTCCACGCGAAGTAAGAGCGGGCTCCGTTGAACTTTGCCGCTTCATGAGGGCACTGCTCAGTGGTCCCTGGCCGCCTTCATGGTGGAAAGAGCGATAGGGAAGCAATGGCAGCGTACGCAGCCGACGATTCGAAACATCGAGCAAGCTGTATACGCAGCGACCCATGTACTCGGCATACTCGGGAAGGTCAAGGCGGCGGAGTACCCCGACAAAGCTTTCGGACGCAGGAACAAAGTCAAATGTCTCGTCATCTTTGCCGTTCTGAGTCCACGCGACCCCACTGCCGCCGGAGGCTCTGTCGGCGTCTGGAGACCCGAAGAGGACTTCGAGAACGCGAGGAGTTGCTTCCAGTCTTCTACGAAACTTGGGATGAGCTGTGAGCATGAGAACAAAAGATATAATGCGAGACGCCTCAGGTCCGAGAGGGAGAACGATATTGGGGTCCGATAGACTGATCTTGGCAGTTCCGCTGTTGCTTATAAGCTGCGCAAACTTTTGCATCAGCGCTCGCAGCAAAGCCACAAGGGTGACAGAAGTGCTTGTCGTGAAATGGATAAAATCGAGATTGAGCAGAATGGCGCGACCTGTGAATCCATCGTCGTCCTCGTGACCAGCCAAGAGAAGGTCCTGCAATGGGGCATCGTTGCCGCATATAATTTGCTCAACGAGATGGTCCTTGACAGAGAGCGGGCCAGCCAAATGTGACCCCCCAAGATGCTCTACCTTGTCCTCGTCGTTCCCAAAGTCGAGCAGATCTCCCTGCGTATCTTCGTTGCCCTTTTGTGGGGAGCCCTTTTCATTGCAAATAGTGTTCATGGTCTCCATGATGCGCTGAAAGATCGGACGATCCATTCGCGACCCAAGTGCTGCATTGCCGCTCTGATACGCCTGTGAAATGACCATGCGGATTTGCACGTCGTCGCGCGCAGAAATGCAAAGATTATGCAAAAGCATCGAAGTCCAGCATGAGAGCTTGCGGGCGGCCTCAAACTTGCTTTCTGCGGCGACCTCGACGGTTGCGTTGCTCGACTTGCTCGCTGCCCCCCCTGCATTGGCAGGCGAGTTGGAGCGGGAGCTGTTGGCCTGATTTTGCGCGTTTGCCTGTCGACGAATAAGATTGTTAAAAAGCGAAGATCCTGCTGACACGGCATTTCGCGCCGTCGAGTTGAGCGCGTCCACCGTCACATCTGTGTCGCCTCCGAAGAGACCATTGCCGATACCCGTAAAGCTGCGTCGGCGCCCTTGGCGGGACGGAGAGGCCTCTGATGACCGAGGCGATAAGTCCTGGTCACCCGGGGTTTCCATTGCCTGTGCGCGCTCCTCGGCGTCCAGCTGCTCCGCAAGCCGTCGATCTGCGAGCTCTTGCTCGCTGAGGTCATTTTCAAAGCCGAGAGATGCATACAGATCGGTCTCCGAGGTTGTTGTGTCGTGCGCCGGGCTGTGTTGCTGGGAAGCATTCAGAAGCGCTGTGGTGGAGTTGTGAAGGACTTGCACGATATAGCCGAGGGACCCTTCATAGGCCAGAATAGCCTTCGCGCCTGATGGCGCCGTGCTCACCATGCACAGCAGGCAATTTATAGCACCGTGCAGGGCCAAATCCTCCTTGTGCACATGAGCTGCGCACTGAAGGAGCCGTTCGACGCGGGGTTCCACTTCTTTTCGCACCTGCAGATTGAAGACGGACATGGTCGCGAGCACACGGGCAATGAGCAAGAGGGTTTGCTTGTCGTTGATTTTGTCCTTGTCGAGCATGTCGATCATGACAACATGCACGTTGGCCTCGGCAAGCATGCGCGTGCCTTGGTCTGAGGCGGCAACATTGTACAGCACTCGAAGACTCGAGTTGAGGAGAGCTAAGGTCCGAGTTTTCAGCTTCCAGTGGGCCACCATGGCATCGACGATGACGTGCACGCCGTGGGCGCGCAGCAACACGCAAAAGGCGACCACATCGTCGTCGAGTCTAACATAAGGCCCGAGTTGCACCAGGATATCCAGACAAGTTCCGACAAGCTGCACGCGTGGAACCTGGTCCTTTTCATGTCCGCGGACGTAGAACTGCCGTATGATGCCGATGATCGACGACACAACGCCCTTTTCCACGGCGAGTCTGCGGTTCTCCCCGAGAATCTCGCGAACAAGGTCCGTCACGAGCGTCTTGCATGCCTTGGCGCTATCCTGGCGCGCGGACTCTTCGAGATTGCTCAAGAGGTGGTCGATCACCTCTTCGAATTTGACCATGGTCGCGCGACAAAGCGAGCAATGAAGCAAGCAAGCGAGTCAGAACGCGGCAAGGCGGTAGGAAGAGAGAGATTGGCGCGCGGGGACGCCTTTCGCTCTCGCTCCGCCTGTCGCCTCCCTCGCCTGCGTGGTCGGCGAGTGACAGGAAAAGGACCCTCGCAAGTCGCGGGCCCACGAGGCCGCGATCCGGGACCTTGGCGCGCACGCTAGCTCGCCGGACCAGGCTGCCCGCCCTCGCGAGCAGGCCTGCCCTCGTGTCTCCCGCCCGGCGTCGAGCGGAGGAGAGCCCGCCCTCGGCGCGGCGCGGCGGGGCTCAGGTCTGGTGCGTGTAGTATCTATTCTATTCTGCCAATCCCGATCGTCTATTCGTCCCTTCTTCGGTCGAAGGCAAAAGCAGAACGACGACGCTCGCGCCGCGGGCGCCTCGCTGCGACCCCGCGCGCTCTTCTTCGCGCGTCGCCGAGATCGCTTCCGTCGCTCTTTCTTCTCGCAAGCAGGCAAGCAAGCAGGCAAGCAGGCAAGCAGGCAAGCAGGCAAGCAGGCAAGCGAGCGAGCGAGCGAGATGGATGTTGATGGGCTTCGCAAGCAGCTCGTGGACGTGGAGAAGCTGCTGGAGAGCGACCCGGCCAACGAGGCGTACGTGGAGCTGCGCAACAGCCTGACCGAGGCTCTGGCTCTCGCAGACTCGGACTCGGACTCGGACTCGGACGCAGAGTCCGAAGCGGAGGCGCAGGTGGAGGCGACCGACGCCGCAGCAAAGCAAACCTCAACCCACAAAACACTCGACGAGAACGAAAAGGATGACGCAAAGGCACCGGCCCAAGAGCACCTCAATGTGGCGCCTTCAAAGCCCGAGGCACAGGACAACGAGCCAACAGCGATAGCTCGAACAGACAATGTCACAGAACCCCAAGATGATAAGAAAACCTCTCCACAGGAATTCACGCTGCCTGACTCCATGCGGCAAAAGAGGCAAGACCTTGAGAAAATTGTGCTTGGGAGCGTGTGCGAGGCCTTCGACAAGGTCACTGGCGTGTGGAACAGCGCAATTCTCGAACAGTATACCAATGTAGAGCAGGGCAAGTGCAAAGTGCGTTTTCTCTACAAGAAAGATGACTTGTGCGCTGTTGATCCAGAGGGTGTGCGTCCCACCAAAGCAAAGACAAGCTTTGACAAAATGTCCGTGCAAATTGGTCAGCCCTGCGAAGCACGCTTTTCCGGTGACGGAAAGCGCTATGCAGCCACCGTTTTGCGCTTGACACCACACGGGTGTGTCGTTCGTTTCAAGCGGTACAACAACGAGGAAGAGGTCGCATATCAGCATTTGCGGCTTTTGTCGCCCGAAGAGGTAGCTCAGCCCACCTCGGACCGCCAGGCGATCGCGGCAGCAATGTCGGGGATTGCGCCAGCCTCCGCAACGAGTAGCCAGGCCTCCTCGACTGATATTTCCGCCGGGGGAGGCGGTACGAGTGGCTCAAATACAAACGAGACGGCAGACAGTGCATCAGGAATGCGTTTGAGCCAAGACATTGCGAGCATACCTGAGCACCTGCGTGTGAAAGAAGGTGACTCGGAAAAGGTAAAGGAGCGAAAGCGCAAGGCCTTACGTCTGCTGAAGAAGCAGACCAAGGCGGCCAAGAGGGATTTGGCTCTCGAGCAAAAGAAACAGGGCTGGAAAGCTTTTCAGGCCAAGTCAAAACTGAAAAAGAGAAAACGATGAGACTTACGTTAGAAAAAAATAAATAAAGGCAAAAAGAGTATGATAGGTCCAGCCTACTTTGTCTCTATCTTCTACCGCGTACGTTGACATGAATTGACTCAACTTAACTTGTCTACTTTAAACGTAAGATTTGACTTGACGAGACCTGAATCAAGTCTGACTTGATTCAACAGGATGAGCACATTCAGCAAACACTTTAATGACTCGCACTATTTCAGCTGAAGTTGTCTGAGAGCACCAAATCTATCATCGTTTTGGATGCCTACGTCCGATTTTTCTCGCATTCATTGCAGGGACTTTTTGGTTTGTGCGATCCAGAAGAGCTGATGATTGGTGTCGTTGCAAGCGAACCATTTGCGGACTTGCAAAAATCTGTCGTCATACTTTTCTGATCAATATATCATCATTTGTCACATGGAGATGGAGACGAAACGTCGCTGAGGGCAGCGCGTTGAAATACGGCATTGAGAAAGACGCGATCGATGTTTTGACCCGTCTTTCGATTCACATTGCGCACAGTTACATATTTGCACTCAACACGGTGCATAGAGATTTCAGGGCCTAATGAAGCGAAAAGAGCCTCCAGATACTCTACAGAAAAGAAATAGCACTGTACACCATCTTGCTTGATGTACCAATTTTCGCCAAGGCGCGTCTTGCACCGTGTCTGGACCATGTCAAAGAGACCGTAATCGCGAAAGCACATGAGGCCGCCTGGCCGAAGAGCTGTTGCAAGAGCGCGAAGCACCCGACCATGATGCGTTGGCGAGATAGCGGAGAGCGTAAACACCAAAAGACCAAAGTCGAGCGAACCGGGCGCCATTGGCAGCGGATCTCTGACGATGTCGCAGACGCCTGCAGTGAGTCTCTCGGGCCCCAGACCAGCGGCAGCAGCACCCCGGTGCAGCGCCTCAATAGCAGACGACGACACGTCCACGGTTTGAGCGACCAGTTGCGGAATCTCCTTTAAGAGAGGCAGCACGGCAGCGCCAGTTCCGCATCCCAGTTCTCCCAAGGTCGCCGTCGGGCGGTCCTCATTAATTCCTGCTTTTGCGAGCGCCGGAAATGCTTTCGCCAGATAAGATCTCGACTTGAAAAACTTGTTCGTGTGCGCCGCGTAAAAGCTCTCCCAGCTTTCTGCAAGTTTCTCTTCATCGGTGCGCAGGGCGACGTCCTGCTCGTCGAGCACGGGCGGCGCCTCGTTGCCAACGCACTTTTCCCTCCGCGCCGCTGCGACGTCTTCCCACGCGAAGTCTGCGTCAAAGTACTCCACGCGTCGCGCGCTAGCGTCTCCCGCGGCCGTCCCCTCCGCTCCAGAATCCTGCTCGCGCGCCGCGGCGGTCTCCATCTCCATGGCCGGTCGATCGATCGAGATCGATGAATCCATCATCAATCTCTCCAGCGATGGTCGCCTCCCATTTCATCCCGCGGACCGGATGCGGAACCGACGCGGAACCGCAAGACCGCGCACGTGGCGGAGCAAGTTTTTAACGCCGCGTAACGCATTCCTTGCTTGACCGCCATCGCGCAGCACGGACCTTGTCGGTCGGTACGTCGAGCGAGCGGGCGCGCGGGCGAGCAGGACTTCTGGCGCGCCAGCGTGCATCGAAGAGCAAGCGGGAGCCAGCGCTCGCTCGCTCGCTCGCTCGCTCTCCCCGAGAAGCACCGGCAGCTTGCGCTTGGCAGCTCGATCTCGCCACCATCGCTAGCCTCGCCGTCGCTGCTGCTACTGCAGGCGCTGCTGCCGCCATTGTCGTCGCCATCGCGCAGGGTGGACGCGAAGAGGAGGGGGGGGGGAGAGAAGAACCGTCGAGGACGCCGCGCGAACGTCCGCTGCCGCGCCCCGAGCCGGCCTGCGCAGCGCAAGAAGCAGGGGCGGATTCCCCACGAAGAAAGGATCATTTGCGCGTGGGGAGGCGGTCAGTCGCACTGGGGTCACCACGTCCGTCAGGGCGGCCACTGACGCGAACGCAATTCGCGCTGTACGGGCCGAGGTGAGCTCGGTGCATCGTACGGTAGAAGACGCGCTCCCTCTGACATTGTGACTGAGGGTGTCAGAACGAGCGTTCGAAGATCCTCGGTGCGTCGAGACTGGGGAAGAAATAGAGGGCGGGGAACAATCTGCTGCCGAACAACGCTATTTCTCAGGACATTTGTGAGGTCCGCACATCCGTACCTTGCGAAGCTGGGCATCGGAGCAAGCTCTGTCAGCGCGGAGGGGACAGTCAATCCGCCTCTGGTACAGCCGCGGAGGCTCTTTCGAAGAAAAGGTTCGGCTTTTAGCAGTCGAGGCTCTTGAGCACCGTCCCAAGACATCCGAGTATCGATCTTTTTCCCGGAACGAAGCGGCGCGCAAATTGGATTTTAAAAACCAAATCGTAAACACCTCGTGGCCATCTCCTCCACGGGCTTCCTCTTGAGGCCTGCGCCCATTCTGTACTCTTTCCCACTTCAAAGCGTGCAGTCCTCGGCGTACGTGCATTGTGAATCATGGCTCGCAAAAAGTCAAAGGGCAATGAGGTTCCCAAGGAAGAGGCCATTATCATTTCTGTAGCGCAGCTCCTCGTGTCAAAGGAGTTCCGAGAGGGCGTTTTTAGCTTCATGGAAGACCACGCAGCATCATTTGCGACCGAGAACCCCGGGGAGGCCAAAGCTAAGGCGTGCGATTTTGAGCACCCCCTGGAATATAAGGAGATTCATGCCGAGTTTTCCAAGACCTTTGAGGACCGCATTGAAAACCACGTCAAGGAGCAAGGTTCCAGTCGCGCAGAGATGTACGACTACCTTCGACGTCAAGAAGAGGCCAAGGTTGCGGACACCGGTGCTAGCGCTCTTGTCCAGACACTCTTGACGGTCTTCGAGTACGAGACGTTCGTAGAGGTCATGCGAGACACCGAGCGGCGCAAGTACCTGGAGCACATTACTCGATCGTGGGCGTCTACTCTGCAATCCGCATGAATTGAATTGCCCTCAGTCTCGATTTCTTTCCTTTTCCAGCACCAGCTACACACTTTTGTACACATCGACTGACACATCAACAGACATCTTCACTTCCATCTTGTTTTTCTTCCGGTCTCCAACTTTCCCAGCTTCATTTGCAATTGAATGGACAACAACTTGCCTTGGCAGCGACATGCGCACTTCCGTATTGACACATCCAAAATTGATGGCTTGGAGACACAAAAAATGAAAGGATAATAAGTTGATACAGAAAGACAACAGAACGCTTGAGGCTCGAACGACCCCAATGGGAAAAGAAATCACTCTTCGATCTGCGCACGAATCATGGAATGATCAAATCGATTTGCCGTGCGCTGCTTGGCCATGAACTCCTTGCGTTCCCGCTTACGTTCGCGGCGAGTCGCAATGCTCTGAATCTTGCGCGCCATGGACCGCGGACGACCTTCTTCCTCAGGATCGTAAGGGCCAATTTGCCTGAGGACATCTGCCAAGCCCTGCGAGGTCTCGAACCGCATGAAATTGTCACCCGCCATGAGCTTGTAGATGGCGTCCTTTGCTGGGGTGAACATCTCGTACGAGTACTCTTCTGCTGCGAACTGAGCCTCAAGGTCTCTTCGATGATTATCTTCGAGGTTGACGCACATTTCGGCATCTGCGTCGACAAACTTGTCATAGATCTCGTGCGACGTCTTGACGAGATGGTTGAAACGGGACTGGATGACCGCTTCAATGTCATACCCGAGCGACTTAAGGACGCCCTTTCGAATGCGATGCTGCCCTCGCGCCTCGAGCTCCTCCACAGCAAAGTAGAATTGGACATTTTCCTGTGCGACTTCCTTTTCACAATGGCGCATGAAAGCCTGTCGGCAATCTTGCTGGTAGAGAATGTCTCTAAGGTTGCACTCAGCGCCAAGAACACGAAGACGCAGCTCGGCGTAGACGGTGGGCTCGTCGAGAAAGACGCGCGAAAAGTCGTCCTCGTTCACAGCGAGGCAGACCAGACCTTTGGGGCCAGCACGCACCGTGGCTGAGTGCGGACGACCCGTGACCAGCGAGAGCTCGCCAAAGTATTCACCAGGAGAAAGCTCACGCACAGGGGTCTCATCGATCCCTTTGAGAACTTTTGCAACACCCTCTGCGATAAGGTAAAAGGTTTTGTGATGTACCGTGCCCTCTGAAACAACGTCCTGGTGAGGATTGAAGGTCACGGGCGCCGCCATGGAGGCGAGCATTTCAATTTTCGTGGGCGACAGAAAACGCGTAAACTTTGACGCATCCGAAGTTCCCGTGAGAAGTGTTCGTGCTCGCATGGCATCAATAATTTCCTGACGAAGGTCTGGGGCCGTTGAAATTAATTTGTCAAAGGCTTGTTTGGTGATCTCTAAGAGCACCACATCAGAGAGCGTGCTGACGGTGATCGGGCGCTTTGGTGACTTGCTTTTACTAATAAGCGCGCACTCACCAAAGCCTTGACCAGGCGTAATATTCTTGAGCTCCGTCACGCTGAATGCGGTCTCGTCGCTATCGTTACTCATGGTCGCGACGGCCTTGCCATTTGCGAGCACGTACCAGGCATTGGCGTTTTCTCCCAGTGTGTAGACGCGCTCGTAGGCGCCGACGCGACGGACACGGAAAGATCCGGCGGCTTTGGCAAGGCGTTCTTTAGAGATGCGCTTGGAAAAGAGATCGACGGAGCCGAGTACCTTTGTGATCCATACGTTGCCCTTTTCGGTAATATGTTTTTGGACGCCAACAAGGCTGGACGGCGTGCGTGCGCCTGGGGAGGGCTCCATCATGCGCTGCGAGATCCGGATAATGTGCGTCTCCTCCTCTGTCACGTAGCTTGCGGCGTACCATATTTTGTGCTTGAATTCTACAGCACCAGCGATTTCATCCGGACCGAGCTTTCCAGGTTGTTCGCCTTCGGCATGTCTTGACACGGAGCCGGACATAATGATGGCAATCTCGTTGGCAGGATCACCTTGCGTATAGATGGCGACGCCACGAGGGACGACATCGACCTGCAGATTCATCGCAGAGCCGCTCACTGCATAGCTAAGCTTGCGGTTCGACTGCTTGCCGGCAAAGAGGGGGCTTCGCATCATAAAGGCAACGAGAGCGTCTTTGTGATCGTCGGGCGAAAATGTCCCGCGTCTTGAGCTATGTGCATCGCTGCCGGTCTGACTATTGGCGGATTGGTGAGCGAAGGCCTCCAGATTACCTTCGTACTGGGCAATCTGCTGACCCCGCGTGCCAACATTGCTGGTTTCCGTCACCGCCCTGGCCGGCGAGGATTCGACGCAACCCATCTTTGCGCGGAGATGGGCGTCCTCGTCAGCGCTCCTCCAATGCTGATCGTCCGTTCGAGATTCGCGTTTGCTTTCGCGCAAAGCATGTCATGCATGCTTGTCCCATGCGTCCACACGCACCCTCGCACGCAACGTCCAGTTGCCTGCCTGCTTGCTTGCTTGCTTGCTTGCTTGCTTGGGTGCGTGCGTGCCAGTGACTCCCTCCACAATGTCCCGTGCTGCCAAAAAAGTGTCATTCGCAAAACAAAAATGGACTCCTCGATCGAAGCCAGCTCCAGCTTTTTCGCGGGGGGGAGGGGTGTTATCAACCCAGGGCCGCGAGCACGCGCCCACACGGGGCCATACCACAGGCATTAGCAGCAATGGCGGCAGCCATGTGCGCACGAGTCCCTCGCTCGCGTGGCCCCAGTGACGTTGCGTCATTCCTGGCTTGCCCGAGACTGCAAGCAACGGGACTACTTTTCAACGCATAATAGGACCCAGCCTACCACAACTTCGCAAGCAAGCAGATTGAAGCATGGTCAATCGCGCTCATCAACTCCGCCGAAAGCGACAGAGACTCCGGGTCGAGTCGAGAGGAGCCGCCGGGCCCATCGAAGCCGTCAAGTCGAGCTCGGCGCAGCTGCTCCGGTCGAGGGGCCGAAGCGATGATGATGATCTGGAGCCGGACGGTGGTTAGACGCAGCGCGAGCATGTGACGTGAAGAGGAAAACCGAGACCAGAACACAACCACTCGCGAGGCCGCAAGACCGGCGCGCCGGGAGAACTCGCGCGCGATGGTCGTGCTCCCGCTCGCTGCAGGCCTGCTGCGCAGACCCGGGGCCGTGTGGCTGCGCGGCGCGCGGGTCGCGGGAAGTGGCGGGGCAGCGAGACCCTGTGCCGCGGGGGCGCCATGGGGGATTCTCTCGCCGCCGACGTCGAGGGGGCAGCGCTGGGCGGCGCTTGCGACCAAGACACAGGCGACACCTCCGTCGGAAGCGCTGCGCGAAATGCTAAAAGAGGTCCGTAAACCTCGCAAGGATGTGCTCGTGAACAAGAAGCCGACGCTTTTGGCGTTCGACACCGAGTACAGCGCTCTGTCGAAACAGTTTCCCAAGTCGCAGCGTGACTTTGAGGAGGCAGGCATTCGGCTAGCGAGCATCGGGTGGGCACTTTTTGATGCCGAGGGCTTCATGATCAATACAGCGCCATCGCATTACATCGTCAAGCCCGACGAAGCTTTTCCAGTGAGTGCTGCAGCTACAGCCGTTCACCATATCTCGCAAGAGGATGCCCTCAAGCACGGTCGGGACCTCAAGACGGTGCTTCTTGCGTTTGCGGATTCTTGTGAAGCTGTGATGGAGAACGGAGGCTTCGTTGTCGGTCACTCGGTCACGGGAGATGTCTCGCTCGTTCTTTCAGAATTGAGTAGACTGCTCATCGACGGGGATGTGAAACTCGCGGCGGCCGAGGAAGCCTCGCTCGGCCGCTGCGCGCGATTCTTAGCCACGTCGTCAGTTTGCACTCTGCAAGCCTCCGGAATATACAGAGAAGTAGTGCTCAAGGAAGGCTCCAGCAGATACATGTCTCTCCGGGACATTTATGCAAGCGTATCCCCTTCGACGATTCCCCAGGGCAGGAAAAAGCGAATTAGGCCAGCTCTCCAGTCCAAGCTTATGGATGCCTGGCACAATGCAGCCGCTGACGCAGTGATGTCAGCAATCGTCTATTATGGTCTGAAAGATCATGGGTTTCAGATGGGCTCTATCTCTTCCCCGGCCAGCGACGCGATTGCCGCCGCATATATTAACAACGACGATTCCGTGCATGGCAGAAGCCAAGTCGCTGTCAACAATGTGCAAAATACGGAATCTGACACGATTGTTTTGGACCAAGAGATCGGTGATGATGCAGAGATGAGTGATGGAACGGATGACGAGGATGCATTGGAGGGCAACGAGGTGGACACGCCGCCTCTCAGCCTGTCGAAGCTCCCGCCGTTTTCGTTGGAGCTAGTGGACGACGTTTCTGTAGGCGCTGCGGCGCCTCGGATTCGCGAAGTGACGATTTGCGCCAGTGTGCCGTCGACGCACCCACTCGCGCATGATGCCACAATGACCTTGAGCAATGACAAACACCAGTCTCGACAGTTTCTGCACTGGAGCCTTGTGGAAGACGAGGATGGCGTGCAATCTTTGAAGACAGGGAATATCGTGCCGGATTCGATTCTTCGTGTCATTTTGAGCCCGCTGCGAATGTTCAGAGTATTGATTCTTTCGCGGGAAAAGAGACAAGAGGTCGCAGCGGTCATGTCCCAGGGCCTCCATGAGGTTCAGGCATTCTATGATGCAAATCATGAAGAACCAGACTGGTACTTGGCTGCGCAACCAGACATGAAAGTGCGTGATATTGAGCGCTACCGCTTTCCCGTCACCCAGCGTGTCATCCTGGATCTACCGCGATTCGATCAAGAGGTGAATGCGAGGCTCAAGGAGGAACTGGGGGCCAAATTCGATGGGGCTGGCAAGGTTTGGTATGTGCTGCTTCTTGGCGACGCAGGAGATCCATTGTCTACCTTTCGTACGACGACTTATCAGAAGGTGTACATGAAAGAGATGGTCGAGATCTTGCATGCGATCGACCCTTCTATTACGTATTACCTGCAGGAGCCTGTGGACTTGGCTGCAGAGCGTGACCGCAATTTGGAAGCCCCGGTTTTGTGAGAAAGGTCTGTCTGGCGAAACATCAAAGTATTTTCTCTTTCTGATTTGCTGTTGAAGAGAGAGATCGTTTCGATGCTGCGCTCGTCTGGCGAAAAGAAGCATAAAAATGAAGAAGAAAATGTAGCTTCTGTTTGCCAGTGATTTGACGACGGATTTCGAAGGCAGCAGTTCTGTACGGAGTCAATGGCACGGGCAAGCTTAACGGGCCTTCAGCTGCCACAGAACAAATGAAACAAAGAGGAAAATGACTATCGCTGCCAATTAATGATGGTATGGTATGCTATCTAATGTGCATTACATATGCGTGTGGTGAGGCCAAAATTGCACAGGTGCGTGTATACTCGCACAGCACGAATCGAGGAAAATGGCTCGCAGGTCGCGGCGCTCCTCCCAAAAATGGAAAAAATGATAGGAGGGGGGGGAGGGAATAAAGCCGTGTCTGTCTCCCCGAGCCTCGCCGTCATCACGGAAGGCTTCAGGGGCGGACAGGCTTGGTCGATGTTTACAGGATAAGGTTGCTGTTGGTGCGCGTAACGAGGAGCAACATGCGCAGGGAAGGGCCAAAGACCTGAAGCAGGCCCGAGGAGATGAGGCCCGCAGGCTTGCTGGCGGTCGTCTGGGCCACACCCGCCGTCGTCCTGTTCGCCGTCGCCGTCGCCGCGGCGCTCGCCTCCGCCGAGATGGACCTGTCCACCACGACGCCCTTGGGCGTCTGCGTCGCGGCCTTGGCCTGCGTCGTGCACGTTCTCCACGCGCCGGCCGCGCCGCGGGGCCCTGCGCGCGCGCCCGCGAGCCGCGCCGACGCGCGCGCCAGCGTCTGCAGCGTCGATGCCATCTCGCCCGACCGGGCTCCTCTCCGCTCCTCTCCGCTCCTCCCGGCTCCGGACCGCGACAGCGACGGCGCCTTCGACGAAGCCGCGCGCGCGAGCAGCTGCTGCAGGTCCCGCTCCCCCGACGTCTGCAGCTGCGCGTCGCGAGTCGCTCGCTCGGTTGATCGGAGTCTGCTTTCTCGTTCTTCGCCTCTTCTCCTCCTCCTCATTTCTCCACGGGATGGCAAGGGCTCCGGCGCTCACAGGTAGGACTCCGCCCGCGCCCCCGTGTGCGCCTCCGCCTCCGCCCAAGCGAACGGCCGCGTGAGGTACACACTGCGGGTAGCCTGGGGTTGGCGCGCCCCCAGGAAATCGCGCGCCCTGCGTCGACTTGACAGCGTCGTGGGCTAAAGACGACGACACAAGTGACACACAGACGCGCACGCACGCACGCACCCTGCCATTGGTTGGACATAGGCCAGTAAGAAGTAGTTCATTACATCTCCTCTGCAGCTGCTCCTTTCGCTGGTCGCAGTCGCTCGCTCGCCGCCAGTGCTTGCTTCTCTCGTCACACTCGACACTCGTGCGGTGGACTGCCGACCTGGCCGTGAAAAAAAGACAGAAGCAAGCGCGCAGCCACCCAGGCAGGCAACCCGTTTCTGCACGCAAGAGACTTATTCGACTAACTTCTTGCAGCGCGAAAGGGAGGCCTGGCGGCCGGCTCTGCAGGGCCAGGTCAGCTGCCACGGCTGCAGCTGCGTGCGCGGGGAAGCCCCCGGCAAGCGGCGGCCAGCTGCGGCGTCGTGCGGGCGCGACGCCGCCGAAGCCGCGGGGAACGAGGGCCCCGCGAAGCCCTCGAAATTTGGGGGGCCGAATCGGGGTCCTCGAATTTGGGTAGCCGAGTCGGGGTCCTCGAAATTGGGGGTCCGTCTGTCGCGGGTGGATGGGCGGGCGAAAGAGGACTTTCTTTTGTTGACCGTCATCACCGTCGCGCCGCGAGAGACGATAGAAGCGGGGAGGAGAGGAGAGGAGAGCGAGCAAGCTGTGATCGTGATCGTGATTGAGGTCGCGATCGTGATCGAGCGAAGCTCTCGCCCACTAGCGATTGCGAAGATGGCGCTCGAGGAGGAGGACAGCGAGGATGACCAAGGCCCCGTGGGACTACGGCAGCTCTTCGAGATGAGCCTGCCTGAGGTCGAGCTGCGCCAGAGCTTTTGCGTGAGGCCTCTGGGAAGGCGGCACAGGCAGCGATCAGGTGCGCAACAAGGTAGCGCAGACGATGACGACGACGACCAAGAAGAAAACCTTGACGACAAGGTGGAAATTTGCGACGCAAAGGGAAACACGTCGGCAACCGAAGCTGAGAATGACGACGACGTCCTCGATGCCCAGGAACTTGACATCCGCGTCCTCTGCGCGGAGATGGACCAAGGCTCGAGCTGGCAGTCTGGAAAGTTCCTCTGGCCTGCGGCGCGAGCGCTTTGCGAATACCTCGGAAGCGACGAGTTCGCCTTCGCATCGCACGCACGAAAGGACCGCATCACACGGGTCATGGAGCTTGGTGCCGGCGCGGGACTCGTAGGTATCTTTCTGGCGCGGCTCCAAGCACGGCTGCATCGACGCCGCGGCTACGTGGTTCTCACCGACCGCGACCCATTCCTGCTCGACATGATTCAGCGAAATGCGGCAAAGAACGCCACAGATGGGCCGATGCTGCCTGTCGAGACAGCAGAGCTGAGTTGGGGCGCCGACGACCCAAGTCTGGACGCCTTCCGTCGCAAATACTCGCGCCGCCCCTTTGATCTCATCGTCGGTGCGGACCTCTTGTACTCGACTGAGGTCGTTGCCTTGGTTTTCGAGACCGTAGACCAACTCTTTCGCCACGCCGAGGGACGCGGGGTCTTTGGCCAATTCGTGCTGTGCTCGAGTTTTCGAGTACAGGAGACATCGGATCTGATCTGTGGACACTGTCGGCGACTTGATCTTGAGCGTGAGGTGCTTCGTGACGAAATTGCAAACGGCGGTGTGATCGTGGAGCGCTTTGTGCGCGCTGCGAGTGCCATGGGGTATGTTCAAACCGATCACTCGCTCAGCCATGCGCTTCGTAATCTCAAACGGGACGAGTACGGTTTGTACGCCCGCATTCAATCGATCCACGCCGACGCAAACTTTGTGGAGCGTACCTGCTCACAAACCTTTGGCGCTGCGTTGCCCGTATTTGCAAACCTGCGCAATGGTGCATGGTATACGCGGGCAGATGGCTGCTACTTTAAAAGCACTGACGGCCACGTTGCAGATCCTACGTTTGCAGCGAGACGACTCAATACGAACGTGCTACGCGCGGCCTGCAGTGCAAAGTCAGAGGGTGCTTCTGCTCTTGGGTTTCTTCCGAGCGAATACCGCGGAGGAGCAATTCTCGTTGACGCCACGCGAAGAGGAAAACGCTTTCCCGACGCGTTCACCCGGACGGTGCCCATTTGGTGCTTTGTACTCAATAGGGTTGCGGGACATGACAGCGCAGTCTTGGACTTGCCGCCATGGGTCTCTGACTCTGAGCGTAGCGCACTTGAAACCCGCTATGAAGAATGGATGGCGCTTGTTCCAGCGCCGGCGCGCGAGGTAATCCATACTCTGCTCGCCGAGAGACCCCCTCTGCGGCCTGTGTGGGTGTGTTGCGACACCAAGCAAGACTGGAATGAGGATGCTCGATGCACGGAGCTCACTTTGCCGCTTGTCAATCCCGAGGCGCCGTGCACACCAATAATTTGCTTGAGTGCCTCCGTAGCCATTGACGCCGAAACGGAGCGAATTTTTCGACGGTCTTGGCGTTATATCCCCGGAGCTGGTGACGACCACGAAATGTGGGCTGGTTTACTGTCCCCAGAACTGTTTTGGTCTCATCGGCAGACGCTCGTGGAGTGTCAGAGTAATGAGGAATGCGAGCAAGTCTTGGAACACATCGCTTCTGGGGTGCTTGCGTCTGATGGCGTCGAGCGCGGAAATGTTGATGCAACTGAATTCGCATCGTCCGTGCCTGTGGAAGGCGCGCAGACGATGCTCGTGCCTGTGGTGCTTGCCGTCGATGACAATTTTGTCAATGAGCTTGACGCGGATAGGCACGTGCTGATCGACCTGCGAGGTTCGGAGCAGAGCGCGCTCGATGGAAAATGGGAATCCGCTCTACCTGCTTCGCAGACACTTGTCCTTCGCGCAAGCGCAAAAGACTTTGTCCAGCGCCCATTCTGGCAAACTCGCTGTCTTTTGCCCGCATGTTCACTGCTCTTGAGTGCACGCTCAAATAACCTGACATGCGTTGTTCGCGCAGCTCCTATGACAACCGAGCGAGCGACGTTGGCGACAGCATTGTCGTGCATGGGCGTTGTGTCGGGCACCGAAGACATCAAGGCTGAGGTGAATGCTTCACTCTTTCGCGTCATGGAGGCTGCAGGGAAACGTCTTCCTCAGCCCCCGGCGCGCAAGCTGCTCAAGAATGTGATTGTATTTCTGCATGACCAACGGAGAATGCAAGGAACTGCTTTATAATGACAATGATGATGATCATGATCGACAATTTGAATCTCTGGCACGCCGCGTTGAAAGGCAAGATAGATTGCTCGCATCTGTCAAAGATGGAAACAACAAAGAAGCCTAACGTGCAACGTACGCCCTTGGGATACCGATACGATTTTATCACAATAAAAAGGTGTCATTTTCGGCGTCCTTTTCAGCCTCATCAAAACGCTCATCAGACTTCGAATTTGTGTACGTTGCACGAGCAAGGAAGGACATAAGGTAAATGTTGGTTGTTTATAGTGATTGTAAAGGTATCATGCGGGTTCCATCGCAGAGTCTGTCTGCTGGGGCTCTTGTTGTTGTTGTTGTTGCTGTTGTTGTTCGGCAGGCCGTGTTTGGAGGCAAGATGGACAGTTGTGCAAGGTCTCGTGAATGAATTGTTCGCAAACGTCGCAAATGAAGGCCTGGCAGCGCGGACATTGGTAAAAAGCGGACACCGTAGGTCCCTTCGTGAACGAGATAGCGCAAGCGCTGCAGGCTGGAGCAGACGTTTGCTGATTCAATACTTGGGCCATTTTCACCTCGCGGAAACGCGGCACAGGGAAGAGATGATGGTAGGATCGCGAAAGGTGCGCCGAGGCAATGAGCTCGAGATCGCATATTGGGCAGTCTGTAGGAAGCTCTGTGACTACTGTAGAGCATCTCGGACAAGCGTAGCCCTTTGTCGTAACATCGTTGATGTCGGCAGCCATGGCCTTGCCAGCGGTGACCGCATGGCCAGACACCAACGTACGACCATCTTGCGCGTCGCTCGAGCCTGCTGCTGTGCACTGCGAGGGGAAGCCCATTCGCACAAACGTACATCGCAGACCTTGTTGGTCTTCAGCAAGCGCGGGCGCAGGCGGCACATGACTTTGCAAAAGCTGACGAAAGTGCTCCTTGCTGGTGATGACGGCGTGTCGGCCCAAGGTCTTTTCCGCTAGGTATTTGGCCACATAGATCTCGGCAGAGAGACCAATGACAGAACTATGAACCTTGGATCGCTGAAGTTTTTCGATCGTTTCAAAGACATCACCTTGATCGCAGGTGCTGAGTGAGGACATGAGCACGAGAATTTCGCGGCTGCCGTGCTGCGGAACGCTCTGAAGCGCGGCATGCGCGAGTTCGAGTCCATTTTGTAGGGAGAACTCTCCTCCCTCGGAGAGCATGCCGAGGGCTGCCTGATGGCGCGTGGCGCTGGCAGACATGTCGGTGAGCTTTTGCGCGACGCCATCGCGCGACATGACAATACACAGGTTGCTAAGAGGATTTTCGTCAAAGTACGAGAGGATAAAGTCGTTCAAGAGCTCTGAAGTGACGACGCGTCGCGAGGGACGCAAGTCGCTCTCCGCCATGGATTGCGACATGTCCACGATCAGCACCAGGTAGCGGATCATGTTGCGGCACAGAGTGCCGTCGGGGCCAGACAATCTCCTGGAGCCACCTCTACCCCCGAATCCGGGCCCATTCGCGTCACCATCGCCGCGACCCCCGTTGCCGGCGGCACCAGCGACGGTACGCAGCACGCCGTGCTCATCTTCTTGCAAGGCCTCCCAGCTTCGCGCGAGGTTGGTCTCCCACGCGTACCCGGACATGTGTCTGCCCGATGAAGCGGACGTAAAGAATGGATCGCGCGTACGAGCGAGCGACTCGGGCCAGGACGCGCGTGCTCCTACCTCGCGGCGCAGCGGGCAGACGTGCGGTTTCGCTGACCTTTTCCCGGCTGCGACACCGCGCTTTGCCGGTGGAGATTGAAGATTGGTGTTGCTGCTCGTTGAGGATAACGAGCTACGGGCTGCCGGTGGGGATGAAAATGAAAAGATGAAGATGAAGACGAAGATGGACCAAAGAGCAGGAGGGATTTTGGCTTCGTTAGGCCTTGCTGTTATGAAGATGCAGACGAAGATGGACCAAAGAGCAGGAGGGATTTTGGCTTCGTAAGGCCTTGCTGTTATGAAGATGCAGATGCAGACGAAGATGTTAATGAGACGATCAGGAAGCAAGGCGAAACCAAAATCGCCTCCAACACTGGGGGAAACGAATAAATCAAAGCACAAAAATTACACTTCGTTGTCTGACAGTGAGACTGGTTGGGTTGAGAGACACAAGAAAGAAACAAATAAGACACATCCACACGAAAAGAGAAGAGAAGTGAAGAGAAGTGAAACAAAGCAATGTCTCTTTTTTTCTCAGTTCGAAGCAAGCTTGGCGAGCTGCTTGCGCATGGCTTCCACGGTTGGCCGTTTGGATGCGTCGAGGCGCAGCGATTGTTTGACTACCTTGTGGAAAGTATCAGAGTACAGTGCCTTCGTCTCGGAAGGGTACCGCACATTCGCCTGGAGAATCGCGAGTGTCTGCACGCCCTGCGTTGGGTGCTCAAAAGGAGACCACATGCGTCCATAGGTCATAGCATATAGAGTGGTCCCTATGGACCACACATCGAGGGCAGGGCCAAACTCATAGGGAAGCTCGGGAACCTCGAAAAGCTCGGGGGCGCGATAGGGCGCAGAGCATTTCACAGTAGCTTCATCGACCGCGAGACGCGCCTCGTTCCGCGTGGTGACGGTCGTTCGGAGCGGGCCACACGAGCCAAGATCCATCAGCACGGGCTGAACACTAGAGGCCGCATCAGGAAGGATCACTTCGGAAGAGCCTCGCGCGTCAAGCAGGATATTGTGCGGTTTAATGTCACGATGCGCAAAGCCGGCGGCGTGCAAAGCCTCCAAGCCGGAAAGAACGCCAGACATGATGCGTGCTGCGACAGCCTCTGGAAAAGGCCAGGGTGCTCCAGGTTCCTGCGACGCACGTTCCATTTGATCAAAAAGAGAACCTCCGCCGTAGAGCGGAAAGAGCAAGAAAAATTCGCGCGCCCCAGGCACACGGCGCGAGTCTTCATCCATGGCGTCCACGAGCTGCATGACAAAGGGGCTCTCTGTACGCTTATGCACTGAAATTTCGAGCTTGAGGGCCGTGACGTCTTCCCGCGTTTGCGCCAAACAACGCTTGAGGGCCAGGGCCTGACCGGTCTGCTGATCCTGAGCGAGAAAGACCTCGGAGAAGCCGCCGTCTGCAATTTTCTTGCGCACATCTACGACCCGAGAAGGGAATTGCACAGACTCTGCGTTTTGGATAGCATCGCTCGCGGCAGCGATGCCTTTCTTGGCCCAACTGGCAAATCGACCAAGATTGCTCGCGACCCCTTGCGAGGTCTTTTGAAAGGTATCTTGCACGTTCATTGTGGCCAGACGGTCGCTGAGTTTGTTGGCCGCGTTTGCCGCTGCCTCACTAATGGCAGCCTTTGATCGGTTAACGCCTGCGGAGGAAAAGTTGTTTCCAGCGCTGGAGGCGGCAGGTCCGGATCCAGCGGCGCTTTGTTTGCGCGTGCTTGTCTTGACGGGCGAGTCTGCTTCGACCCACCAAACATCGGCGTCTGGATGGGCCGCAAGGCACGGGAACTCGTTTGCTTCTACCACTTGGACCTGGAGCATGTCATCTTCGAGAAGGAGCTGCTCGTACGGGCTGTCCGTGAGGAGCCACATGTATCGGCCTTCCTG
This sequence comes from Aurantiochytrium sp. KH105, assembly GCA_003116975.1. NCBI lineage: Eukaryota > Bigyra > Thraustochytrida > Thraustochytriidae > Aurantiochytrium > Aurantiochytrium sp. KH105. The sequence goes on from BGKB01000010.1 coordinate 431,354, forward strand.
TCCGGGCACGGGCTGGCGCACAAAGAATCTTGCGCCTCTGCCTGCAGCTTCTCGCGGGAATCCGTCGAGAAGCGCTTGCGCCGTGAGCCAGCGCGCCCCCGCGCGTCCCTCGCGCAGGTGTTCTGCCTCCACGCGCAGCGTCACCGCGTTGGGTCTCGGGCGTCTCAGTTTCTGCGCGTCCTTGCCGCCCGCGTCTGCGCGGGCCTCCTGCGCTGCGCGCAGCTCGCTCGCGAGCGCGTACAGCACCGTCGTCGTCGCCGCCGTCGCCATGGCGCCCGTCTCGCGACCTCCTGCTCCCGTCCTCCTCCTCGTCGACGACCAACGATCGACGATTGTTGATCCATCGATCATCATCGATCGGTCGATCGATCGATCGATCGATCGATGATCCATCGTCGTGCAAGCGGCCGCAAGTGCAGCTCTGCCCCGCCGCAAGTGCACAGTTCCGCCAGCGCGCACTGTAACGGCCCGCTATAACCCACTTGCGCGGCTCGAGTTCGGCCGCCGCAGCGTCGAGCAGAACAGCGCGGCGCAGAGAGAGCAGATAGAAAACAGAGCCGCGAGACGCCGCCGCCAGCGCCAGCGCCGAGGCCCGCTGCGCCGCTGCCCGGCCCGGCCTGGCCTGCCCCGCGCGGCTGCCCCGAGCTCGAGCGGAGGCCGAGGCCCCGGTCGAGGACCCATCCGGGCGGGGAGGGTCGACTCGACTCGACGCGACTCGGCGACTCGACGCAACTCCGCTTGTCTCGCTGCAAGCGCCTGCAGCAGCAGAACGTGCCGGGCGCGGGGGCGGCTCGCGCCGGCCAGCCAGCCAGCCAGCCAGCGAGGAGATCGGCGTCGCGTGGCGCAGACCCTCATCGTCGAGCCCGCGGGAGGCGAGGGTCTCTCTCGCGTGCGAAGCGCGAGGCAGGTTTTTCCAAGGCGCTATGCATAGCAGGCTGTCAGATATCCTGCCCTCGCGCGAGGAGGCCGGCGAGGGCAATGGCGCGGCGGAGACGGACGTCGTGCTTGCGGGCGACGTGGAGATGAGCCCGGTGGCGTCCAAGTCGATGCGCGAGTTTTTCGCACAGGTAGAGCAGCTGAAGAATACGATTACCTATGTCAAGTCGCGCACGAGCGAGGTAAACAGGCTCCAAGACGAGGCGGTCAATGCCGTGCTGACCGCGGACCAGCAGCAGACGAGCGAAGACCTCGACCGCGTGTTGACGGATGTGAACAAGAGGTGCGCGGAGGCTAAACAAATGCTGACGGCAATGAAGGCGGAGACAGACTCCCTGGAGAAGAAGTCGACCGCGCCTGCGTCCGAGCTACGCATCCGCAAAAACATGTATAATTCGACGACGCAGAACTTTGTCAACGCTGTACGCGCATTTCAGCAGGCGCAGCAGACGTACAAGAACAAGATGAAGGAGAAGTCGGCCCGGCAAATCCGCTACGTGAAGCCAGATGCAACCTATGAAGAAATTGATGCAGTCATGAAGTCGGGCGATCCTAATGCCGTGTATCGCGCCGCCATCTTGAACCAAGGTAGCGACGCAGTAGCACAGACCTTCATGGACGTCCAGGCCAAGTATCAGGATGTCCTTCGACTCGAAGAGAGCGTGCGCGCCTTGCATCAAATGTTTCAGGATTTGGCGCTTTTGGTGGAGACTCAGGGTGAGATGCTAGACCAAATCGAGATTTCTGTGAATCAGACGGTGGAGCACGTGGACAAGGGTAAGCAGGAGCTGAAAAAGGCTCTCAAGGCGCGTAAATCCATCCGCAAAAAGTACTTTATCCTGGCGATCATTGTCATCATCATTATTGTTGTCATCGTCCTCGTGGTGATCCGTCCCTAGATCAAGACCGTCCATCTCTGATAGACTATGAGTCCCTAACATAATTTTCCCAATAGCTAGACTTTTGCTTTCCCTCTTATTTTCTTCTTTTCTTTTCGTCAACAAAAGTTGCGTGTTTCTACAAATGCAAGACGCCCACGTCCTTGCGCAATTGAACATCGATGCGTATGCTTTTTACTGTCCCGAGGAAGCCAATCGAGAGCATGGCGACAGCGAGCTGGACAATCCTATGCACGTAATCTTGCAGCGCAGCGTCCAGGCAAGGTCCCAGCAATGCAATCACGATGAGGGCGAATGCAAGCGCGCGAGGGACAATGGCCCACTTTATGCCCAATGGCAAGCGAATGTAGAGTGCAGCTTCAACACCGCACAAAATACAAAGAGCAATAAGTGCAGACACATTGTCGTCGTCGCCATGAGCAGTAAAAGTAGATCCTGGTTCCGGTTCCGGTTCCTGTCGCGGTGAAGAGATCCGTAAAAGTGCTGCCGCAAAAAGATAAATTGCTGCAAACATGGAAAGGCGGCGCCATCCTGCGGCGATGCGACCGAGTTTGGCTTGAACAACTACAGCTTGAACCACATAGAGAACCGCGAGAGCAAACCATATGAGAAACGCAATACCCCGGAGCGCTGAAAAGATGAGCTGCGGGGGTATTTCGAGCATATTATTGTGCAAGGCAATGCCAGCAAGAATAAGCATGGCCAGCCACGTCGAAATTCTCAACGGCCTCCACTCGAAATACACTTCGCGCATGGCGCAGCGATCGAGCATGAAAGGGCGAACAAGTTCGCTTTCGAAATGTTCGACGCGACGAAGTTTGAGTCGCTCGGTCTCAGCAAACCGAAGGGCGCGAATGGATCGCATGCGGGCCGAAAGTTGCGTACTGACTGTCATGATTCCGTATTCGACCTCTTTGGTGACGCGCATGAGATCAGTGAGTTCCTGTTGGATCTTTTCAAAAGGTTGGCGCGAAGGTGTCCATGGCTCTGGTGCTTTTGTTGTCGTCTCTGTTTTCTCACACGAAAAGTTCTTGTCGAGCTTCTTGGTGATCTTTCGCATGGCTGTTCTATTTGTGACGCAAAACTTCAAGAGACTTGCAACCTTTTCGGCCCAGTGAACGAACGTCACAAGGGCTTGATCGTCTTTGGGGGAGAGCGAAAGGCTTCCCGGATGGCGCACAGCCTGTACATCCTTGATGACCTTTTCTCTTGACGAGCGCACCTCGGCAAGCAAGCCTTCAGCAAAGGCTTCGGCTGCAGCGAGATTGGCCTCGAGTCTGGCGTAAAACTGCTCATGAAGTACATTTGCCTCCTGCCCACGATGATGCTTTTGGGCCTGCACAATGGCGAAAATGATCTTCTTGAGCGTATGATACTGGACGTAGTAGACCTCCCAGTTGGGTTCCATGAGTTCCTCGAGCAACCTCCTACCGAACTTCATTGTGCTCTTGTTCTCGCAAACACTTTTACAATATTAAAAAGTCGGCATCTACCAGAGCGAGTTTTTTGTTTCGCGACAAGCGATCTCGTTCCGTGCGACGAATGCACCCGTTTTTCCGTGCGACTTTTTAAGGAGGGCGTGACTACGCGAGCGATACGTTGACCGTATCTATTCTCTCTTTCCTTTGGCGTTCACTCGTTTTGTCATTCGTGTGTTCGCTGTAGAGCCAAGTCGCTCACGTTCACCTGATCGAGGGCGTTGCAACGCACAGAGGACCTCGACCTTGTCTCCTTTCTTTTTTTCTTCCTGGCCTTTGCAATCTTCGCTGACGTGAGGCTCTAATAATTGCCGGACTACGCTAGCCTTGCTTGGCCTCGTCGTGCTTTGGCTAGTGTCGCTCAATCTTAACGTTGGCGCGGTGGCGCAGGTGAGTGAAGCTGCTTGGTCTTCCTTCGTCTTGCCCTTCTCGTTTTCCTTGCGCGTGGTTCTTAGTTCTTTGCTCCTCCTCGCCTTCGCGAGGCGAGGTGCCGCTCGCAAGGCGCGCGTCCTCTGCGGCGGCGGCGACGCTCCTCCGCTTGGTGGTCTGGATCGCGCTAGCGTCGCGGCTAGCGTCTTCTGCCCTTGTGCTGGCTGGTCCGCGAGAAGGAGGTTGACCTCCGCATCCGTGAGAGAGATCCCATCAGAGTTTCTTGCTTGCAAGCAAGATTCGATTTCTCAAGGTGTGCGAAAAGAAAGACCTTGTAAGAAGTTATACTAGCATTGGGCCTATGTAGTCGTGGATGACGTAGCAGCAGCAGTACTACTCTGCCTGGAGAGAGAGAGACAGGTGAAGCACCTAGCAAAGACGAGCGAGCGCCGCAGAAATTTACAAGACAGCAGCGCTCTGCCTATAGCCTGGCATGTTTCAGATGGGCTGGGTGACATCAAAATGAGATCGAAAATCAGAATGGAGAAGGCTCGTCAGGATTGGCCTTTTTCCAGCGAAGATATTGCTTGTAGCGTTCGGGGTACTTGCGCTTGAAGCGAAGCTCTTGAAACTTTGACATGTTCTCTCTGTGCCAGCACTCCATTTCGATGAGCTCTTCCTTTTCTTCAGGGGTAAACTCATCGTCGATGGCGCCCTCGGGCATGTGCATTGCTTGCGTGAGAAGAAGGATTTTCTCTGCACGTGAAAACGGCTCACCACGCAGCGTGTGACGAATGTACCAGTCCGTATGGAACCAAATGGTCTTCGGCAACGTGTAGGGCAGCTTGATGATGCGGACAATGAGCAGCCCTTGAAGCGTCGGCTTGCTGTACCCGCCTTCGATTTTGACCTCTTGCGCGAGTTCATCCGAGACCTCCTTTTCGAGGCTCTCCAAAGCCGCGGTTTCTTCTTTTGCAGCAGCTCCCTTTTTCTTTTTGCGTCGTTCCGGTTTGGTAGATCCATTTGACGTTGTCGCGTTATCTGCATTCTTTGCTTGAAGACGTTCTTGCGTGACGCGCTTGACTTCTTTGAGAAAGCGCTCCGACTTGAGAATTTCTTTGCGAGCATTCTGGTGCATGATGTGCTGAAGGAGGTACTGCAGAGCGGAGAGGGCAATCGTCCAACCCACAACGACCACGCGCCAGTCAGATTTGGCCGCGTAGACGCGCGTGTAGTATCGATAACGGTTCATCATGACTTCCTCGGGATGGTCCATGTAATGGTCATACTCTGCGCGCGTGTCCTTGTTGATGAGGACTTCGTATGCGCGACCAACGCGCGCAAAGTCTTCATTTGCTTTTTGTGGGTCTTTGCTGTTCTTGTTGCGGTCAGGATGGAGCTCCCGGCTGAGTTTCCTGTACGCCTTTTTTATGTCTTGGTCGCTCGGATAGTCATAACGGTAGAAGCCAAGGACGCGGTAGCAGTCCTCGGGGTCGCAGTACATGCCCTCTTGCGCGTGCGCAGACGGCAGAGCCCCGGCAAGGAGGACGGCTGCAAGAGTGAGGACCACCCATGTTCTCCAGACTGCACCGCCGTGGTGTCTTGCTCGCTTTGGCGACGGCTCAGTGCGCTGGGTCCATACATCACGAGCGCGCTCGTCGAAAGGCGCTACTGCCTCGCTGACGTCGTCCATGGTTTCCCTTTTGCCCGCGCGCGTTTCGTTCTGGCGGTTTGCTTTGGCTTGGCACGCTGCCAATGACTATGATGACAGAGGAGAGAAAAGCTCGAACTTTGTTTACAAGAGAGACCGTCGAGAGAGACAGAGAACTTGAACCAAAGAAGGGTTTTCGGGAAGAGACAGAGAACTTGAACCAGAGAGGAGTTCAGGCCCCCCCTTTCCCCCACGGAAAGTTTGGCAAAGAAGGAACGGAAACCGACTGACTCCTTACTTCTCAGCAAGGGTAGCTTGGTGGTTACGAACTACGTACGGTGTATGTGCTTCTTGCAATTTATGTCTCTTTTCGCGATGCATGCCTATCTGTCGCGTAAGGAGTGATCGAGATGCTGTTGGAGCAAAACAGTCGCTTTTGGTCAGTAGGCCTTCGAGGAAACTGAGAAGCAGTTGTTTGAGAATTACAATCGACTGTCAGTCACTTTGGCATTGTAGATTTTGGTTTTGGTTGCGCTAGGTCATTTTATTGACCCGCCAGTAGCGACTTCCTGTCATCAATTTCTTTCCGCCGTGAATCAAGAGGATTCATTGCGAATGCGTGCAAAACGTGAGTCGTTTGACATTGTATTTTAAAAGCAAATTGAATTGACGTCTTTCTGGGTTTCCTTGCACGCCCACACTTTGTTGAGAGGTGAAACTGACGCAGCGGCATGAACGAGCAGGGTGCGGGAGGTCGGCTTAAGTGCCAACCGCGTCTTCGCGAAGAAGCGCTTTTCGAAATGTAGACCAAGCATTTCCTGACAGTCGGAGATCTCTTCTTGATGATTTCAGGGATTCAGTTTGGCCACGTTGTACATTGATCAAAGACCAGAAAAAATGGGTAGATGTAGTATATACAAGGTCGTACGGGACGAAGGAGTTGCAGAAAGGCGGTGACTGCAATAAACTTGCGCTCATTCTCTCGGGTGCATCATTTATTGTCAATGTCAACATCGAAAAAAAGACAAAACTTGTTTCTCCGAACAATTTTGCGTTCGCTGCTCTATATGTGTGTGTGCGCGGGCATATTGCAAAAGCGAGTTGGAGGGAGAACATTGTACAAGGTGCTGCTTAAATTGTCGTCAGTCTTGACGTGACTGATCATCACTCAGCAACGAGGAGGCAGAGAGAGAGGTATTGGACTCGTCAGCAGAGTTTTGGGCTGTGCTTGGGATTCGAGGCAAGGACTCAACAATAGGAAGAGTAGCATCGGGCTGGCCACTACTCACGAGACCCCGAGTTTGTTCGCATTTGACATCACTCGCGATGTTTTGATTGTTGCGCTTCCCTGGCTGAGCTGGTGGTGTGGAAGGGATGGAGGTCTTGCCTGACGATGTAACTGGCGCAGCGTCCTGAGCATTGGGTAGGACACCGCTGAAGACAGGCAGGTTCGAAGTTGCACGCATGCGGAAAGAGCGCGGGGAGCGCTTGACGCGTACGTTTCGTAGTTTGGCGGACTGAGGCAGCGGAATCGAGTGATGTCCGGCATCCGCGGCGGACGCCGGCTGCGTGCGGCGTAGGACCTCGAAGACAGGTATAGGTGTCATTCTGGAATCGGAGCAGTACGCAAAGTTCGGGTCGGATTGGAGCGTCATGTGTGTAGATGTTTTGGGAGAGCCTTTGCTAGGGGGGCGCGCAGCGGCACTTGGGCTCATTCGCTTGGGCTGGCTTGCACGAATGCCAAAAATGATGCCTGCGTGTCTTGGATGTCGGGAGGACAAAAGGGCCAATAGCGCAAAGAGGTCTTGGAGGAGAGAAGCAAAAAATCGACGGCTTGCCGGCAGGCAAGTAAGTAAAAAAGGTCGATCAACAAATAGATGGATAAAAAGTAAGAAGTACGGCGAGACGCAGGAGCTTTCGCACCTTCGTCCGTGCTGTTTCTTTTTCTCCTCACCGTTCGCGCGTGCGAGCGTACGTGGGCAAGACAGAGCGGGTAATCGATGAATCCGGTCGACAAATGAATCACGTGCTCACTCTTCCTTTTCTTTCCGGTACGGTAAGCCAATCCAATTCGAGCCACGCCACGCCACGCCACGCCGCACGAGCAAGCTCTTCTCCCCGCTTGCTCGTCCTGCTGACGTCTCCTTTCTTCTCTCCCTCGGTCCCGACCTCCTCAGCGCGGTCCGTTTCCTCGCTAGCTTCTTCCTCTCCTTGCTTGAGCTTGCCGTTCTCGTGCTCGCGTCCCGCGGTCGCTGAGCCCCCTCGCTTGCCAGGAGGGAGACGCAGAGCGCAGCGACGCGACGCGCGCAGCCAGTCCCAGCCTGGCCTTCGTGCAGGTCCGGTGTCTCGTGCGCGCGAGCGCTACTCCGCGACGGCGACGGCGACGGCAATGGCGGCGATGGCGCGTCCCTTGCCTTGATCGGGGTCTGCCGTGGCCTGGCGCCTCTTTGCCTTCCTGCGCCTTCTTTCGTTCCCTTTTGTCGATTCCATTTTCCTTTTTCCTTTCTTTCTTCTTGGCCGCCCCCCTCCCGCATCGGCCTACAGCCAGCAGGAAGGCGCCGATGGCTGTACAGACAGTGGCCGCCAGAGGGCAGACTCGAACGAAGCGCGCCTGGAAGAAGCGAAATCCCCCGCGTCCCGCAGACGTCTGCGGGACGCTGTGGGACGCTGCGGGCCTCGCGAACATGCGTCCCGCCCGCACCTGGCTCGCCCGCTCGTCTATCTCCTCCACACCGCTTCTCCTCGCCTCGCTCACGGGGCAGGCGAGGGTGGACCCGCGAGGGCGGTAGCAGACGTGCTCCGGCGCCTGGGCTGTGTCCGTGCGTCTGGCCTGCCTCGCTCGCTCGCTCGACGGAGGCGGCCAGCGAGTGCGGTGCTTCTTTCGTCTCTCCTCTCTGCCGGTAGCCGAATAAGCGGCTCACACCCGCGCGGCTGCGGGCGCACTTGCTGGCCAGGGGAAGCGAGCCGCGTCCTTCATCCAACCGCCCGGTCACCCAGGTCAAGTCGATCAACCTCCACTGGCCGCCCAACCGCCCTCCCTCCCTCGCCACCCCCTCTGGCAGGCAGGCAGGCAGGCAGGCAGGCAAGGCCGGCCGTGACCGCTACCCCTTCCCCGAGTCTGCGCTCAAACCCGCCAGGGCCTGCGCCCGCTTCGCGCGGAGCTATGGCGAGCCTCCAACACAACACGTCTGTTGGCCACTGCGCAGCGGAGGAGGCGTAGCGGCCCCTACCCTGCCTGTGCCGGCGGCACTACCAGCGGCATTGCTACCCGCGTCTCTATTCTCCGAATCTCTCTCGCTGTGCGTATCCATCCAGAAAGCGCTTTCCCTGATAACCCTTTCCACGTATTTCTCGCACATCGACTTTCTTGCGCTCTTGCTCGACTCTGCTTTCGACCTTTCCCGGTCGCTCGCAGGGGCGGCCACGCGCGTTCTTCGTTGCTTGGTTTGTTGGTCGGTCGGCCCCTTGAAGGTTGAGTTTACGAACGTCGCAGCGGCCATGGCGGCTTCTTCTGCCGCTGATCCTCCTTTCCGAGCCGGCATCAAGCGACCAACACCTCGAGCCGAGCCACGTCGACTTGTTCGAATCGCTGCTCAACTGGTTGCTTATCCATCGGCGGCGCCGTTCCTTCGTAGTTTACGAGCAAATACACAATAGACAAATTGCGAAAGACAGCTGTAACCACGTAGGTCGTGATATAACAAGCTGCGAACCGCTCGTCGCCGTGGATGCCGCTGCTGCTGCCGCTGCCGCTGCCGCTGGATTGTTCGATGGATTGATCGACCGACCGACCGACCGACGCTGGCGCCCTGCCGACCAATCAATCACCCCATCCGCCAGCCGCCGCGCAGCACGAATGTTTCTATCTAGCGCGTCCATGCACGCATGCAGGCATGGAGGCATGCATGCACGCCCAGCGCGCCGGCCCGAAACTGCTCCGCGTCGAGGCTAGCCGGTCCTACGATTGTCATTACGCGCGGAGGATTTCTGGGCCCGCGGCCGCTTCAAGGGCTTTGCGCTGGTGCTGCCCCTCCGCGGCGCCACTCCTCGAACTGTTGACGCACTGCGGGGCTTGCTGCGCCCTGACTTGTGGGGTGGGGGCGAGGCCGGCCAGGCGGATGCGCGCAGTATCTTTCATACACGCCTTCGCCTGACCGGGATGGTGTACTATAAGGCCTATACATTCATATTGTAGTATAACACGCTCCTGCTGTGCTGCAGCGCATTGGCCGGGCCTGCCTGCGGCCCCTCGACCAACTTGCTTCACGCGCGAGACGCAGCTGCAGCTGCGGCCCGCAGCACCCCTTGGGCCCCGCTCAGGCCGCGCTCCAGGCGACTCGTCTGCCGTGGCTCGGGGCAGGAATTGGAACGTGGGCGGTCAGATTCTGAGGCTCCTGTCATCAGACAGACATACAGGCAGGCAGGTAGACAGACACTACAGACCTTGCAGCGAGCATGTCCCTGTCTGCCTGCAACCGGGCAGTCACCAGTAAGCAGGCCCCTCGAGCCGCCGTCTGCGTCGCGCCGCGGCAGCCCAGCCCCGCCGAGCCAGCCAGCCACCAGTCCATCGGCCTCGGGGAACGCCGCCGCTCCTTCTCTTGCTCCCTCCCTCGCTCCCTCGCTCCCCCTCCCCTGCGTCTCCAAGGGAGGGGAAGGGACGCGCGGGGCGTGTCTTTCACGCCGGCCCGCGCCGAGTGAGTGAGTGAGTGAGTGACCAGTGACAGTGAGTCAATGAGCGAGTCGGAAAGAGCAAGTGAGTGAGCGGGCCAGAGAGCGCGCGGAAGAGAGCCTGGAGAGGCGAGGCGAGGCGAGGCGGCGCCCTTGCGACCACCAAGAACGCGCCCGCGCCCGCGCTGCGCTGCCGCCAGGTGGTCTCAAGGGGCGACGCGACGCCCGCCTCCGCCACTGCTCGCGACATGATGCCGCCCCCTTCCGAGGAAGGCGGGCGAAAGACGGACCGTCACAGGCGGCGGCGCGCCGGTCTGCCTGGGGGGAGGATGGTGTACGCCAGGACTGGCTGGCGGCAGTTCGTGCACAGGCAGGTTCCCAGTGATCAGGCCCAGGTGGCTGCGTTGGTTGGCCCAGGACTCGTCCGGACGAGCTTATCGACCGACCGACCGACCGACCGACCGACCGACCGACCGACCAATCCATCGCGCGGACGTTCGTCCTCTCACTCTCGCCATCGCTCTCGCGGTACGCGCGCGTGCGGACGAACCTAACCTGCACGCGTGGCGTGGCTGCCTGCCTGTCACGTGGGGCGGCTTCGCTTGTTAATTCTTTACAAGGCTCGGCGTGGACATCGCCGGAGTCAGCTCGCTCTCGCACACGCACGAGCACTCTGCGGCCGTCGCTGCCGCCGGCGCGAGGGGCAGAGGGAAGCGAGTTGGAGCGGGCGCGCGGCGGAGCGAGCGTGCGCGGGCGTGGACTCGGAGGCAAGACAAGGCGAGGCAGGGCGGTGCGGGGCGGGGCGAGGCGAGGCGAGGCGGCGGTGGCTGCGCCGGCCCGGGCGATGCTTGTCTCTCTGGGCCTGCGCTGTCTGGCAACTAATCACCACTGCGGGGCGGCCGGCGGCTCGAGCACCGGTCCCACAGCAGAGTATACCAACAGTGCTCGCACGTACGGAACGCGAACCGTGGTCCACTGTGCGAGCGCTCGGTGTGGGTGGGAGGGGGTCGGTAGAGGGGAAAGCGCCCACAGATCACTGTGCGAGCCCCAGCACCCACCACCCCCCCTGGTGTCCGGGACTGCTAGGATCGCGATGCGGAGCAGCGCAGAGTAGAGTAGAGCAAAGCAACGGCGCTGGCAACTTCGGGCTGCATGGCTGGCTGGCTGGTCGCCTCGAGGCAGCCGGCGGCCGGCGGCCGGCGGCGGCCGCAACGCGACGAAGAATCGCACGCACGCACGCATGCATGGGCGCAAGAATGCAAGGCGGGGTCAGGCCAGCGCGAAGCAGCGCCCGCTGTGTAAGGACGGCCGGCCGCTGGTGCATGTCGACCCGTCTGTCGCTTGCTTGCTGCTTCCTTTCTCAATAGTCGCTCAGCCAGCTAGATGAATGGATGAAGGAATGAGCGCGTGGCAAGTAAGCAAGCGGCCGCGGCCGTTCGCGGCAGGCGCAGGACTGATCGTTCGGCCGCAGCATCGATCGATCGTACAGCGCCGAGCAGCTTGCGCGGTGCTGATTTTTACAGTATCGAGGGTAGCGAGCACGACAAGAACTCGGCGACAAGCTAAGCCCGAGAAAGAAGCACATGCACAAGAACGGCGCGCCTCCGCTCAGACAGTCTGGCTGACAGGATCCCGGGCGAGACACGACGCGTCGAGACCAGTGGCAGCTACCGCGTCCGAGGAAGAGCGGAGGCAGGGGAAGCATCGCGAGCTTTGCAAAGTACACGAGCGCCCCTCCCTCTTTCGCGGAGACCGGGACCGCTCGGATGGATCTCTGGCCGGCGACCAGCTGCAGCTTCTTCGTATTACGCGCGGAACGTAGTGTTCATGGACGCGCGACTGCGACGCGACGATCGATCGCTCGCATCAATCAACATCTCTCTCGCACGCTGCAGGCTCGGGGCCCGGGCTCCGCCGGGCGTGGCCTCCGAGAGGCCTGCCTCGCTGCCTGCCGAGCCTCTCCCGAGAGCCTCCGAGCGCAATGCCCAGGGGCGGCGAGCGAGGCGGTTGGGCGCCCAGAGGGAGCGCGCGCAGCGACCACTGCTGCCCGCTGGGATGCCTCGCGCTACTCATTCTTCGTCGCCGGGTCAATCAGTCAATCAATCAAACAAATCGAACAATCATTCCAGGCAGAAGCTGCAAAAAACCAAGGCGGCGCGAGCGCGCCAGCGAGCCTTGAGCAGGCAGCCGCGGGCGCTGGATGCTTCGAGGGACCCCTATCGACCGACCGACCGACCGACCGATCGTTCATGTCATTCGTCGTTTCGCCCTCGCGCCGCAATCTAGCTAGCTACAGCCAGCTGGACACGCGAGGAATGATCGCCACACGCACGTCCTGCCGGCCGGCCGTCCGTCCGTCCGTAGCCCCGCCCGCTTCGCGCTGCCCCGCCTTGCCTTGCAGGCTGCGCCACGCATGGCTCCCGTTTTGAGTGGCAATCGAGCTGGCCCTGAGGAAGGAAGGAAGGAAGGAAGAAAGAAAGGAACTCGCTCGCTCTCGTCTCGTCTCGACTCAACTCGACTCGACGGGACGAGACAGGACAGGGCAGGAATTGACTGACCTCGTGACCTACCTACCTGCCGCAAAATCCAACCTGACCTCGCTCCGCGTCGCCGCACACACATACGCGTGGAAAACTACTTTCCTCCCCCAACGTGCCGCCTGCCAGCCTGGCTGCTGCTCCTCCGCGGCCTGCGCTCGCGGGGGAGCGAGGGGGCGGCGGGGGGAAGCGCCGCGCGGCGACGGTGTGGGGGATGGCGGCTCGCTCGCTTGCTCGCTTGCTCACTTGCTTGCTTGGCTGTACGAGGGCTGGAGCAGGTCAGGGAGTTGAACTGGCCGACGGGAACGAGAAAGTCCCCGGCCTTGACGCCGGCGCGGTGGAGCAGTCGCGGCTGGAGTACTTCGTGCGTGGCCTAGTACTTCGTACGTGGCCTCGAGGAGCAGGTAGATAGATGGATGGCGGCGAGCCTGGAGCGTGCGAGGAAGAATGGATGCATGTAGTATCGTGTATACTCGCCAGTCTGTCGCTGTCGCGCGCGCTTCCTAGCGGCCACGGATGTCGAAAGACGCGAAAGGAGGCGGAGGCTGCAGCGGCATGCGCGGGAGGAGGCTGGTGGGTGGTGTACAGAGACGAGATCGTCAAAGGACAGGTCGAAGGATAAAACAAACGACTTGACACATAGGCAAAGGCCGGGGCAAGTCGAGCACTGGCAGCTTGTCAAGCTGTGTATACGCACTACCTCCTTCGAGTTCTCCTTCGCGGGCTGCGGCCGCAAGTTCTCGCGACGAAGACGAGGAGGCGGCACCCACCTTCGCGTCAGACAGAGGCAGCTAGCTCCCTAGCTGCAGCTCAACTCGGGGGGCGGGTTGACGGCGATGGGCTGGGTCGCTGATTGGAGATGTCGCGGCGAGATCTGCGAGGAAGCTGGTCGCTGCCGGCGCCGCAACTGTGCAGGCGGTCGGTGGGTCGATTGCTTGGTTCGTCGATGGGTCGTTGGATCGATCGTCGTTGGATCGATCGTCGTTGGATCGATCGTTTCGAACAAGTAAGCGGCCGGTTGGCCCGTCGTTGGCCCGTCGTTGGCTCGTCGCGCCGGACGATGACAAGTTTCGCCGGCCGTGCGTGCGGTGCGCACTGTCCGTCTCTGCGAAGTGCGCAGGCACGATCTTTGCAGCTGGTTTGGCCTGCCGGTTGCTCCTTTTTTATTTTTACTTTCTTGCTCGCGGATAAGTTGTATGTCGAGATTGTCTACTGCCAACTGCTTGCCGACCGGCGGCTGCTGGCGGGCGACGACAGCGGCCATGGCGGCCGCCAATCGCGCCGCTGCCAGCTGCAGCTCGTGCCGCGAAGGGTCGGCAGGCAGGCAGGCAGGCAGGCAGATAGTCAGGTAGGGGGGCTCAGGCAGCGGCAGCCAACGGGCAGCAGCCCTGGCAGACAAGGAGGCAGGCAGGGAGGCAGGCAGCCAGGTGCGCTGTTTTCGAGTGCCCATTGAGCGACCTGTGAAGGTGCGGGAATTGCAGGCGCCGCTGCGGGGCGAGGCACCCGCATCTCCCTGAGCTGTGGATGACCAGCCAGTCAAGGTGCGGGGCCTTCATTCTTATTTTTTTTGCCCAGGCTTGCGCGCGCGTAGCCTCGCGACCAGCGGCCGGCTGGTGGGTAAGAGACCGACGATCTTGCACTCCGGGCTGCTGCTGCTGCTGCTGCTGCTGCTGCTGCTGCTGCTGCTGCTTTGTTCGCTCGCGCGAGGATCGGAGGACGAGCGGCCACGGCAAGCAGGACGCGGGCAGCGAAGGGCGTTGCGTCGTCACTTGTTCCTTTATTGTGGAGCCGCTGGCCGATGAGAGAAAGGAAGGGAGCTCACCGGCAGTGCGTCCAGGCAGCGCATGCGATCAAGCACACGCGACGCTTGGACGCTTGCTTGGTCCGCACTGTCCGGCGACCGGCGGCAGACGTTTGCTGGATGCTTGCTTGCTTGCTTGCTTGCTTGCTTGCTTGCTTGCTTGCTTGCTTGCTTGCTTGCTTGCTTGCTTGCTTGCTTGCTTGCTTGCTTGCTTGCTTGCTTGCTTGCTTGCTTGCTTGCTTGCTTGCTTGCTTGCTTGCTTGCTTGCTTGCTTGCTTGCTTGCTTGCTTGCTTGCTTGCTTGCTTGCTTGGGCTTAGCCGACAAACAAATGCTTGGAAAAGATCCGGCTGCTGGGGTGGCGGCAGTTTACGCTGATAGTGGACGCTGGCAGGAAAGAGAGATAAAATTATAAGTTGAGAGCCTGAGCTCGCACAAAAGCGGCGAGGGGCTCAAGAAGGGATTCTCGACGTGGGACAGCAGGCGGCGAGGTGGCATCTTGCACAGCATTTGAAGAGGTCCCGGGGATGAGACTGACCCGGAAGCCCACGTTGGCCGGCTTTCGGGCGGACGGCCTCGGCCAGGAGAACCTCGCTTTCTTTACCTTACATCGAGCCGCATTCTCGCGCACCGTGCATGGAATGGCCACCACTAGCCTGAGATCATGATGCGAGAAAAGCGATGGCCGGATTTTTAGGCACAAAGCGCGAAACTTTCATCGCCTTCTACCCTTCGGCCGTACGCGAAGTACGTGTGTCCTTCCGCACTGGCCCGTTGAGGACGCTCGGGGACGCGCATCGCGATGCGTCAAAAAACCAGGCTGGTGCTCGCTGGCTTGGTCAGCGCATCAGTTCGTTCGCGTCGCGGCCCGCCCAGCCAATCCTATAGTTGACCCAGGTCAGTCATGGCAATTGGACAAGGCGAATATCGTCCAGCCACCGAGGTTTCCCCAAGCGAAAGACGTCGCGCCCATGACACGGTTGACCCCGCGAAGTAAGGGGATACCTGGCAAGTAGCGGTGTCCGGTCGCACAATAGTATAGTATATTCCTACTTTCCACTGCACAAATGCGCGGTCATTGAATAAAATCTGTCGCAAGGCGCTCACAGAGCGAATAGAATTCTCTTGCGGTATGATGGGTCTCAAGAGGGAGCCAAAAACGAGTTGTGCAGACCGCGGTTTGGTGTTCTCTTTGTTCCCCTTGATGTTCTCCGGCGTGATGGAGCTGGCGAGCACCAGCGGCCAGAGCACGAAGGAGGAGAAAAGTCAAAGCATCGCGAGAAGGCGGTGCGCGCGCGGCGCGAGCGAGCGCAAATGTCGGGCAAGCATGGCGGTCCAGACCTCAAGAAGTAAGTCAACGAGAGCCTCGGCTTGCCTGAGGCGAGCGAGAGAGTCAGGGGGGCGGGCAAGATTGAAACGCAGCCAACGAAACATCTGCGTCTCTCGCGAAGCGCGTAGAGTAGTAGAGTCTGCGCGCCTGCCTCGGCGAGCGCGTGCGACGTATGCGAACAGAATGGAAAGACATACTAACAGCTAGATTTGCGAACGAATCGACGGGAATCTTGTCGCTCTTACTTTTGTACTTTGCGCACAGGTGCATGGAGAAGCGCTTGAGCGTCCGTCTCAATGCCAACAGAACCGTGCGCGGTGTACTGCGCGGCTACGACCCCTTCATGAACCTTGTCCTCGATGATACCGAGGAGGTCGTTAGTGAGACGGAAGTGAATGACCTTGGCATGGTCGTTATTCGCGGAAACAGTATCGTCGAAATTGAGAGTCTCGACCCGATCTTGTAGGCCTCTTTGCTCGATCATCACGAAACCGCATGGCAGCTGATCAAGACGTTGCGTCGTCATAGCATCCACTGAATGGATTAAAGCTGTATTCTTCGCTTCGATAGGTTCGAGAGCCTAACTGTTCCATCGCGACATGTTCATGATATTTTCCTACCCTGTGATCCATAGATTCCTACTCGAGTCGATGCAGAGATCCACTTCAAGGCATTCAAGGAAGAAGAAGTCTGTTCTGAGGGATGTTGTTTCGGAAATCGCAGACTTGCAAGGTCCAATCAGTTTTCTATATCCTCTAACAAATAACAAATAATACGGCGTCTTGGGCGTGTGGGCCAACTCGATAGGCTTCCTACTATGTTCACAATATTACGTCTCAAGTATGCGCCAACTCGATCGGTTCCTTTTTATTCTCACGACACCACACCCTCCACGGCTTTCAAAAATCGGCCAGGCACACACGTTAACCGACGAACCAATTTCGGGGTCATTTTTGGCCAGATCTGCTTGCATTAATAATGCTAGCGAGCCTTTCGAGCTGCTCTGGTGTGATATCGGTCTCTGATCCGGGCCGTAATTCCGTGCGACCACCTGGAAATTGACTGCGAGGTCGCGTCGATCGTGATCCTGGTCGTGCTGTCGCGGGCTCTTGAACAGCCATCGACTTCCGAAGTCGCACCTCGGCACGCAAAGACTGCGTACGTTCGTCAGCGCGGTAGTACACAAAGGATTTGCGGTTTTCTTTGCCCATGCTCGCCACAGATTGCCGCTTCGACTTCCACAGTCGGTCAGTCTCCAGCTTAAGTTGTATTCTTTCCGAAACCGGCACACCCTTTCGTGTGAGCTCATCGATGAGGCTCTCGGCATTCTCCATAATACTCAAAATTGCTTCCTGGGTCTCAAGGCTCATGAGGTGCGCGCCAAAGTCCGTGGCCTGCTGATAGGTAATGCCCGAGCGCAACAGCAATGGGACGACAGTAAAATCCACATATTCTTTGTCGGCAGGGGTTGTCACGGGTTGTAGGATTCGCCTGCTCCCGACATGGGCAACGTCCCCCATTTCCTCCAAGGTGCTCTTGGGCCGTGCGCGAAGCAAGCTCTTGCGAGTCTTTTTCTCTGAACCTGGCGGCAGACCCAAGAGAGACCGCGAGGATTCTCGCATGGACGGGCGCACAACCTCGGAGCGCGCACGTTCAAAAGGTGCCGGTCTCACGGACAGCCCCGTGGGCGGCAACGGTGGTGGCGGCGGGGGCGGGACATCTTCGTCATCAGCGTCAACAACGGAGTCCGCAAAGCCAACGGGTTGTCGTCGCATCCAAGAGGTATCTGTTTTGTCGGACAGACTGCGCTCAAAAGGTGCAGGTCGCGACGGGCCGGCCGAGGCAGACTTGCGGCGTCCCAAGGAAAGCCGCTGCGACCAACGACGAGAGCCACCTCGAGACCTCGACCCCGTCGAGCGCGACGAGTTTGCACCCATCGCGAGGTACTCTTTGCTCGCAGCGAAGCACTGGCGAGGAGTATCAGACGCACACACACGGCCTCTCCTCCGTTGCGATTTTGGCGTAGCGCGCGCCGCCTGTAAAAAAACAAAACTTGCGCCAACAACCTCCAGCAACTTCTTCTTGGCAACACTTTGCAGTTGCAATGAGGAGAGGCCTCGCAGGGCACCGGCGCGTCCTTTTCCCCCTCTCGGACCATCCGGTGCAGCCAGCCAGCCAGCCAGCCAGCCAGCCAGAAGGCGGCAGGGCCACTCCAGCTGGCCGTGAGCCAGATCCCGAGCGAGCGAGCGAGCGAGCGAGCGAGCGAGCGAGCGAGCGAGCACCGGGCTTGCACGCTCGCCAAATGGACTCCCTCCGTCGCCAGCACGTGCGCGCATACCTTCACGCGCACACCCCCCGTAAGTACCATGCACTCCATAACTTCTGAACGCTATGAATGATCTAGATGGTCCAACGAGCGGGCGCCAAGCCGAAGCAGCAAAGGGGGAGAGGTCAATGGTGGAGCGGGACGCGCACCACAAGCTTTTCATCCATGGCCATGGAGTCGGAGATGACGGAAACGATGGAAACGACGACAAATAGCAGCGCCGGGGCGCCCCCGCGAGCGCCCGATGTGAGGGAAATGGACACGGGCAGCGAGAAAGGAAAAGAGGAGGAGGAGGAACTGCGAGTCTTGGAGCTCTTTGCGGGAATTGGGGGCATGCGAGTGGCTCTTGAAGCAGCCCTCGAAGCAGCGCATGATCCTCGCAAGGTCCACGTGACACCCGTTGACTCCTCGCAAGTCGTGCGTAAAGTCTACGAGCACAACTTTCCCGAAAAGGCGCGGCCACTCAACTTGGAAAGGGTCAAGCTCGCCGACCTCGACGGCAAGGCGCACATTTGGACAATGTCGCCACCCTGCCAGCCTTTCACCACAACGCAAATGGCGCAGCAGCTCGACCTTCAAGACCGCCGTAACGCAGCTTTCCTGAACCTTATGAATCTTCTCGAGCACATGAAAAAACGACCCGAGCGCATTTTCATGGAAAATGTACGCGGCTTTTTCGGCTCCGAAACGCATACGAAATGGTGCGAGGTTCTGAAACGCTGCGGATATGCATGGCGACAATATCTTCTTACCCCAATGCAATTTCGCATTCCAAATAACCGCATGCGCTTCTTCATGGTCGCTGTACAATGTGAACAAAACTCTAGTATCCACGTTCAGGGCGCAATCTCATACACGCAGGAACCCCAGGCCATTGATCGGCTCATTCCCGAATGCAAGTGTGATAGCGTCAAGCGCATGACGCTACAAGGCCAGACCCTAGATTGCTCACAACTTCAGCTGCGGCAAGACCAGACAACGCAAGCCCTTCATGAAGAATGTCACGGGGGCGTTTCGGGACCCGAGGGCGTCAATCCGGTTGGTGCGTTTGTTGATACTCACCTCGACTCGGAAACGCTAAAAGAGCTCATGCTTAGCGAAGCTGTCTTGCAGAAAAAGTGGGCGCGAGGGCTCGGGTATACAGGCCTTCAGGACCGCACGACCTTTTGCTTCACCTCTGCCTACGGCCACACGTATCACCGCGCGTCCGGATCAATATTTCATGCAGGCTGCGCGCACCGAGGGGAACTCTCGGATCCAGAGGATGTCTGCGAGGCTTACAAGGGCAAAGTGCGCCGCTTTTCAGCTCGCGAAATGCTCAACTTCTTCGGCTTTCCTGATAACTTTACCTTTCCGGATGACATGACCTTTGATCAGCGATGCAAGGTTGTGGGGCAGTCTGTCAATGTCATTGTTGTTCGGGCTCTTATGCACGCTCATCTTTGTTCTGCTCGATCGTGAGACAGGTTTTGCTTCCCTATTTACATTACTGTATACCACCACTCTAGTATGATCTGCTGTTCTTTCTTGGCAAGTCCAATTTCGTTTTGGTTTTGCTTGCTTTATGTGCTTCTTGAAGTTCCTTCCCTCCGTTCAGTTGCTGCGTTTGCCCTTTGTCTGCCCTGATTCCCAGAGGCTCGCTCACTTTGCTACTACCCACCTTGGGGGAAAAGGGAGGAAAAGAAAGAAAAAAAGAAAAAGGAATGGGCTCCGATTCGACGGTTGCACACGGTGAGCAAACTTGCTTGAGCAGTTCGAGCGGGACCGGCGCGGGCGAGACTACGTCAACGCGCAAGAAAGAGAGAAAATTTGGCACGGAGTCGTTGCCGCAAGGACGCTAGCAAGGAGGTCCCGGGGCACGGACTGTGAGGCACTTGCTAGAAACGTAACAGCGTAAAGGCACGAGAGCAAGCGAACTCGAACTCGAACCCAAACATGCCCAAGTCTCGTGCCGGTGCGAGGCGTGCGGCTGCTCAAGGCACACGCAAGCGCAAGGTCAAGGAGGCCGAGGTGCTTCTTGTTGGCAAAAAGGCCAAAAAGGAGGACTCAAAGTCCGCAGGCTCCGAAGCCGTAAAGGACAAAAAGGCCTCCAAGGCGACGCGAGACCCTCCCGTTGACAAGGAGAACCTGGACGCTGGCAACGAAGAAGAATCAACACAGAATGTTTCGCCACCAAAGAAGGAGCCCAAAAAGGCAAAACGGGGCAAACGCAAGGCTCAGCCTGCCGCCGAAAAGGAGGCGCTTAATGACGAATCCGCGCCTCTCGTAGATAACATGGATGTCGAGGCAACCGAGCCTGTCAGCAACGCCAACGCTGAAGCCGATCCTACCTCCGTGGGTGATGCGGAGACTTCGGAATTGGCAGCTGCCTCGAATCAAGAGGCAAAACCTGACTCACAGTCTGCCACTGAGTCGAGCGAGCTTCAAGAACAAGAGCAAGAACAAGAACCGCAGCAACAGGTCTCCGAGCAAAGCAACAGCAACAACGAAAGCCATGACGAGGAAATGATCGAGCAGAAAGAGGACGCAAAGGTAGCCGACGTCGACCCTGCCGAGATCCCTCAAGCTCCCCCAAGCTCGCCGACTGCTAGTGTTCCTGCCCCTGTTGCCGCTGCTTCGACGAGTTCTGTATCTCCAGATACCGAAATCAGGGATATCGCCGAAATTCATGACAGCGACGAAATAGCAAAGCAGCTCGAGCTGGATGACATTGCCCGCGAACAACTTCTTCAGGTGAGTCAAGAGGAGAAGCTCGTCTTTGACAAGATTCGCCAAGAGGAAGCCATCAACGCCTGTCTACAAGACTCGAGCGGTCTTGCTCTCGAAGACATGCCCCGGGCCCCAACAGTGGTGGAAACCCTGTTTCTCGAACTGAAGGACTTGAGGACTACGGCTGCCGAATTTGAGCTTAACAAGGTGCGTCAGCTCGCGACGGTTCGCTGCAAAGCGCAGGACGCGGTAATTCAGGAGCTTCGTGGAGAAATCAAGGCCCTGCGCGCAGCCAAGGCTGCCAGTGTAGAAAGCGAAAGTCTTGCAACGCTCAAACGCGAACTTGCAGAGGCGCGCACGGCTCTTGCCAATTTTGGCGTGATACCTCCTGCGAAAGAGACTGCAGAACAGGCAGAGACTTCCGTGTCTAATGGGCCAGACGCCGAGGAGTTTCTGCGCATCAAGCATCAGCTGTCGGCCTTGAAAAAGGTAACTGGGCTCTCGGTGGAAATCGAAGACGAGGGCAAGCTCATGCGTTGCATTCTTAAGAACAAGAGCGAGCGCAAGGCGGTCAAGTACGAATTCGAGTCTGCTCCTGATGGCGAGGGCATCATTTTCCGACCCACTGGAAACGTGCGTTTCATGCCTGAATCAATGCGAGAAGAGCTTGACGTTGCAGGTGCCCAAGATCTTCCCGCGCTGCAGGCACTTATCCAGCACGAGCTCTTTTGCGCAGAGCCGGGGCCCGAAATGGACTAAATACAAATACACATCATGATACACGGACACAATCTCTCTCTCTCTCTCTCTCTCTCTCTCTCTCTCTCGCCTGGCAGTGATAGCTTCATCTCCTCCTTCCTTTTCTTTTTAGAGAAAGAACGAAAAGTTCCATAGCTTCTCGTCGTCCTTCCTCTTCTACAATGGAGCTAGCTTCTCGTCGTCTCTCCTACTCAACTCTGCTCTGCTCTGTTCTGCACTTTGCTTCTCTTCAAATTCGGAATATACTTTTTTCGATTTTATTTTTGCTTTTCCTTGCTACCGACTGTCCGTTCACATGAATAAAGAAAGTTCCATCCCTGCCTCATTCCAACAAAAAAAATTATGGGCCTCCACCATAGCCCTCACAGGAGAGTACAGAGGACACACAAACGCCGCCGTCTCCGCCACAACAGGACTGAAGCAAAAAGCGAGACCTTACTTTGTGCCATGGCCATCGTCTTTGACCTTCTCGGTCTTATCCTTGACATCATTGGGGTCGGCGTCCACAAGATGTGAAGGTAGCTCATTCATGGCACTGACAATCTCGTCGACAGCGCGGTCAAGATCGAGAGATTCTTCTGCAGAGTCATCCCCATCTTCCGAAGAAGTGTCAACCCCGACAAGATGGTTTGCGCCCCCTGCAGCCGATGCTCCCGTGGTGGAGCTCTTTTTCGTCTTGCGAAGCTGAAAGGGACCCCAACGCGCCGAAACGCGGCCATTGGTCGTGTCCACGTACCAGAGCTCGAATTCCATCGTGCCCCCCGGCGGGATCTGAAACGCAGCCTGATGAAAGGCAGCGCGCTTGTCCTCAGGTCCAGGCTTGGTCATCGGCTCGTCCAGCAGCTCGCAATTACTGATGACCTCCATGTCCCAACGCTCCATGCCAGCCTCGACCAGAGCCAGAACGTGGCACCCATTCCAGTTCTCGAGACTCTCGCCCGTGAGGCAGAGCATGCCAGCGATCTGGCCGCTGGGGCGCAACGTGGTGTACTCTTCAAAGATAAAGATCTCCATGCCGCCCTCTTCATCGGCACGCGCGGCAGACTCGAGCAGCGGGAGGTCAAAGTCCTCCGAGTGAAAGCGCGGAGGCCGCGGCGGCGAGGGAAGACATTTGGTAACGTCCTCGTCGAGACGCCAGTTCTTGTCGAGGCCATCGGGCGCCATGGCAGGGAAAGCAACGAGCGGGTCGATGGGGTCAAGCGAAGGTCCGCCGTTGGACCCAAAAGATTCCACGAGCGCCTCGAGGTCCTCGCGCCAGCCGAGAATGTCACAAATGGCGCGGACCGCATCGTCGCAGGGGCCCTGAATCATGGCGTCGCGCCAGTTTTCCGGCTGATTGAGGCGCAGCCCATTGCTCTCCTCGCTGGGGACCCGCAC
This sequence comes from Aurantiochytrium sp. KH105, assembly GCA_003116975.1. Classification (NCBI taxonomy): domain Eukaryota; class Bigyra; order Thraustochytrida; family Thraustochytriidae; genus Aurantiochytrium; species Aurantiochytrium sp. KH105. The sequence goes on from BGKB01000010.1 coordinate 454,192, forward strand.
GCCGACAGGCTTCATGTTGAGCAGGAGGCGCGGGCAGTCCGGCGGGACCATCTCCACGAGCCCTGCAAAGGGGTGGACGGTGAGCGAGGTGCCCATGACGATGAGCAGGTCGGCCTGCGGGAGATCGCTGGAGCTGCAGATGCCAAACTTGGCCGGCAGGCCCTCCCCAAAAAAGACAATGTCCGGCTTGACGAGCCCTCCGCAGCCGGGCTCCTCGCACAGGATGGGCGTCTTGCCCTCCAAAATGGCATTTTTGCTGCGCTCTGCGTCGAACGGCTTGCGGCACCGCGTGCAGCTCGAGTTGGCGAAGCTGCCGTGCGCCTCGACGAGCTTATCGTCCGGGACGCCGGCGACGCGCTCGAGCGTGTCGATGTTCTGCGTGAAGGCGCGGCGCAGCAAGCCCTTGTCGTGCAGCAGGCGCACAAAGAGGTGCGTGGGCGAGGGCTTAAAATTGTCGGGCCACATTTCCTTGGCCANCGCGCCGCAGCTCCCGACCGCGCCGCGAGCTGCGCCGCCGCGCCATGCACGGCCGCGCGCGCGGAGAGCGAGCGGCGCGCGGGCGCGGGCGCGGCGCGAGCGGCGCGAGGCGGAGGGAGGGAGGGAGGGAGGGAGGGAAGCGAGCCCGGAGACGCCGGAATTCCGGGGCGGAGGCCCGGGGGTCCGGGAGGGAGGGAGGGGAGGCGGGAGTCCGGGAGGGAGGCCCGGGATTCCGGGAGGGCGGGAGCGACGGGCAGAGCGACGGGCAGAGCGACGAGCAGAGCGACGAGGAGAGGGAGGAGGAGAGGGAGGAGGAGCTGCTCGGCGGCAGGCTGGAGGAGCGAGAGAGGGAGGACGAGCGGGAGAGCGGGCGGCGGCGAGCGGGAGAGAATGTGGAGGAGGGAGAGGGAGGGAGGGAGCTGCGGCTGCAGGCAGGAAGCGCGAGGAGAAATCTTTGGAGAAAGAGACCCAAAAGCGCGACGCGCGGACTGGTGGGAGAGCCCCGGCGAGCACGCAGGCACCGGGACCGAGGGCGGGCGCCGCGGTGGCGCGCGGGCTGGCTGGCTGGCCGGCCGGCTGGCTGGCTGGACTCGGCCCGGCGAGCGCGCGCGGGAGACGCAGAGCCGTGGCGCACGAACAGACCTGGAAAGGGACCCGAGCTGAAGTGCAAAAACGGGTCTGCTGGCTGGGGCCAGAGACCTTATAATAGAAGGCAAGGCAAGGCAAGGCAAGGCAAATAGCAGCACAGTAACTACACTACACTGCGCTGCACTGCACCGCACTGTACGCGGGCTTGCTCGGGATGCGGCGGAGGAGCAAGGAGATGACCGGGTGCGGTGCCGTTGACGCTGCTTTGGCACTGTTTGTTTGGCGTTGCAAGAAGAGCCCGGACGTGCGATGCGGGCAGTGCAGCATCGTGGGTTGTGGAAAAGAGCAAAGAGGCAAAAGTAAGCAAGACGATACGAAAAGGGGAAAGCCCATGCAGTAGGTCTATCTCAGCAGCAGCACGTCATCAGAAAATCGAAGGGAGAAGAACAAGACAAATTTCATAGTTTCACGCAATTTCGAGAGAACAAATTAACCGTCACCAAGAAGACCGAGGGCGCGAACATGGTGCGCATTCGCCGCAGGTCTATCTCAACAGCAGCACGACAATCAGAAAATCGAAGGGAGAAGGGCAAGACAAATTTCATAATTTTACGCAAGCGACGAGAGAACAAATTCACCGTCACCAAGAAGATCGAGGGCGCGAACATGGTGCGCATCCACCTGCGGCGAATGCGAAATTGTAACGAGCGTGATGCCGAGTCGCTTGGCTTGCGCAAAGAGAGCATCGATCTGCTCCTTGCTAATGGCCGCCGTAGCCTCATCGCAAAGAGCGAATTTAGGCCGATGAAAGAAGAGACGCGCCCAGCCAAGACGCTGCTTTTGGCCGCCAGAGAGACACGCTGACCAGTCGGCGATTCCGTCCACGCCATATCGAGAAAGAATGGTACCAAGGCCGACATCGTCGAGAAGCGCCGCAGCGCCGGCATCAGAAATTGCATCGCCCGCCCGAGGGTATGTGAGGAGCTCGCGCAAGGCTGCGCCTCGGGGCAAAAAGCTTTCCTGCGGCAGCACAAAGAGCGAGGCCGGGACGACGACCTCTGGGTTTTCGCCCTGCACACGCCAGAGCTGCGTCAAGACACGAAAGAGACTTGACTTGCCGAGCCCGTTTGCGCCTCGAATCACTGTGTGTTCGCCCGCGCGGATCTCCAAGTTCAAGTCTTTGATAAGCAGCGGGGGCGCGGCCACCTCATCTGCGTTGTCGCTCACCGTGTCGCACGGCAACGGTTGCGGTGGCATTACATCCGCATGAACAACGCGAATCGCCGCATTGTCCGGGTCGCATGACACGGCGCCATCGAAGAGAGTCTCGCTGCGCCCGCTTGCGTCGACCTTGTCCATGTTCCTTTCCAGCGCGTACACGCGCTCGGCAAGACCTTGAATGCGAGGCACCTCATTCGCAGAATCGGCAAGATCCTTGACAGCAGACGCAAGCGCGCCCAAAAGAGAAGAGTTGGAGAAAAAGTACTCTGTGAGATCCTGAGCGCTCTTGGAAGGGTCATAGTACCCGTTGGGCGTCAAGATCGAAAACGCGATCATCATGCCGCCGTATTTGAGCGTGTACGAAGAGAGCCAGTCAAGCACCGCATACTGCTGATTTTCCAGGTCGATCTCGCGACGTACGCTCGCGAACTGGCGGTCCACCGTGGCGCGTTCCCGCGAGATGCCGCCCTGCATGGCGATTTGTTCGCGAAAGCCATGCACATTCTGCAAAGACGTCCGCAGCTCGCTTTGCAGTCGACTGCGCTCCATGGCGCATTCCTTGAGAGGCTTGGGGAGGGCGCGAGAACGTACGCGCTTGAGACTCCAGTTGGAAAACCAAAAGTACGCGTAAAAGATGCCCAAGTTCGAAAGTCCCAGACGCGAGCCCATGACGGCGGAGAGGTGGACGATGTCGATGAGCGGCTTGACAAAGTGGCCCACGCCGTGCACAAGCGAGCTGGAAAAGTCCTCGAGGTCCACGGTGAGCCGCGCGGCAGCATCGCTCAAATCACCATGATAGAATCGCAGGCGTTCCGCGTCGAGGTACCGGGCCTTGAGGTGCTCAAAGAGAATGGCGCGGGCATTAAAGGCAACGCGCTTTTCCAGGAATTTCATCGCGGCTGTCGTGGCCGCCGCGCCAACGCAAAACAGACCAAATTGAGCTTGACCCTTGAACATGTCCTCGTACCTCCGCGCTCCCATGAGACCTGCCAATCTTCCCGAGACATCGCTCAGTTTCACGGTGATGAGCACGCGTGAGCATAGCGTCAAGAGGTACAAGATAAACTCGGCGCCCTGTTGCGTCCACGCGTGCTTTCGGAGCAGCTTGAGGAGCTCCTCGAGCGCCCTCTTCTTGGCCTTGGCATCCCGCGTCTTGCGCGCCGAATCGGCCGCCGATTTCGACTTCTCGTCGGCCGGTGCAGGCTTCGATTCGGTGTCTGCGGCCGACGCTGCAGGACGCGGCCGTTGTTCCTCCCGCTTCGAGGACTTCTTCTTCTTCTTCTTCTTCTGCTGCTGCTGCAGCGTCGCGAGCCAAACCAGGTACGCGCCCCACGACGAGAGGAGCACCTTGCCGTGCGGGATCGACCACGCCGTGCGCATAAAGTGGGACCACACGCCCTGCTGCGCCATCGTCGTCGCGGGCCGCGACACAGCCGCCATCGTCCTGGGTCCCCGTGTTCGCTCTTGTCCCCAGACCGCGCAGGCGCGAGCCTCTGAGGCCCCGACCGTGCCCTCACGTAGCCTCCCTCCAAACCAATATACACGCCGACGAGGTCTTCGTGCGCGTCGACGACAACAACGACGACGACAAGGTTGAGGTCGAGGTCGAGGTCGAGGCCAGGCCGAACAACGCCAAGAGCGGCAAAGGGGAGAGCAGAGCAGCGCTGTCGCGGCGCCGCAGGTGTCAACGAGAGCGAGCTCGCTCGCTAGCTAGCTCGCGTTGCGACTCTGGTCTCCAAGTCGCGAGCGCGAGACTTACTTCGGTTTGCCGAGTAGTCGCGGCGCGACCTGGACGCGGGCTCTACGTGCGTGCATACGCGGTACTACATACACTGCCGGGAAGCCAGGCTTATAAGCCCGGCTGCGCTGCCGCACGTGCGCGCGGCGGCGCGCGTCGCCCCGCGCGAGGCGGCGGCGGAGCAGGAGAAGGAGGAGCGGCGAGGCCAGGGAGGGAGGAGGAGGTCGAAGGGCATCATTTCATCATCACATCATCGACCGGCGACTCCGCGGCCGCCTGCGCCTGCTCTGCAGCGCGAGCGGGCGATGCGCGGCGCGCCCGCCGCGGGCCCTGCGGCGGGGCCCGCGGCGAGCGGGAGCGGGATCGGGCGGCCCAGCGAGACGCTTGTGCGCCTCGAGCAGATGCACGAAGGCGACCTCGACGGGTTCACGGCACCGCCACCGTCTGAGGGCAGCGAGTACTCGAGTGAGGGGCGTGCCGCGGCTGGCGACGGCAGAAACGACGGCGACGGCGACGACGACGATGATGGCGATGATGACAAGGGCAATCATTTACACATAAACAACGACGACGACAACAACTGCAACTCGGAATTTGCACAGACGAGGTACAATCGTGCAGGTGTCCCAGACCAAAGACTTAACCTCATGACGCTGCACAGACTGCAGATGCAAAATGGAAACGAGAGCGACGAAAACGACTCGAGCGGCGCAAGAGCGCCCAGCGATGACGAATTTGCGGCTGCGGTCACAAGCACACTTTACCAGGAACCAAAGCCCATCGACACGGCATCACCGCCACATTTTCAGCTTGATCGATCTCCCCTCTTGGCTGCGGCGCAAGAAGCGATCGACGATGCAGAGTTGGACGCGTGGCTTCTCGATGGCCGCGACAGTGCTCCTGCACTGTGCTGCGCAGGCTGCTGCAGCCTCTTTTCTTTCCTTGTGGTCCTTTTCGGTACGTGACTTGTTTTCCCCCCTGCGCTGACAGCCTTTGATCGAATGTTTTGTCTTTTTGCTCGACGCTGACTAACCGACCCGTTGGTTATTTAACGGGGGGCACCTCAATTGAATTGACGTTTCGCGCGCGCAGCTACAATAACCCCCTTTTGGGTGTGGAACACAGGTTCTGACTCGTACCTTTTTGGAGATGTTACAACGAGCACGGGGGGTTACACAGCCACCTCGCAAACATTGACAGGCTCTTTCTCACAAAACCGATCGTTTGTCCGTCAATGGACGTACTGGACGGCAATGCCTGTGATGGAGGGCGTCTGCAGCAACGAGACAACCCCAATATTTGGCCCGTACACTTCAGGATCCATGTATGATGACTGGGGGGGCAAATATGGTTTTTGTTCCCAAGTCGATGGAGAGCTCTCGACTCCTTCTGCCATTATCGCGCTGCAAGTGTGCTCAACCTTTACTGTCCTCGCTACGCTTCTTTCTTCGTGTGTCTCCTGCGCAACGCCCACCTCGGGTCGGTGGGCCGCGCGCACGGCTGGATCCTTTTCATTAGTTGGGTCGGCGCTCGCTCTCAGCTCTTTGTCGATTGCTGCTGCTTTTCCTTGGTACAAGGATCTGCGAGCCGGAGTTGGCTTTTTGCCAATTCGGTACATTCATGATGCCACCGAAGTTGAAGGCGTCATCGCCATCAAGCAGCCGCCGATGTCATTTGGGCCTGCTTTTTACGGCATGGTCATTGCATCATTTGTTTGCCTAATCTCTGCTGGACTTTTCTTTGTTACACTACGAGAGCCAGCGGAGCAAGATTATGCGGTGTGGAGGTCTGTGCCCGCTCTCCGAGACACCAGCCATCACACGACTGACACCACTGCGGAGGAGGACGAGGAGGTCGGGAACGAGTCAGGAAAGGTAATTGAGCTCACGCAAATTTCTACGGTCGCTCAAGTCTAGCGTCTACACTGCACATTCCTGCATCTGTCAAATGTAAACTTTCAAAGCCACGTCTTGAATTATTTTTTCTTTCTACAAAATTTGAAGAACCGGAAGGAGAGAAAGAAAAACATGAGTATACTCACTCGCGCTGTTTACTGCTCATTTGAAGCAAGAGACCAACAGCATCATCGTCGCCGTTTTGCCCGCCGTCGTGCTGCTGTCGCATTCCTTGATCATGGTCTCGCTGCGCAACAGAAGGCATTGGAGCTAACGGCGGCGGCGGCGGCGGTTCTCCTCGATCACGCTGTGCCACGGTCGACAACAGGCGCGAGAGTCCTTCAGAGGCTCCGCTTCTCTGCGCTTCGGCATCGAAAGGCATAAAGGACTTTGGAAGTCCATTCCCTCTCTGCTCTGTTGCTGTTGCTATTGAATTGAATCTCTCGTCAGCCCTTTTGATTTCTGCACCATTAACACCTTCCCGTGACGCGAGTTGATTGCCAGCATCCGATGTGGACCCTATGTTTCGAGAAAACGACTGTCCGACGCGAGCTTCTTCAACTGCAGCGGCCAGATGTAGCAAATGTGCCGGAAGTTGCGGAAGAGGAACATGCGCCCCAGGTGCTATGGTCGAGACCATCGCTAACGCAGAAGATATCGGCGTAGTGGAGCTTTCCGACGATGATAACATGGTAACTAATTCGGGGCTTCGAGTGCTCTCCTTCTTGTTCTTGTCCTGCTCATCGCGCTTCCTTTTTATACCCGTTGCCGGACTTGCTTCCTGCACACTTGCATTTTGCTGGATGTTTCGCTCACTCCGAGGCCCATCATTGACGTCTGAATAATCTTGTGGTAACATCCCTCGAAGCGTAGGGGCACCAAGTATGCTTTGCGCGAGAACAAGTCGCAATTGCTCCTCGCTCAGCTTGCGTAGCTGATTCCAAAGAGGGTTTGCTGCATTGTCTCTTGCCACAGCGTTGAGCAAGTCGGTGCGATCATACGCCGATGGCTTGGCTTCCGTGCGTTGCTGCAAGACATACTGATGCAAGGCCCGGAGTTCTTCAATCTGCTTTTCAATTTGCTTGCCCACGCGAGATCGGAGATCTTCGAGCTCCGGACGTGGATAAAGTCCCACTTGAGATCGCAGACTTGCAAAGCTTCCCCCATTTCCTGTATCTTCTTGTGTCGAGCTCGTCAAATTTGCCAAGGAAGACGAGGATGAAGAGGACGACGATGAGGATGAAAAGGTAGGAGGAGGAGGAGGAGGAGGTGGTACTGGCGGTGACGGAACAGAGACTCCAGGCGCGGTGGCCAATTCGCGTTTGGAAAGTTCACGCGAGAGTCCCGCATGATTTGTCCCATTGCCCGCGTAGCCTGCAGCCGGACGCGAATCGGTGTCTAGTCTCAAATTAGTCTCTTTTGGCGAGCCTGGAGTCTGCGGTACCATGGGTGAATTTGGATCCAGCGAGTACCGTCTGCGTCTTCGACAAAAGAGCTGAAATTGAGGAGATTGGGCGATCGCCACACACTGAAGGATAACCTTGGACGGATCGCGGTCCAAACGTAATCCTAATTCCTCCAACATTGACTCTGAGAGGCTGCTGCTCGAGGCTGTTGTCGGCCGAGCGCGCTGGCCTTTCTCGCGAGATGTCGATGCGATCTCAAGGGTTTCGCGCGCCGTTGCCTCATCGTTCTTTGAATTTTGTAGAGGCTCGTGTTTGATCGCCGGCGCCGAGTTCTCTCCGCGAGGTTCAGGGGAGGATTCCGAAGCCACGGGAGGCGGAAGCTTGATGGTCTCAAGCTTGGGCAGAGCAAGACGCGAACGTCTTGATGCGCCCAAAGAAGGTGAGCTAATGGAGTAGAGCTGTTGCTGGAGCGCATGGACACTTTCCATGTTGAGACCTGGAACCGATGCCACTTCTTCTTGAACTAACCGGAAAAGGAAAACGCGGACGCTGTGCTCAGCGTTGCAGCTGTGCTTGTTTGAGGCCCATCCATAGTGCCAGCCCTTTGTTTCCATGTTGAACCCAAAGTATGCATCCGCGTCGAGCGCTAAAGGGTCAACTTGAATCCCGTCCATTACAAGTTGACTCGCGACATCGGCGTTGCGCAATCGTTTGCCGCGCATCCATGGTCGGAGCGGGTGCTGACGAGATCGTTCGAGAGCAAGCGCAGAGCTTAGTGGAACGCGTGTCCCCACACGCAGTCGCAAGTCTTCGTTCACGGGGAGGAATTGAGCCCAGCAAACGATGGACCGAGATTGTAAGAGTGACCTTGGGTTATCTTGCGGATCTGTCTTGCGCGCGTAAAACATTGGTGAAGAATCTGGATCCTTTACGCTTAGCATGATGGGTCTGCCGCAGAATCCGCGCTCCTTGTGCCCTGCAGAGCAAAGAGGAAAACACCGAAGATTCTTGAGTCCGCCGCGTTTATTGTTTCGCTGATATCGCTGTCGAAAGTGGTCGGGAATAAACTTCATTTGCAAATGTCTCAGCAAGCTTGTCTCGTGGTCGTCCTCGCCGTGTCGCGTCGGTGTGATGCTGCTTCGGCTGCCAAACCCGAAATTGAAATCTACCCCGGGCCCAATGCCGGCATCCTCGTGTCGCGGAAAGCGTGAGTCTGCTTCCATTTTCACTGGGGATGCGGGTTCAGGATGCTTGGACTGTACGCGGCTTCCGCGCGCAACCACAATTTTCATTTTGCCGTTCGCGTTCTCGCCATCGTCGGAGTCGCCGCTATCTTCGGCGTCCGGGTCTGGACCATAGTACATATCCCGGGGACCACTGAAAGAAATTTATACTTGGTTGTTTGCTGCCACCGCCGCTACAGCTGCCGGCGAGACGCTCTATCGCCACCACAGCTTTTATGAGACCGACTGTACAATGTTCTCTGCCACCACAATACTGTTTTCTCGAATGCATGCACGTGACCACCTCGGGCCTCCTCCCCCGGTTCCCTGCGGCGCGTTTCGCTTCCTTTTATGGGCTCGCTTCGCTAGTCTTTACCTGCCCACTTCTCTCTCTCTCTTTCTCTCTCCCTTTCTCTCTCTCTGTGCTGCTGCTGCCGCTGCTGCTGCCGGTGATGTTTGTGACTTGTTTTGGTCAGTGCCGCACCGTGTGGATCTTTTATAGCCTTGCGCGGATGCGGTTGTGTAGTCCGATGGAATCCGAGCCAAGCACCAGGCCTCGAGCACGAGCCCTCTCTTCACTTTCCTTGATTTCGGCCCAGCCCACCCAGCCTTGCAGACACGAAGGTACCTCCTTCACCACCGTCGTCGTCGCCGTCGCCGTCGCTGCCGCCGCCGCCGCCAATCTGTCTCTGCAGACCCGTGCCGAAGGCCTCCCGGCGTGAGTTGCGATACGGTAGCAACCGCTACCACGCCCGTCCGCCCCCCCCCCTCCCTCTGTCGAGCCCGAGTTCGAGTCCAAGTCCGGGTCCTAAGCCCAAAGCCGAACGCCCTGAACGGGCGCAAGCTTCCCAGCGAGTTCGCTAGCTGGGGTGCTGCTGCTCGCTGCACTTGCCGCGCCGCCGCTGTCGGCTGCGGCAGAATGCAACCGCAAGAATGCAAATGCGGCGCCGTCAAATTCCGCACTGTAGGGCCTTCGCGCCACGCCGTGACGACCGACGGCTCGTGAGTTGTCCGGGGTATGCTCGCTCGGCTCGACCTCGCTGCGGCTTCAAGTTGGGCGCGTCGGCCGCGCCAGCCGCCGTGGGTCCTCCCTTTTATCCCGCGCGCTCTCTGTCTCTGATGCTCACCCGGCACACGGCGAGAGACGTCGTCCTGGACCAGGCCGGCACGGTTGGGACGAGTTGCGTTCCTTGTTTTCGCAGCTTCTGCAGCGGCGGCTACAGCTGCAACTGCTGCTGCGCTGCTGCAAGGACAACGATTGCGGATCCACGCTGCCCGTCTTGATCTGGCTGGCCCGGCCCAGTCTGGTCTGCTCGTGTGGCCTTTCTGGGAGTGAGCGAGGGATGCGGCGACGTGCAGTGACCGGGCTCGGCTGCGGCGCGGTCGACCAGATTGGAGCGGGATCCGCGGCGCGGGATCTTTTTAACCTTGGCTCACTCGGTTGTCGCGCGCCTGCTTGCCCGCTTGCCCGCCTTCGTTCGTCGCGCAGGAGGATAAACCTTTCGTGTCTGCCGGTTGAAAGCGGCGCGAGGTAGCAGCGGTAATCCGTGTCCCGGCGGATGCGAGGTCGAGGTTGCGGCCGCGGTCGAGTTTGGCGGCGTTTGATAGATGGGATGGGACACAGGAGGATCGCGTTTTGGTTGCGCGCAGTTTGATCGATCGCAATGCCTTGCAGCGGAACAGAGTGCAACGCAATGCTATACGATAGAATGGAGGGGAATGCAATGATAAACAGCTCTTTTTCCTGAGAGCGACCTCTGCGCCACGCCCGAAGGATGCGGCAGCGGCGACTTCGAACCGAGCAGGCAAACAAGCAGGCAAACAGGCAAACAAGCAGGCAGGCAAGCAGGCGCCTTCGGGATCTGCGAGGTGCTCGCTGGTGGCGGAAGGGGCGACTGACGACGGCGTGCGGCCGACCGACAGACCGACCGACCGATCGACCGACCGACTGACGATCGCAGAGCTCGCGCTTGTGCGCGGGTGCTTGCGCTTGTGCGCGGGCGGGCGAGCGAGCGAGCGAAGTACTACGCGCACCGGTATTCGGGATTTGGTGGATTTGGATTGGAATTTGAATTCAAACCCTCCCAGCGAAGCAGTTCTGCCGGCGCCCAAATCCCGCGCGACGTCGCGACGCGAGGCCGGGGCCGAGGGCGAGGACGCGCGCAAGCCCGAGACCTACAGCGTCAGCTGCAGCGGGCGAGCGTGCCTCGTGCAGCGAGCAGTTTGTATCTGCTTGGAGCAGGCAGACCGATCGACCGCTGGATCGACATTTGTAAAAAAGGTCCGCGGGATCGGACGAGGCCGGCCGGTAGCAGCAGTCGCCCAGGCCTCCCGCTGCCGAGCCCGCGTTCTGACCCGCCCGTGCCGCCGCGAGCACGCAAAGTGAAGCAGTGCAGCTGCAGCAGGAAACCCGCCCCGACGGGTCCGCTTCGCGCCGCCGATGTCGGCGCTGCTCTGCGATGGTGCCGCGTCCTCCCTCGCGCGCGGGGCTCGGGCTCGGGCTCGGGCTCGTGTCGTGTCGTGTCGTGTCGTGTCATTTTAGAGCCTTCCTTGCCTCGCCTCGCCTGCCTCGCCGGGTCCCGATTCTGCGCCAGGATACCGCTGCGTGTCCGACCCGGCACGTGCCCGCGCACACCGCGTAGTTTTGTAACTAGTTTCACGCAGTCGGGTCGTAGTTCTGCGCAACGCTTTTTGGGAGCCGCTCGCAGCAGCAGGTCGAGCGAGCGATGGGATCGATCGATCGAAGCAAGCAAAGCGGACGCGGATCGCGCGGCGCTCGGCTGGCAGGCAGGCAGGCAGGCAGCGCGGCGGAGAAGAGGATGCAGGAGGGCGACCGTAAACGCAAGGCCGGAGGCGGCGTCGAGGCCGAGCTGCCGGAGTTCAGGTTGCTGCGCAGAATCGGCCAGGGAACCTTTGCGCAGGTGTTCGAGGCCGTCGCGATCGACGACACGGAGGAGTTATCGTCAGCGACGCGCGTGGCGCCAGGAACAGCTGGGGCCGGCGCTGGGGCTGCTATTGCTACTGAGTATGCTACGGCTGCTACCGCTGGTGCTGCTGCTGTGGCGGTGAGCGCAAATTATGATCAAGCAGGGGCTGCAGAGAGCCCTCGTGGCACGAAAAAGCAAAAGGAGAACGACGGCGGCCATCAGGCCGAGACAGTGAACGAGAGCACGAATGATTCCAAGAAATGCGAGCCTCAAAAGGTGGCCATCAAGAGGATCCGGCAGGATGATGGGCGTGGGCCCGGCCACAGCGCCAAGACATTGACCCAACGCGAAGTGGATACCCTGCGACGCATGGACCATCCCAACATCCTCAAGTTGTTAGGCGTCTTTGACAAACAAGGCCGTACGCATCTCGTGCTCCCACTCTGTAAATGGGATCTCGAGGCCGTTCTCGCGGACCGCTCGGTTCAGCTGACGCTCGCAGATGTAAAAACCTATGCGCAAGGCATGCTGCGCGGCCTCGCGCACTGCCATGAGCGAGGCATTCTTCACCGCGACGTGAAACCCAATAATATCCTTGTAGGAAATGATGGGAACATCAAGCTCTGTGATTTTGGCAGTGCTCGCGAAGTCCAAACAGAGCCCGGAAAGCTCACTCGTCAGGTGGTGACGCAAAACTACCGATCACCAGAGCTCATCTTTGGTCTTGACCCTTATGACACACAAATCGACGTCTGGGCTGCGGCATGTGTGATTGGCGAGATGCTGCGCCGCGATGTACTTTTCGACGGGCGCTCTGACATCGATCAGCTCTCCAAAATATTTGCAGTCATCGGTACGCCTACGGAGAGCGAATGGCCAACGATGCGCTCCATGCCTTTTTACTTTCCGTTTCAAGTTGCATCTGCAAAGGGGTTAGCTTCAGTGCTTTTCGTTCGTGAGGACTTGGCATTTGGCTCAACAGCGGACGAAGCCTTAGCCAAGCAACAGACTTTAGCCTTGCTTGGCGGTATGCTCAAATTCGATCCGTCGCGTCGTACGACGGCGCACGCTGCTGCACAAGATGTACTCTTCGAAAGCCCACCTTTGCCAAGCCTCGTAAGCGGGCTTGCCCAACCCCAATCTCTGGAAGGCGCTCATGGCAGCAGCACCGGCGCGTTTCGCGTAAGCAGCGACGGATCCATGTCGAGCTCTTCGCTCTCTAGTTGGGGCGAGTGACCTTGGCTTCCTTGCCAGCGAGAGCTACTTTCCTTTCGTTTCTTGAAAACTGAAGAATTGGTCTGCCTATGTTACCAACCAACGCGCAATGGAACGAAAACAAACAGAGAACGCCAGCAACTTTGCCCATCTTTAGCACTATGGGCACAAGATCAAAAAATGAGTGAGAGAGAGAGAAAGAGGAGGATAACTGCCTTCTTTTCGCTCATTGGTCATTTTGTGGAAAGCAAAAATGAAAAAAAAAATGGAAAAGCAAAAAAGATGAGTTCGTGTAGGCACTACATTATTCTTTTCTTTTCTTTTCTTTCTTCTGATTCGTCAGATGTGACGACACAAAGTACTTACACAAGTCCACTTTGATGCAGCTTGCCCATCAGCTTTTCGCGATCAACGCCATCGCGCGCCAGCAGTTTCTCGATCTCTGCGAGAGCCTCCGACTCTGTTGCGCTTAGCGCATCACCAAACCCAAGAATGCTCGCAACGCGGTCGATCACTGCTCGCTGACTCGGCTGAAGCGCCTGATACGCCCACGCATTAGCCTCGACAAGGAATTCGTCTTCTGCCTTGGATTTATGGCCCGTAAGGGCTTCCACCACAGCGAGGCCGCAGAATGGACTGTATTCCTTCGAGTAGCCGCCCTCGTGCGCAAAGAGAATGCGGCCCTCGCACATGGTATTGGCGACCTCGATAATCTGGCGCGCCATGCCTCCAAAGGCCTCGCTCGTCAACATCATTCGTGCGAGGGGATCGCAAAAGGCACCATCGTAGCCAGCGCTGACAAAGATGAAATCGGGATCAAACTTGCGCAACGCTGGAAGGACGGCTTGCGTCATGGCATATTCGTAGGCACCAACGCCCGAGCCCGGAGGGAGGGGAATATTGATCGTGGTCTGACCGGCTTCGCCTTCAATGATGGCGCCGCGACCAATGGGATAGTTGTTGTCCTGGTGCAGGCTGATAAAGAGAAAGTCTTGGTCGTCTTTTGCCGCAGTCTCCGTTCCGTTGCCGTGATGAATGTCAAAGTCCACGACAGCAACGCGACGGTGTCCGAGGCGACGTGCGTGGAGCGCGCCAATGACAATATTATTGAAGATGCAGAATCCCATACCCTGATCAGGCTCGGCGTGATGGCCCGGCGGGCGCACAAGACAGTACGCATTACGCACCTTTGTGGCGTGAATGGCCTCGACAGCGGCGAGCACGCCGCCACAGGAGAGTATAGCGATACGCCAGCCTTCGTTACCGAGACGGGCCATTTCACCCGTGTCGCCGCCCCGTTCCCGCGCGCTGATTTCGGCGACCTTGTCCACATAGGCCTCGGTGTGAAAGTAGAGAAGCTCTTCGCGTTTCGCCTCACGTGCGCGAATCCGCGTTATGTCATCAAGAGCGCCGCTCACCTCGAGCAGGGCATGCAGCCGGTGCTTAGTCTCTGCGGCCTCCCAATGCTCTCCCGGCTGGGTCCAGATATCAAAGCTTACGGACCCTGGCTCGTGCCAAAGGTACAGTTGCTCAAAGACATATCCCGTCCCAGAGCTCCCGTGGTTCTCTCCGTCGCTCTGCGCCATCTTGTTTCCGCTGCCAGCAGCCTGCAGATGTATGTAGCCTAGAGGCAGAAAGAAGCCTGCAGCAGTACGTGGCAAATAAACCTCCAAACAGACTCTTTCTGCGCTGCGTATACGCGTTCAGGGCGCGCGAGTCAGTGTCGCTGGGCGGCGGCGGCTTCCTCGCTCGTTTCGGGTCTGCTCGCCTTTTTCTCTGCCAAAAAAAAGCTTCCTTGCATGCGTCGCTTGCATGCTGTATAGTAAGTTAGGACCAGCTATACTGCTGTCAAAACTTCCGCAGCCGGCCCTGCAATCAAGCAGCCACCCAGCTGCACCGCTGGCCTGCTGGCTGGCTCCCGTCCTCTCGCCGCGCGCGCCGGCTCGCGCCCGCTCTCCTTTCTTCTTCTTTCCCCGCGCAGCTGGCCGCAGCCGCGTCGCCCCAAGCCATCCTCCCCGGCGCACACCCGTCCCTTCGCACACCCCCATCCCCGCGCGCACCCCTCCCCCCGCACCTGTCCCGCCTCCCGGTGACCGCAGGGTCCCCCGGTTCGACGCTTGGCTCGCCGTGCGGTGCTAGGCCCCTGCTACCGGGAACGCTACGGGGGGGGGGGCCGGGGCGGGGATAGGCCTGTTTGTAGAGGGCGCGATAGGGGGCCGGGAAAGAGGCCTATCCGGGGGGCGCGCCGCGGCGCTGGCAACCATCCAGACGCCCAGGCAGCACACGGAGAGGGCGCGGCTGCGAGGCGGCGAGGGCCGGGCAGACCCGATCGCGGCGAGGCCTCTGCGGCGGCCCTGGAGCCAGCCGAGCGGCCTTTCAGCCTTGGAGCCTCGCAGCCTTGGAGCCAGCCAGCCGAGCTCCTGGGGCTCTCGATACTGGGAGATTGCGTGCTTTGCGCGCTTGTGGACCTCGAGAAGCTAGCTAGCTAGCTAGCTGGCTGGCTGGCTGGGCGGGTGGGCGAGCGAGCGAGCGAGCGAGCGGGCGGGCGAGGCTGGGCAGGAGGCCGAGGGCGAGAGCAAGGAGATCTTGCTACGCGTGCGGAACATCGTCGACAGCGTCTTTGTTGGTGCTGCTGTTGTTGTCGCGGCAGCGTCAGCGAGGGTCTTTCTTGCGCGAGCAAGTCCAGTTTCCGTGGTGCTCGAACAATTCGCTTTGCATAGCGTTTGCTTTGCCTTGAAGCTGCTTGGATCCGTGCCTGATCGGGACAGCAAAGGGAAACCCGCGTAGTGCTCTTGGTTTGCTGTCACCCTTGCACGGCCTCGCGTTTCTGTACATCGGATTGTACATAGTCGATATCACGCGACGCAAGTCAACGCAAGCCAAAACAAGGCAACTCTTGTATTGTGAGCGCAGTGAGGAAGAGACGAGGAGCCAAGCTAAAGACGCAGGTGGATGCTATTCTGCTGTTAAAACTCATCATCAAAAAACACAACAAGGAGAACGGAATTGCGTATTCACCTTGCGTGTAAATAGAACGACCCGTCGATGGCGCACACTTCAAAAGAGGCGTTTTCGCAGGACTTTGCGCAGCGTACGAGCATCCTCGGCGCCGAGCATCCGAACGCAGACCCAAATGCTCTCCTAAGGTCAACTTCTGTACCTCTAGAGGCACACCATGCGGGACCGATTTTGCCAGGACCTTCTGCAAGTAGCAGTACGCGGGGCATTGGCGCGGACGACTTTCTTGGAATCGATCGATCTGGAGCGCGCTCGGTGACGGGCGGCGGTCGTGGGCTGGGGGAGTCTGCAGCAGCAGCCGCGGCAGCCTCTGCTGCCGGCGACGCACCACAAAAGCCAGACAATGGCGCACCATTGAGGTCCAATGATGGCGCCGCCCCGTCGTCGTCGTCATCTTCATCGACAACAACGGCAGCGACATCGTCTTCGCGACCAGTTGGTCAAGCGCTTGCTGTTGCCCAGCAACAGCAGCAGCAGCAGCAGCAGCAGCAACAACAACAGGATAAATCGCAGACGCAGCAGCAGCAACAACCACAACATCACCATCAGTTCTCGTCATATGGTATGCCTGCTTCCGCGGCATCAATGTACCAGTATGTTCCTTCACCAGCTATGCATCCCGTCAACATGGGCATGATGGGCATGACACATCCCCCGAGTCCGGGTTTGTTTCCAGCATCGTTCGTCCATGCGACTCCAAGCCCGTATCTCGGCCCAGCGTCGCTCAGTCCGTTTTTGGCAACACCCCAAATGCGTGCCTCATCGACAAGTGCGCAGTTCGACTTTTACCCAAGGCAAGGCCAGCATCAACATCAGCAAGGCGATGGCTTCATGGATGCATCAGCCCCTAGTCCTTCCCCGTCTCCTTTCATGCACCCACTGCTACCGCAGTCGCTGCTTGGAACCCCGCCCTCTACGTCCATGCAAATTCACCAATTTCAGCAGCAGCAAGAGCTACAGCAGATGGCGGCCAGGCAGAATCAAACGACCCATGGCCAGTCACGTCAGAATGGTGCGACGACAGGTCAAAATGCCCAGTATCAGCAGCAGCAGCAGCAGCAGGCGATGCCGCCGCAATTGCTCATGCCCGACTTGCAACTCAATCAAGATGCCAACAATAATGGAGCGTACATGGCGCAGAGCCAGGGAGCGCAGCAAATGGACGACATGCAGGTACCTTATTCGCAGCATCCTCATATGCAGCAACCGCACCAGCAGCAAATGCCGCCCATGATGCAGTACTCACCTGGATTTGGGCCGTCCGGCTACGCCATGTACGCGTATGCGCAGCCCGCGCCACCGCAAGCACAGTATTATGCCGCTTCTGGTTATGTAACATCCAGCCCAGGCATGATGCCAGGAGAAGTGATGTCTCCGATTGGCATGCCTTCCATTGCACAGCTGCCGCCTTCTGCAGCGCAAACCTCTCCAGCCCGTCAGACGAGTGCAAGATACCTTTCTTCCTCCTCAGGGTCTTCGCAGGGCGCCGGGAAGGGAGACCCACTCTCGGGTAGCGCGAAATCCCCCAAGGCCTCAGAGCGTTCTTCCGCATCTGGGTCTGGCGCGGGTGCCGATCGCAAGCCTCCCAAGCTCTCTGTAGAAACGTCGGGCGGTAGCCACGGACGAGGCGGAGGTGCAAATAGCGGCAAGCCTGGCAGCAGTAGCAGCAGCGGCGCTGGCGGAAACAACATCAGCCACAATAACAACAACAACAACGGCGGTGGCGTAGCTGATGGCTCTGCGGCCTCAAATCTTCTCGAGAAACTTCATAGCAAATGCGGAGTTTCTCCTCGAAATGGCGGAAGCGGGCGTCAACGTGATGGGCCAGGCGGCCGCGGCGCGGCGTCAGGCCGAGGTGGAGGCGCCGCAGGTGTCAAGCGAGACAAGAAGTCAGCCCCTGCCGTGGCAGACGTGGAGTGGGGCTTGCGCTCGATCCGCGGCCAAGTCGTCGAGTTCGCCAAGGACCAGCACGGCAGCCGCTTCCTGCAAACTCAATTGGACTCCCCGACAGTGTCAGACGAGGACAAAGAAAACCTCGTCGCAGAGATCCTCCCCGACGCACAGCGACTGTGCGCTGATGTCTTTGGCAACTACACAATCCAGAAGCTGCTCACGCATGGTGCGAGCACTCCCGCGCAGCAAGAGCAGCTCGTGAAGGAAGCCATTGAGAACCACATGGTGGAGCACAGCAACGGTAGCTACTCGTGCCGCGTGATTCAAAAGATGATCGAGTGCATTTTCAGCGACCAGGGCGAAGAAGTCGCGCGCTCGCTCAAGCCTGGAGAACCTGGATCGACTCTGTATTCTGTCGAGTATCAAGACCAGCTTTTGCGAGAGCTTGATGGACATGTAACTAAATGCGCGTGCTCGAACAATGCAAACCACGTGCTTCAAAAGCTGCTCGAGTGCGTGCGCCCGCTGTCCCGCATCGACTTCATCTTTGACGCATTCAAGGGCAAGATGGTGGAGCTTTCAACGCAGGCGTACGCCTGCCGCGTGGCACAGCGCGCCATGGAGAACGCAGAGGACGACCGCCTCGAACCTTTGCTCGCGGAAATCATGGACAACGTTGAGATCCTTATTCAGGACTCCTTTGGCAACTATGTCACACAGCATATCATTCAGCATGGTGACCCTGAGTCCCATGATAGTTGTCTCAGTCGCCATCGCGCCGAACTCATCTCCATTGTCAAGACCAACTTGCTGCGTTTCTCGCAGCACAAGTTTTCCAGTAATGTCGTCGAGCGCTGTCTCGAGTCAGGTAATCGTGAGGAGCGTCGTATGCTAATTGCGAAAATGCTTGGTCCAGCAGATAGCGTCAAGACTTCAAATGCTACCTCCGCGCGGCAGCCTTCTGGCAACGCGCAATCTAGCGGTGGTAACGGGGCCACCAAGACTCTGCTTGAGGTGATGATGACCGATCAATTTGCCAATTATGTCATTCAAAAGGCGCTCGAGGTGGCCGAGCCCGACCAGCGTGAGCAAATTGTCATCGTAATACAGCGCAACGCCAACGCACTCAAACGTCTCACCTATGGTCGTCATATTCTCAACCGTCTTGAGCTGAACAACAAGTCTGGCGGCTCTCGTCGTGGCCGTCGCAACAACGGTAGCAATCGTGGTCACGCCCACGGCCATGGCGGCCACTCGCACGGTGGTGGCCACGGCAATGGGTCAGACGGGCGGTAGTTGATAGATATGTGTATTGCTGCTCGTTATCGCGTCGCTTCCACAACTCATGCCTTTTATTGGAACATCAATCTAACTAACTTACAGTGACCTATGGCGAATATATTCCCCGGGCTGTCCCTTTGGCTTGTGTCTCTTTCTCTTCTTGCTCAGAGACACAATCGGAATTGCTATCATTCCCTCTTTCTTTCCTTCTTTCTTGCTTGATTTTCTCAAAGCGGCCAGACGGACGTGAATCGAGGTCAACCTTGTCATGCAAATTCGACTCGACGCATTGATGTGATCTCTTTCCCCACTTCTCCGCATTCTTTCGACAAAGCAAACTTCGAATACTTGACTGGTGTCATTTACGACATTTTTGCAACACCTGGCCACAGACCGCAAGTTCAATGTTGTTTTTCCCAAGCAAATATCGGCGCTGACTCCGTCTGCGATCATCCCCGGGCCGCTGAAAGCTTCTTGCCTGTGGCGACTCCTGCTGAGGGCCGTGAGTCCTCTCTGACATGTGAGTACTCAGAGCGACTCCGTGAAACTCCTAACGCAGGCCCGACTCAGGTCCGCTGCTTCGTGGGGACCACACTGGTACCCGATGTGTCCCCGTTCTGGTGGCCTACTTACGCGTCAAGACACTGGGGCCGACGCCGAGGGCCAGAAAAGTCTCAACGGCTATGTGTGCACAACCACAGAAGTCCCAAGTAGCGTTTTCGACTGAAAGCAACTACTGCTGCCAATGCCAATGCCAATGCCATAGCGGTCTCTCCACCGTAGCGTGGTGGGGAGAGACGGGCGGCGCAGGCCTCAGGCCTTCAAGCCGCGCGCCACAGGCCTCAGGCCTTCAAGCCGCGCGCCACAGGCCTCAGGCCTTCAAGCCGCGCGCCACAGGACTCAGGCCTTCAAGCCGCACGCCAGAGTCACTGCTGCTGCACACGTGTGCAGTAGTCGTGGCGAAGAAGGCGGCGGCGGTGACTGATTGCAGGCAAAATAAAAGCTCTTCGAGGACAATGACTTGGGGTGCGCGGTCATTGGGCAATTTCCGGCGCAGGCGACGACAAGTGTTTGCGACAAGCAACAAGCGACCCTACACGAAACAGCCTCGAGAGCTTGTCCGCCTTTCCGTGGAAGATCGACGCGCTGGCCGGCGCGAGATCGTGCAAACGCTCATCTTTATTGCAGCAGAGGTGCTAGACATCTTGCTAGACATGTCCAATTTTATCTTCTTTATTAATGACTCATCTGCAAGAAGCTACAGAACCTATCGTCGCATGTACATTGCCTGCACCGTGCTAGTAACAACCTTTGCTCTCTACGTTCTGGTCAAGCATATTACACATCTGCATCACATCCGAGCTGAGATTCTCGTAGGCATTCATGTTGCAAAAGGCAGACGTTCGCTCATGGAACGATCACGCTCGAGCGAAGTAATGCCCGCAGACACTGTTCGCGAGAGCCTCGAATGCGATGATGGTTCTGATCTCGAGGAGCAAGCGGCAAATGTGTTTCCCGAGACGGCACATTTCCCCAACGAAAATATTCTCGTGGAAAAATCGTCAATGAGCTCGCAAAGTGGAGTGGATAGTTTTGAGGACGCAAACACGAGTCAGCAACGCGTTCTTGAGCTCGAGCTGGAGCGCTTGCAGCGGAGATCCACTCGAGCAAAGCTCATCGTCATCGGAGCCTTTGCCGAGGATCTGACGACCCTTCTCTTCGCGCTGTACCGGGTTGGGTTCACAAGCTACATTGTCGACGAAGATTTTGCACGGTGCCTTTTGACAAATACCAGTAGAGCACCAGTGTTGTGCGTCAGCCACCAGCTCGGCCTCGTGTTGCTGCAACTTTTGGGCAGCAGCTTACTTTTTGCTTTGAAAGTATCTTTTGCAAGGGACTATTACACGCTCCGATCTTTGGCGCGCGAAATGCAGGACGCACTCAGACGCGAAACGACTCAAGAAAGCAGTACACTCGACCTTTACAAGGATGGTCAAGTCACGACGCGCGAAATTAACAAAGTAGTGCAAATCCGTAATATTTGCGCTTTCCCGGGCCATTCACGCTACGCTTCCGACTGGCTAATTCTGCAGTTTTTACGTCTTAACCGCGGCGATCAAGTGGCAGCGGCACAAGCCGTGCAGTCTCTGCTTGCTTGGCGACGTAAACATGGTGCATCGACCATTCGGAGGCAGCTGCTCACGCGTGACATGGCGTGGGATGATATTCCAAACCTGAGCAAAATCAACTCTGTTCTTCCCTTTGTGGATGCCTTCAAACTCGATGAGCAAAATGCCCAGCTCGTGCAGTATGCGTATATTGGATCGCGGGCAGACTACCCGTGTTTGCTTCGGCTCATTCGCGAAGAGGATCTGCTCAAGTGTGCCTTGTACCTGGCCGAACGCTCTTTATTATTGCTGGAAAGCATTTCGAATCGAGTAGGGCGCGTCCATGAACTAACAATCCTCTGTGACGCAAGGGGCAGCCCCGATGAGTCCGGTCTGCTTCTCTTCATGCGGATGCTGAAAAGTGTTTGCGAGTCTCTCAGCCACTACCCGTTGCGACCCAAGCTTATTCTCTGGAAACCAAGTGCCGAACTTGCTGAGCTCGTCCGTGCGTATCCGTCTGTGCACGTTGTCAACTCAACGAAGATGCTGCGCATTCTGCTCTCTGTAGAATGCATACCCGAGGAGCTTAGTGGTGAGCTACGCTTTGGAAAACAGTCCGAGATGCTGAGCAAGGTTGACCCGTGGCAGCTACGCCAGTGTAGGTTTGCGCCACTGTCAAAGGTTCTTGGTCACTCCGAGATCGATCTCCACTTTTATCATGACGTTTCCTCTGCAGAGGCGAACGCTGTTGTGTCTTTGCGCAGACTCCTCGCCGTGATCGAGAAGCAGGTTCGCAACGGCTCCACCGTGGCCGCGCCAGCAAGCTCGTACCGGTCTCGGGGCATTATTCGTCGCGGAAACAGCACCACACAAAGATCGTTTGATCATCAGGACATCTCTCTACCTGCGTTGCGAAACCGGATGAAGACCTTTCGCGCCGAAGGCGGCGCCTTGTACAAGGTCTCTGCAGAAGTTGCCTCGCACCTGATGCTCTTGCGATTCGTCCGCAAGTACATGTCAGCCGCGGAGCTCAAGCACTACGAGGAAATTCCCAGTCTCCGCTTTGATCCCCATACCTTTACTCGAGCCCCACTCGGGATACTGGCAGCGGCCATTGCGTACGTAGATACTCTGATTTGGCGGCTCAGATCGAAGCTCGACAGTTTGAATGCACGGATTAAAAGCGAGAAGATGGCACTCTGCGAAAGCTGTCCTCATGTCACAGCTGTCTGCAACGCAGCAAAGCTTCGTCCTTTAATGGGCTTTGATTCAGAGCACGCCCAGATCTTGGCGTTTTTCGTTGAGGACGCGCATCCCTCGTGCGATGCGTCACAGAACCCGCTCACTCAAGACATGATATCGTCCGCTTGTGCGGCACTCTTTGAATACTGGCTCATCATTCTGCATGCGGTTTCTGCTCAAGAAGAACGTGTGGTCTGCGTCCGCGAATTCTCTCACTTGGACAGCTACAGCCGCTGCATTGCGCGGCCGTGGGCTAACTTTCATCAAGTGATGCAAAGTTTGTGCTCACATTATCCTCTCTGCATTAAATCTGATGGAGTGATGCTTGTTCGAGGGGAAACACGCGGTGCGCATTTCGCATGTCGATTCAAGCGGGCAGTCTCCATTGTATGGCAGAACACAAATTGGACCGAGCCTGCGAGACCACGCAGGGGCTTGACTCTGGAAGACGCCACCAATCTAGCCAAGACTGTCTCACCAACGATGATCCCCAAAGATCTTGGTGGTTCAAGCGAGTTTAAAGATGTGGGCAATGAGTCCCTGGGAACAGCACTGGCAAAGTATACGAGCGCGCTTCAACAAGCACTGCCGATTTGGAGCGCCCCGGAAGGTTCTCCAGTGGATCGCTTTGATGGACTTCCGGGAAGGTCCAGTGGACAAGGAGGAGGTCCGCTCGTGCTGCGCGACTCGGTGAAAATGTACATGCCGATCAAATTGCCGCGCTTCTACACTGACTCGCACATAAACCGAACAGCGCAGTCGCCCGCCGAAAAGTCGCCACTCGCAATGCTTATGAAAGGTCATACGCTGCAGACGCTCACAGCAACGCAACATCCTCCTAAAGCTGCGAGCGAGAGTGCTCCCGCTCCGTCTTGATTCTTCATCATCGCCTTGTCGTGTTGTAGTAGAGGGCCTGGGCCTAGTCTAGACGTCAAGAGACGAGATGAAAAAAGAAATGTGCCAATGTCTTGTTCTTGCCAATTGTTGCTTTGCTTTGTTTCTGGTCAATCATGGTTGCAGCAAACCTGTCAGGCGAGACGCCGCGAGACTCTGCGCGCGGGGGTTTGAGCTGCTGCCGCCGCCGCCACTGAGAGAGGGGGGCGCGCACGCGGAGGCCGCGAGAATGGGCCGCCGCGGGCGCAAGAACGCGCAGGGCAAGCCCTTTTGCTATTACTGCGATCGCGAGTTTATTGACGAAAACCAGCTCATCCAGCACCAAAAAGCGCGCCACTTTCGCTGCCTTTCATGCAGTCGCAAGTTCGTCAGCGCGCCAGCAATGGGCGTGCACCTTCGGCAGATGCATGGACAGGATTTGGAGACTGTGCCAAATGCACTCCCCGGGCGTGAGTCACCTTCCGTGTCCGTGTCTGGCATGCGAGGCGTACCGCTTCACGATCCCGAGATCGCAAAGCGCTATCACAACTTTGCCGGCACAGGCGAGGGAACGCAACAACAGCAGCAGCAACAGCCGCAACAACATCATCTTCAACAACAACAGCGGCAGCAGCACGGAACTGGCGCTCCGTCTTTGAATGTACCTTCACAAACATTCAATCCCTACCCAGTGCAGCAAGGTGTGATGATGCCGCCCATGGTTATGGGGGGTCCGCAGATGAGGCAGCCCATGGGCATGGCCCCGCCTATGGGTATGCCTCAGCCTATGGGCATGCCTCTACCTATGGGTATGCGCCCGCCCATCGGCATCCCTCCACCCATGGGCATACCACCTCCAATGGGAATGCCTCCGCCTATGGGCATGCCTCATCCACCTATGGGCATGCAATCTGCAGGAGGCGGGCAGCAAATTGCTTCGGCTGAGCCTCCTCAGTCCCAACAAACGCCACAAGAAACACTGCCAGTATCAGCAACACCCTCGAACGTCACCGCCGCATCCGTCCCGGAAAAGAACACAAAGCCTTCTTCGGGTGAGCTGGAACCCGTTCCCGCCGCTGCGGCGGTCGAGGACGCCAAGACCAAACTTCTGAAGACCAATGAAAATCAGCCTTCAGCGGTGATGCCTGCCGCTATTGCGGTCCCCGTCGGCGCGTCGACAAGTCTAGCTCCACAAGCATCTGCCACAGTACAGACTCTGGCTCCGAGCCCAACTCAGCCACAGCAGGCCGACACTGTACAAGAGTCCAAAGAAGGTGCCGCCCACGACTCATCCTCTGCGAATGCAGAGAAACCTTACTCGGCGTCGCAGGCTGGTGCTATTGCGACAAGCAAACAATCATCAGGGAATGAAGGTCCAATTCCCACATTCAATGACGCCTTTTCAGCCTCAAAGCTGGAAAAGGCAAATCCTGGCATGGCCAATCCTTCCGAGTCTACCTTTGGAGACCAACCAGGGCACCAGCATTTGGCGCAAGGACACTATCCGAGTGCAAGCGCAAATCACGAGACACCGACCATCACAGCGGCGCGTCAGGGACAGAATGTGGACGTTGATGACGACTTTCTCCATGATGTTCCAGGTCTCGTTTTTCGACACGAAATGATATCACCGGAAGAGCTTCGTGCACGGGGCTCTCACTACAGCGCGGCTTGATGTGCAGGCGTATTTTCACTGTATCCACGAGCATGATTGAGGGAGGGAAGGCATTGCCCAAAGCAATGCCTTCCCCTTTGCTAATATTGTTCCTGACGATGCGTCTTTCTGCCTTCTCTTGTGGGACAGCGAGTCGGGGACAATCGAATCATGAATTGACCGAATCAAATGATTGATGATACCAAGGCCTTCTCTTTCGCTCAAGATAAACCGATTTTCCTTTTTCCTGTTTTTGTGAGTACGTATACATGGTGTGGTGTTTGCTGATGTATGATAGCTTGCTACGTCTGGCAGTGCAGACGAATTCACGGTTCCAAAGGAGTCACGGCAGACAGATAATATGTGGGCAGCGAAAAATTTCCTTTTTCTCAATTAATGTTGTGCTTTGTGTGGCTATACTAAGAAGAGGAACGAGAACGAAAAGAGAGACTATGAGAAAACGGCTACTTGGGAACGGGGAAGTCGATGCGAGGTTTGGCGTTATTGAGAAACTTCTTCATCTTCCAGGCGTCCGCTGGCGCTTCCTTTTGCTCGCGCTCCGTGCGCGTATGAGAGCTAAGAAGGTCAGATGACTTGGTCGGGCGCGGCTTGGGCAGACGACCCTTGCGGACCTGACCGCTCGTGTCAACATAGGGGGCATCATCTGCGTCTGCTGCAGACTGCGGGAAGATAATGGTGTTGATGTCCTCGCGCTTTCCCTCGCTCTGACTGCTGACACCATAGGTAGCGTTCGGGTCACGCTTGAAACCGCGGTCCTTCTTGCGACCTTCGATCTTGGGCCGCTGCAGAGAAGGCGCGTCCTTGTTCTTTTGCAAGAACTGATTGACTTGCTTTGGTGTGACCTGCTTGTTCTTCACTGCAGCCTTATTGACCTTGATGAGGCAGACGCCAGCAGCCTGGCTCTGACTGAGCTTGCCTGGAACCCAGTTGAGAACCACCTCTCCGGCGCCCTCAGGATCTGCCTGGTTGCGCTGACCATACGAAAAGGTGTGCTCCTTAAGGTTACGGGTGGGCATCTTGACCTTGCCAATGACGCGACGAACGAGGAGCTCGTTGTGCTTTTCAAAGTGCCCAGGGCTCATCTCGAGCTTAAACCACGTGTAAAAGAGCTCAAATGGAATACCTTGCGAGAGGTCGCCGCCCTCGTACAACTCGCGCATTGCACCTTGCACGAGTACGAGACTCTGCGGGTCCGCCCGCAAGTTTACTCCCTGGACGACCTTGTACAAGTCTTTGAGCATGAGCATACCCGTCTCGGCATCCGCATGCTCGTCAAAGAGCCTTTGCACTGCTTCCTTGGAGAGCATCGTGGCTCGTCTTGATCACTCGAGCGTGTATATTCCTTCTCTCGAAAAGGACCACTTGAGCGGACGGCGAGCGCAGGTCTAGCAGCAGGCAGGCAGGTAGGCAGGCAGGAAGGACGCACCTCAAGCTATCGCTCTTCGACGAGCTCTCGAGCTTGCGCAAAGGCACGCTGCCAAGTGTCGGAACTGGTCGGTCTCAGCTCGTATTTCTTTCCTACTCTCTCAATCCTTTCCTCCTCTGCAAGTAAATCGGGCCGGTGGAAACGAGGCGCACACCTTTTTATCTCGTCTCTCGCGCCGCCACCGCCGCCTTTTTTCTTTTATAAAGCCAGAAATGTATGTTCAAGTCAACCTCGCGTCTAGCCTTTGATTCTATATTGATCTCTCTTTCTCTCTCTCTTGTCCAGCTCCTCCTGCTCCCCGCTGCGCGTCTCGCACGCTCCTGCGTCTTTCTCTCGCTCCCCGCGCCGCGCCGCGCGCTCTCGCCTCGCGCGACAGATCCGTTGGCCGGCCTCCGTGCGCCGTGCAGACTATGGCTTTGGTGTCCCTTATAAGCGACCTTCCAGGTAGAACCTTAAACTTGTATGTGCTAGTGCAAACTGTACCAGTCGCTAAGGGCCGCGCGAGGCCCGGGTTCGAACCCCGACAACTAACGAGAAATCGCTCGATCGACGCCGAAATGCGTTGCGCAGACCTGGGTCGAGGGCAGCGTGCAATCAAATGCGCGCCCCTGTTGGCAGCGAGGCCGCTCGCACAATCGGCTGACGCTGACCAGCGAAGGCACTGTCTTCCGACCGCAATTTTTGGAATCGAGGAGCAATCCTCGGCCCCTCCCCTCCTCCTCTCTCTTCTTTCCTTTCTTTTTGTTCTCATTTCCTTTTTGGTCCATCATCAGCTGCAGGCATGCATGCATGCTTGCTTGCTTGCTTGCTTGTAGGCGATAATAGACGAACGAGATGCATAGTTCGTTGCCAGCGGATGAATAGATTAGATCGACGCATCGATGGATGAACGAGACGGTCCGATAGATGGATTGGCCGATCTCGCGAGCAGTCATATAGCAAAAGAAGGCGGCCACCGGGGTTCTGGGGCTTGCAGAACAAGTGAGTGGCTTCACTGCCACATGAAAGACTCCCTTCTCCAGGTTAGGTTGGAGATTGAAAGGGAATGTGCATTTTCTGAGAGAAAATTCATAACATGGATCAAACAAATTTATGCTCGGCCGACACAAGACATCCCTCGTAGTATTCTGTGGATGAAAGAAGAGCTCTGTCCCTCTCAAGAAAGTATGCTGCCAAGCTGAGAGGCGGAGTTTGGTCGACTGAGCCGCGCATGTGAGGCAGAAAAGCGTTTTTTGGACAACTTGGCTGACTTGCACCTCGCCAGACGAGAAGGTGCGCTTCTCCGGCGCGAAGCGACGCCAGCGCCAACCATGTCTTCTTGAGGCATGTCCTCCTCCTTGCTAGTTTGGTTGCAAGACAGGGTGTCACTCTGCGGCATCTGAGCGTCCAGGATCCCTTTTGTCGAGGATTTTGGCGGAACCTCCTCGAGCTGCGGTGTTGACGGACGCGTCAGACACGCCGGAATTCGCGAGAACAAAGCAGGGTTCGTGTGCCGCAAGACATGAAAGTGTCGTTCGATGGACATTGGGTCGTACTCTGCGCGTTCCTCATCAGCACTAAATTCACGCTCGTTGCGCTCGACATCCTCCATGGATGAAGAGCGGACAGCAGGAGGTTTGACATGAACCAAGCAGATGCGTGGCGGAAGAGGAACATGGCGTCGACGCGTCTGGGGGCGATCTTCCTGGACAAAGTGGGGTTTTTGAAATACTCGAATTCCGGCGCCGTTGTTCGCGCGAAAGATTGGTTTCTGCAGCTCCTCGCGACTCGCGATGTGTGCCTTGCAGCGCATGTCCATTGATTGGAATCGGCGCGTCCACTGACCCTGTTTCCACTTACGAAAGGCGATCTGGATGCGCACTGCTGCTCTTGTTCTTCGTTCTCGCTCGCTCGAGAGTAAGAGTGCCTCCTGGGCATGCACTTGCTGCCAGACGATGGCTGGTACAAGCGCTTCGGCGCGATGTGCTTGTGCGATTGCTTTTGCTCTTTCGAGACCATCAAGTTGGGGCAGTGTTCGTGCGCGTTGCAGAGACGCTACTCTGCTCGCTTCCTCGCGTTCTGCGCGTGTAATTTGTATTTCGCGCGACTGGCTTGTGCGCTGCTCCGCTTCCGACCTTGCCGCAAAAGTCTCCTCCAAACGCTTCAAATAGTAGGTCTGAACGTCGCCCTGCGTGAACGAAGCGAGACAGGTTGGGTCGTGAACAAGGTAATGAACGTTGCTGCGCGCTTCAAAGGTTTTCATGTCGCGACGCAGACCTTGCGTAAATGCCCGCTGGTCTTCAAGACGCTCTTTGACGCTGCGAATCTGACTTTGGGCTCGCATTAAGATGCGCTGCGCCGAGGGAACCTTCTTTGCACTTGCATTTGCGTACAGATGCACTTGCCATAAAGCCCCGGCGTCAAATTGACTTTCACCTTTGGTGTCTGCGTTTGCCTGTGCGTTTGCCTGTGCTGAACGAGATGTAGATCCCAAAGACCCGTCTTCTGAGACAGAAGAATCATGTGCTGGTGTTTGTCGGGTCCGTGAAGCACCGCGCTTTCGCTGTAAAGAGTGGCGAGATGAGGACGCATAATCGTGCGCAATATGCCGGTGATGATGGTGGTGATGGTCAGCTTCTTTGTTTTCGAGAAGCAATTGCCCTTTGCGAATGAGCATGGTGAAATCATTGTGTTTCAGACCAAAAATGTCACCATGCGAGAGAGTCCGTTTGGTGCGTTGTGACGTCGCGGACGCAGATACATCTTCGGGGTCAATGATTTTCCACTTTGCGGTGAAAAGTGCACGCTCGTCGTTAGTGACCATCGTTATTCGTAGACCATCGCTTGAAAGCTTGAGCTTGGTCCCGAGGGCCTTGAGACCGTTGTGTGTTAAGAGACCGACACGTTCTCCATAGTAAACAGGCGAGGTACTGGTTGGATCGTCTAAATTGATGAGAAAAAATCGCCCTGGCTGACTCGCGAGCTCGCCATCGATGCCAAGGTACGCTTCGTCTGACTTGCACTGCAACACCACTTTGGCGCCATAAAAGATTTTCTCCTTGGCTTTGGTGCGAACTTTGTGGTCCTCGACAAATGTAAAGTCGTCCATGAGAACCTGTGTTCGTCGTCGGCTGTTGCTCAAGACCCCTTTGAATTGCTCGTCCCGAACAACATCGTTGAGACGATGACCCCAGGTTACCTTTTGGACGCGCCGATTCGACGCTTTTACCCGATTCCATACTTCGGAGTGCCGACGGTCGTCTGTATGCGGAGATGTCTTGGTAGCATCCGCCGCGGTCATTCGGTCCGAGGAGATGGAGTATCGCCGTGACTGAAGCTCCTTCGCTCGCCTTTCTTCGAGAATTTGGCGCTTGATTTCGATCTCTTCTGGATCAGCGCTTGGGTCTTTAGCGAGTGCAGCCTGTGCGGCGCTCTCGAGCGTATCCGTGCTTTCCCCACCCATGACATCATGTATCCTCTTCGTCTTGCGCTTGGTGCGTCCTTTGACGACGATAAAGTTGGCTTTTCGCTGTTTGCGGTTCGTCATCTTGCTCGCTCGTCTCTTTCTGCCTTGCGGGGTAAGCAACAAACGCAGTGAGAGCGCAGGCGCTTCTGCACCCGTCTCGTGTTTTCGCACAGACGACGCAGCTCACCCCTGGCGCTGGCCTGAAGCCATCGAGCAGAGTGACCAGTTACTGCGCTTCTGCCTCGTACAGCACCTCGGCTTTGAGAGCGCGCACACCATTCTTTGACTGCGGTACACACCCACTTTTGAGAACTCCGCTTTACGACTCCAAAAGTTCAATGCATAGCAACGCAAGGGAAGGCGAGATGACTGAGACTCAGTAGTCGAGAGGCAACAGGCTCAAGAGCACCCTGTTTGATTTTGCAAGAAAGGTTGTATTGCGAATAATTTGCTACAGTCCTTTGACGACAGAGTCGAAGCGTCCGAGAGTGCGAGTCTCATTTTGATCGTAACGGAACAATGCACCTCTGATCAGGCTTACTTCTAGAGTAGCTTGGTGGCAGTAGAAAGGGAGGGAACCCGCACACGAGCTCGGGTCACGTTTCAGTGGTAGAGTACACGCCTGAACGCGTCTAACTATTTTTTAAAATGCATACACTCAAAGGAAAAATGCACGTGTGCATGCGCATTGCTTCACGCCCTTCGCGCAGGGCGCCAACAATGGCGCACTTTGAGGTTGCCATCGCTGTCATCGTTCTTGCCCTGCTCTCTAGCCTACCCTGCGCAAATGCCGGCGCAGAGAAGGAAAAGATGTGGCATATGATTCATGGGGCGGAGGTTGTGCTTGAGCCAAGATTTGCATCTTTGCGTGCGAAAAGAAGCAGCGGCGCGAGTGCGTTCATTGAAAATCTCGCTGATGAGCAGAGCTCGACACAAAATTATCATCTTTCAGCACGCAAGCACGTGGAAGAAATCAGCACAAAATTGTATTTGAACGAATCGATGCTACCCTTTCAGGATCTTTTCCAAGCTGAGCAAATGGTGCTTCCGCTGGTCATTGCATCTGGCGAGATTGTTGACTTTGCATTGCAGCGCTCTTCCGTGTTGCCAGCATCCCTTCGCGAAAATTTTCCGGGCTTTGTTTCATATTCAGGCCCGAGCGTTGACAGAAGTCTTCACATGCGCGCCGACATCGACTACAGTCCGGTGAAAGGGCTTCGCGCTGTCATCAGAAAACCCGGCGTGGCAGATTATTATATTGATCCGCTCCATCGTACCGAGCAAATTTATCACATGTACTCCTCGCGGCCATCTCTTCCCGGCTTTACAGCAGTGCAAAGAAGCGCAAATGGTGTCGTCGGTGAAGATAAAGACGGTACCAACAGATCACCAAAGGGCGAAAGATGGTCTTGCGGTGAAGGAGGTCATCCGAATGAATCTATGCCTGAACTTTATACGACGGCAGCTGATAGAGACACTCTGACCGGAATAAGATCGCGAGATGCACTGGGCGAGAGTTTTGCGCAAGAGTATACCTTTACCATTGCCTTCGTGGCCAATGGAGAGTATTCTCAGTACCATGGCAACACGGTGCAGAGCGTTCTTGCAGAAATTGTAACGCTCGCAAATCGCATCAATGGAATTTTGAGGCGGGAGGTCGGAATCAATTTACAGCTTCATGAAAAGTCGGCGGATCTTATCTGCCTACATCCTTGTGACGACCTTCGCAACTCGCATCTGGTTCTCGATGACCTCGATGACTTTATCGGTCCCGTCGCCCACGTATCGCGCACTACCTATGACCTTGCGCACGCTCTCACAACAGATTCGGGTGGTCTCGCATGTTTGGGTGTTCTCTGCGACGAATTCTACAGCTCGTGCGGAACGACAGGGCTTCCGGATCCCATAACGGATGCATACTACGTGGACTACGTTCTTCATGAAATCGGTCATCAGCTTGGTGCGCAGCATACTTTTGTTGATTGTGTCGGTGCCAACAGCCATCGGAACCCTGGCACGGCCGTTGAACCCGGAAGCGGAAGTACGGTCTTGGGGTACGCGGGTATTTGCGGCGCGTCAAATTTGCAAAGCAACTCGGATGCATATTTTCATGCGATAACGCTAGCAGAAATACAAGCGCAGCTTACAGCGAAAGCATTCCCCGGCTCAAATTGCGGTAGCGTTGTGGAAACAGAGATGGCCGCTCCAGAGGTTTCCGTGAACCTAACATGTGTCGTACCTGCTGCGATGCCCTTTCAAATTTCAATCAAGGCGCCAATTCAAGAGTCGCAACAGGATGGCATAAACTCGACTTACCTCTATACTATAGAGGAATTGGAGCCGGCGGCCCAAGTTCGTTCGTACACGAGCCCTTCCACCCCTCGCTTTCGGTCGTGGGAGCCATCGGGAAAACGACAGCGCACATTTCCAAATCTCTACTACTTGATTTACGAAGTTGATGGTCTTGATGAGATCCTGCCCTCTCAGTCGGCGAACATGACATTTCGAGTGACCGTACGAAGGGAGACGCAGGATAGCATTATGAGTGACCCTGGCAGTGTGATCGCACCCGGTCTTGGCATCTCGAATTTTCGCGATGTCGAGGTCCAGTTTCGAGGCGATCTCGCGCCTCTCAAGGACATCCGCGTCGCTCCTGTTGCAGAATCGCATCGGCTGTACGATGGCGAGACAGACGCAGCTCAAAATTCTAGCGAGGCCGCGCAAATGCGTCTCGTCGCCGGAGAAGCAGCAACTTTATCATGGGACCAAGGCGATTCAGACGTACTCGCTCCGAACGTTGAAATTCTTATTGCTCCAAATACGATGGAGTATGTTGGCGAAGTGTTTGCAAGCTATGCGGAGGAAGTGCACGAGCTGAGTTGGGTCTCTTTGGGCATCGTACCTAATGTAGGCTCTGCTACGTTTGTAGTCCCAGAGCTTGAGAACGCGAACGTCGATGCAAACTCTGACATTCGGGCCGTTTTCATGGTTCGACAGCCCCCAGCGTCGGATGGCTCATGCTTCTTTTTTGAAGTTGTTTCGAAGGTGAATGTATATGTTCCAAGGAACGACTCTCCGAGTCCGCTTGCTCCGTCGACAGCAGCGCCGAGTACGGTTGACGATGGGACGAATTCGCCGTCCACCACGCCGTCTCCATCTGGACCCGAAACCGTTCCTCGAGACAATGGCTCGAGCGATCTCGGAGGCGGAAACATTCCGCCAACACTTAGTTCCGCTTCTATGCGAAGACCACATCTTTTGGCTCTTGCTGGTGTGCTGGCTCGCATTTGCATCAACGTGAAATAACATTTCGAGTGGTCTGTCTGTATAAAGAGATGTCCGCAATTTGTCTTATTCAGACCAATTGTAAGTACCACTCACGTTGATTGCTGAGTATTTTCAAAGTTGAAAAGGAGCGAAAGCAGAATTCGAATGAAGAAGCGGGCGGATCCACTGTCACTCATCATAAGAACAAAACAAATGCCCAATATTGAAAGTGTTGATCGTTGAATCCCTGCGCGAGCCCTCCTCAGAGGCCGCACTGGATCGGTTCGACCCCCCCCCCCCCCCCCCCCCTCTTTCCCCTTCTTCCACCCTCCGTCCCCGTTTTCTCAGAGAGCGAGCAATTGGGTTAGCAAGCAAGCGATCAAGCAAGCAAGCAAGCAAGCAAGCAAGCGTAGAAACTGTCTCGCTCTCTAGGGACTTTTGCAGGCGGGACCGATTCGACAGCAGACAAAATCGACAGATTTCAGGGATCGACCAGTCTGGCGCCAGTGCTTTGCAACGATCCTGAAGGACAAAAATAAAGAAGTGGAGCGATCTAGCCCCGCTTCATCGGCGGGGCGGCTAACGCACTCGCAGAAAATTGGAAGCGTGACCAAGATCTGCGCCGGGCTAACTATTAACAACATGTACGGTTGAGGATTGTTGCAAAAAGAAAAAATCGGATTGCTATGCAGGCTAGTTGGCTAGCTAGTTGGCTAGCTAGTTGGCTGGCTGGCTGGCTGGCTTGCTGGCCTTCGAATTTGTCAACCTGGATCGAGATTATTCTGCGTCGAGGTGGCGCAACTCACCAAAATTGGTTGAAAAGCTGGTCGACCGGACCGGGTTTGCAAGACCAAAGTCGGTCGCACAATCGTCACGAGCAGTACATTGGACAGTCCACTGGACTCGGTCGCGCGTCGTGGCGCGGCACTGCGCTGCGCGGCGCGGCGCGGGGGCGCGTGCCCTCTCAAAAGAAATCACCCACCCGCCCAAGCTATAGCTTCTTCTTTTCGAAGCGCGTTGCTTCTACTTCACAAAGCAAGCAGCTTTGCAGCCGCCTTCGGAATGACCGTTGAAGCCTCACGCACGGAGGGGAGCCGATGAAAGCAAGGCACGGAGGGGCGCCACCACAACAGCACCTCCACAGCCGCTATCTTTCACCCCAGGTGGCAACAGCCCTCCACACCCAAGGCCTCCACTGCGGGTTACTTGTTCTTGTTCTTCTTCTCCTTCTTCTTCTTCCATTTCTTCTTTTTCACAAAGGCGCGTGGAGGACGGCGGGCCACCACTCTGGCGCTACTGTGTAGGCCAATAGAAACGGCTCTGCCCCGGTTTCGGGCCGTCCACTTCTCGCGCGAATCGCGGACGACATCTATCCGTCCATCCATCTGTCCATTTGTCTGTCGATTTGTCGATTGAGCGATCAATCGATCGATGGTCGATCGCTCAACGGAAGAAGTACCTGCTGCGGGCGGCTGCGGTTGATTTCATTGGGTTGCGATCCTGCCTCTCCCTAAGATGATCGCCATCGATGAATCGATCTGTCGATCGGAACGGACCGCGCCGCATCTTCATCTTCATTTGCGGCGCGGTGGTCGTCTCGCGGCACAGAGCAGTGCAGTGCAGAGCAGTGCAGTGCAGTGCAGTGCAGTGCAGTGCAGTGCAGTGCAGTGCAGTGCAGTGCAGTGCATGCAGTGTAGAGAGGGCGAGGGGCGAGAGAGGACGACCAGCATGGTGGCGCACTGTACTTGGTTGCTCGCCGCGTCTCACGTGGAGGACCCGGGGGCAATTCCCAAATTGATCAATCAATCCATTCATCAATCGATCGATCGATCTCCGAGATCGATCAAAGCCAATCGTTCGTCCCCTTGCCTTCGTCAACCAGCGCAGCCAAGCCAAGTGATCCGAGCCAAGCCAAGCCAAGCCAAGCCAAGGTCCAGCGACATCCGCGAGGAGGAAGACGCGAGGAGGAAGAGCGTTAGAAGTGGAAGGCGGCGCGGAGAAGGGGAGCTCGGAAGCAAGGAAGCAAGCAGAGCAAGGCGAGACAAGACAAGGAAGCAAACCTGAGCAGTTTGGCCAGTTGGCCCACGAGAGAAAGCCCCGCCCCGGCGCCTGCGAGGCTGCCCGGCAGCAGACCTGTCTCGACGCTCGCTCAGTTCGTGCGACCAGGCGAGGCAGCCGCGCAGGCCCCGCTCGCCGTCCAGGCCCTCTCGCGCTCCTCGACTCCGGCCGAGCGGCGGTATAGCGCGTCGAGGCGGCGGCTCTCTGCATTTCCATTCCGCCTGCCTCGCTCGTGAGACAATCCCCCCCCCCCCCTTCCCGGCTCCCTCAACGTACGCCCTCCGCGTCCATTTCGCAGCCGCTGCCGCGCGCACTCGCGCACTCGCGCGGAGAGCAGGTCTCGCTGCCGCAGCGCGAGGCGCGGCGCGGCGCGGCGCAGGCCTCGACCGGATCGAGGCGCGCCGAGGCGGGTCGAGGCGGCGGGTCAGGGCGGCTGATACGTCGCGCTCGGGAAGCGCCTCACAGTTGCTGGCCAACAGAAACTTCGCGCGCGCAACAGCTGCAAACCGGCGCGCAACAGCGACATAGGCCCGGAAAACAGTCGCAGAAGGCGACACGGGAAAGAAAGAAAAGAAAGAAAGAAAGAAAGAAAGAAAGAAAGAAAGAAAGAAAGAAAGAAAGAAGGGAGAGACAGAGAGGAAGCAAATTCAAATTCAAACTCACAGTCGAAAAGCAGCGGCAAGCAAACAAAGCAAGCGAGCAGGCAAACCCCCTTCGCGCGAGCGGAGACGCACGCACTACGCACGCACGCACGCACGCACGGCGGCGCGCGCAGCGACAGACGGGCGGCGCGAGCGCGCGAACGCGGCGCGCGGAGGCCGCGAGGGCGGCGCGGAGACGCGGGCGCGCGGAAGCCGCGGCCGTGAGGGACCTCGCATCGCGTCGCGTCGGCGGATTCATTTGGATTGAACTGGCTTGGTTTCAAATCGGCGAGCACCGCCGTCGCGCTCCGGCCGCCGGCCGTCGGTCGAGCGGCGTCGCGAGGCGCGGCGTCGCGAGGCGCGGCGCGGCGAGGCGCGGCGCGGCGAGGCAAGGATGCAGACGGGCGCAGCGCGCGGCGCGCGGGGCGCGGACGCGCGGGCGCTGGAGCGCTGGGCGGCGAGCATGGCCGCGGTGCCCGTGGCGCTGATGCGGCTCGACGCGGTGCCCGGCGCGGGGCTCGCGGGGCTCCGCGTGCGCGCCGCCAACGCGTGCGCGGAGAAGCTGCTCGGGAGCTGCGTTGTGGACTCCGCGCTCGTGGAGATCGTCGAGCTCGACGCCGCGGCGCGCAAGGAGGTCGCCGCGTGGCTAGAGTGTGACCGGCACGCGCCCTCCTCTGCAGGGAAACACCGTCAGCAACAGGGCGCTGCCGGGGACGAGGCAGAGGACGAGGACTACGGCGGCGTCGACTCGCCCTCCACGGACGCAGCCGGTCTGGAGGAGCGGAAAGATATCTCCGACGAAGAACAGGCCGCAGAGGGGTCCATCACGGCCGCCAAGTCGAGGGAGAGCCTCCCGGCGTCCGCCAACCCCGGACCATCCTCAGAAGTCTGCTCGGACTCGGAAGAGTACAGAGAAATTAACTTGGCAGGCTTTGTCGATGCTGCGAGGCGGCAGCAGCAACAGCAAGACAAACAAGGAGACCATCTCCACAATCAGCACCACCACCAGCATCCTCCCCGGTTGCAAAAGGATTTTCAAGGCGCTGTCAACATTCGCATCAGTCGGGACAGCCCCAGCGAGTTCACCGCCGTGCTGATGGAGGTCCCGGATGAAACCCCCTCGCGGCCATCGTCGCCAAGCGCCACTTCGTCTGCTGTGCGCTCAGAGGCTGTCGAGCGCCTTCTGTCATCTATGCCAAACCCCGTCATTACCGCGACAAACGACATGGTCATCACATACGCGAATCCCTGCGCTGAAGAGGTCTTTGGGTACGACACGGGCGAGCTCGTGGGACAAAAGGTGAACGTGCTTATGGGCAAGTCCGACAGAGAGCAGCACGATAAGTACGTCGATCGCTATCAGACCACAGGCCAGGCGCGGATCATCGGACGAGACCCGCGGCCCATCGTCGGCACGCGAAAAGATGGAAGCGAACTACGTCTCCTGCTCACGGTCAACCGCCACGCGACCTTTGACGGCTACTGCGCGGTTTTTGTCGATGCCACGCGTGAGTTTCTTTTGGAGAGTCACACGCAACGCATCCTTACATCGGTTGCCACACCGGTCGTGCGCGTCAACAAACTCATGAAGATCACCTTTGTCAACAACAATGCCCTCGAAACATTCGGCTACAAACATGACGAGCTTCTCGGGAAGTCCGTCAACATCCTCATGACCACCCGTGACAGAGATTCTCACGACTCCTACGTTGACAGATACAGACGAACAGGCAAGGGCCGCATCATCGGTCAGAAACCGCGTCTTGTAAACGGCCAGACCCGCGAGGGTCTCCCGCTCAAACTCTACCTCACCGTCACCCAGGATGCCGTGGGCGACGGCTTTTGCGCTGTCTTTACGAACGTTACCCGCGAGGTGGAGCTCGCGGAACGCACCTCGCGGATCCTCAGCTCCATGGCCTCGCCCGTCGTTCGCGCAGACAAATCCATGTGCATCACATATGTAAATCCGAACGCGGAAGATGTCTTTGGCTACGAAGCGGGCGAGCTCCTCGGTCAAAACGTCATGGTCCTCATGCTTCCCAAAGATGCCGACAATCACGACAACATTATTGCGCGCTTCCACCGAACCGGTGTCAGCAGGGTCATTAACCGGAGCCCTCGCCTTGTCGACGGAAAACGCAAGGATGGTTCCACTTTGCGCCTCTACATCACCATCACCTGCGACGGCGACGATGGGTATACTGCCTGTTTCACTGACGTGACGGAGGCTTTTGAGCAGCGCGAGCGAGTGGAGCGCCTCGCGTCCATGGACGCCCCTGTTCTCGTGCTCGACCATCATCTCAACATTGACTACGTCAACAGGTCGGCAAACTCCATCTTTTGCTCGTCTTCCGATACGATTGTGGGCGCCAACATTCGATCATTTTTATGCCCGTCAAACCCTCGTGGGATCGATGGCGCCATTGAAGATCTCTTACAGACGGCCAAGCAGTCCGATAGTGACGACGTCGAAAAGGAGTGCAGCGGTCGAGCCGGATCCGTGACGTCGGGCTCACAGTTTTCCTCCGCGCATCTCTTTTCGAAATTTGGGCGGCGCAACTCGAGTCGCTCTACAGGCACTCCGCATGATGACAGCACGGGATCTGATGTGGGTCACACTGGAGACCAGATCCTGCGCATGATTGACGAGGAGGGCAACAACCTCCTCATGCAATATCGCATTACGCAAAACAAGCAAGGCTATACTCTGGCTCTCTTCGACGTGACCAAGGAGGTGGCCATGAGCAACCAGCTCTCCGCAATCATCCGCAATGTATCCAGCGGGGTTGTCGTCGTCGACAAGGATCTGCACATTCGCTTTGTAAACCACCATGGCCTCGCTACTCTCGGCTACCGTGCTCGCGATGTCATCAACCGTCCATTATCCATGTTCGGTCCCGATTTCAAGGACCTCACATGTTTCGGCGTGCGAAATCTCCTTACTATCTCTGAGACGGCATCTGAAGACGGCGATGAGGTTATTGCTGGCTCCAAAAGCGGCACGATTCCCCCCAATCCGCAACGTCAGACCTTTCGCGCGCTCACCAAACACGGAAACTCGGTCTTTGTCCATGTTGAATGCACCATGGCCCTCGAATACTACACGTTGGTCCTGACAGACGTGACGGAAGAGCACACGCTCATGATCAAGGTCAACAGCATGCT
Organism: Aurantiochytrium sp. KH105; assembly: GCA_003116975.1. Classification (NCBI taxonomy): domain Eukaryota; class Bigyra; order Thraustochytrida; family Thraustochytriidae; genus Aurantiochytrium; species Aurantiochytrium sp. KH105. Next base: position 492,974 of record BGKB01000010.1, read on the forward strand.
TGATGCCACGCCATCGCTGCTCTTCATGTTTGGCGCCGACCCGAGCTTTCAGTCTGGTGTTCTCGAGATGGCCAAGGTTAATTCAAGAACGCCCATCGCGGAGTTGCCCCTCGGAATGGTCAGCAAGTCGTGTCGGCGCCTCTTTCAGCAACTTCCTAGCGCCTCGGGCCACAGCAAGCTTCAAGCCTTGCTCAACATCGTAGCAAGCGAAGACCGCGCCAAGGTTGAGCAGTGTTTGGCGAAAACCTTTGGCGAGGAGCCGGACTCGACCAACACCATGGAAGCTCGCATTAAACAGGTTCGCAAGGGCGAGCATAGTGTGGCCTGGTATGGTTTCAGCATCACCAAGTTACGGAGTGGACAGTGTTTCGTGAGTGCGCAAGACATTGGGGCCGAAGTTCAGCTTCGCGAGGAACTGCGATCCAAACTGGTGCAGGGCAGCAGCTCGCTGGCGCAGGCTATGGCCGATAGTTCACACATTCGTCGCGTCCTGCAATACGTGGCTCACGAGTATCGCAACTTCTTCTTTGGAGCTGCGACCCTTGTCGAGGACCTGTGCGATGAGCTGCAAGGAAGCGCCATGCATGATGACATGCAGCAGATCCTGCGCATCCACAACCGCATGGGTCAACTCTTCGACGACTGCTTGCTCATGCAGAAAATTGAGGCACAAGAGTACACGTATGTGCGATCCTCCCTCAAGCTCAAGACCGTCCTCGACGATGCCGTCGCGTACGCGCAGAATCGCGACCGCAAGCGCACGCAAGAGGACGTCAACTTTCGCCCCATTCTCGGCGAGAAAGCGATCGACAGCTACATTGTCGGCTCAGCAGCGCATCTCTACCAAGCCATCACGAACCTCGTGAGTAACGCCTTCAAGTACAACTCGGCGGGCGGCGTTGTTGTCTTGGAGGCGCAAATCGAGGGTCCCGACGCCGTCATTCAGGTGCGTGATACGGGAATCGGCATTCCCGAGGCCAAGCGTGCGGTGATTTTCGAACCGTACAAACGCCTCGCCACAGGATCACACCGTGTCGGAACAGGCCTCGGTCTGAGTTTTGCCAAAGACTTTGTCGTCAAGGGCTGCGGCGGGTCCATCAAGGTCAAGTCAAACAATGTCGAGGGCCAGGGCACCATTTTTGAGATTCGCATCCCCACTGTCCCCGCTCCAACGCAAGCACCGTCTACGCCTCCAGTCTCGCCGCAAGCCACCACGGACGAGACGACGAACGACGTTGCTGAAGGGGCCAAGGATTCTGCCTCGACGCCTACCGTGGACGACATCGATCTGCCAAGGGACGTCGACGTCATCGTAGTTGACGATGACGACATCATTCGTCTCACGCTCAGTCGTCGTCTCCGCAAGCTCAAGTGGCCTCTGGAAAAGCTCGGGCGGAGACTCCGCGTCATGGAGGGCGCCTTTGGCGAGGACGTCGTTCGTATGGCCCTTGAGCAGAACATGACGTTCTCGCTCATTACAATCGACCAAGACATGGGCGCGGACCACTACAGTGGGTCAGAGACGATCCGCGTTTTGCGTGATGCTGGCTACCACGGCTCGATCGTGGGTCTCACGGGCAATGAGTCGGATGACGAGCGGCGTCAGATGCTTGTTGCGGGTGCGCAGCATGTTCTCATCAAGGGCTCCAAGGTCTTTAGTGAGATTGACAGAATTCTCCAAAAATGTCTTCTCGGCGAGGACGGGCTATGATGAGAGATCGTCGCTTGCGAGCGAGAGCGAGGTGTGCCTTTTTGAGGGAATCTCACATCGTTTTGTTCTCCACTGCCCGTCAATTTTCCTTCCTTTTTCTTTATCTTTTTTCCTATCCCCATCTTTGTCGCTCGGCACGCTGCCGCGCATTCTCATCACCACCACTCTTTCTTTTTTTTTGGAATATCGTGTCAAGAACGTAAAAGCCATTAAACATTTATGTTACAATAGAAACAACCAGATGCTGCTGCTCTCGCCCATGAACTTGCTCACTCGCCAAAAAGCCTGTGGTATTGGCTCGTCGGGTCGGCGCTAAGAGCCGCGTGCGTTCCCATTTCTGCGACACCGCCACGATCCAGCAATATCACAGTATCAGCGACCAGTTGCAATGGCTCCATGCGGTCGTGGGTGATCATGAGCACGGTCGTGCGCTTCGCCTCAAGTTTTTTTGCAATCGTCCGCTCCACAAGACGCCGCGAACTCGGGTCAAGTTGTGCTGTGGGCTCGTCGAGAATGAGAAGACGCGGTTTCCGAAGAAGCGCACGTGCCAGGACGATTCGCGCCCGCTCGCCACCGCTTAGACCAAGTCCACGCTCACCGACGCGAGTTTGATATCCACGATCGAGTTCCATGATGAAACCGTGCGCGTGAGCATCCTGCGCGGCGGTGATTACGTCACTCTCCGTGTACTCGCCCGGCGCCAGTCCGTAAGTGATGTTTGCTAAGATCGATGATGCAAAAAGCTGAGGATCCTGAGGTACGAGACCAACATGCCTTCGGAAAGCAGACTTGTGCAAAGCAGCGAGGTCGTGTCCATCCACTGTAATGCAACCCGTGGAAGGTCGATAGAACCCGAGCAAAAGTTTTTGCACGGTCGTTTTCCCCGCGCCATTGGTCCCGCAGAGAGCAGTAAGCGATCCTGGCTCGAGCTGAAAGCTTACGCCGCACAGACTTGGGCGCGACGCAGATGCATACGACATGGAAACATTTTCGAATTTGACGGAACATCCCACGTCGGCATCGAGGGCGACCTCTTCATAGAGCGTCTCGCGTCGAACGCGCGCAGCCTCGAGCAAATTCGACTCAAGGGTTGACAAGAGACCAAAGACGCGCTGCGCTGCGCCTGCGGCGCGATTGAACGCGTCCATATTACTGTTGATCTCTTGGTAGGCGTTGTTGATCACATTCCAGTAAAGCATGAACTTGACAAGCTCGCCGGGGGTAAGATGCTCTGCGTACATGAGCGCCTCGTAGCCACCGAAGCCGAGAATAAGAAAGGTTCCCGTCATGCTGAGGTTTTGGGTTATGACATTGGCCAGAGCCGTGCCAAAGGCATCCTTGATTCCCTTGGCCAGAGCGTTGCCTGTAGCTTCAATGAAGCGCGCCACCTCGGCGGATTCCATGGCATGCGCCTTGACCGTGCTTATGTTGTTGAAGGCCTCTGTTGCAATGCCATTCGCGTCCGCGATTCCGCCCCAAATCTCTCGATTCAAGCGCGTGCTCCAGCGCGAGTACACAGACAGCAAATACGTGATAGGCACAAGACTTGTCACAGCCACGGCAGTTAATCGCCAAGAAGTAAAGAGGCAGACCCCGAGACCGCCGATCATGACAAGCATGTTGGTGAAGAGACTGACGATGACCGCGCGCCAAGGAGAGACCATTGCGTTCACGTCGTTGGTGAGGCTTGCCGTGAGACCACCAGACATGTTCTGATCGTAGAAGGGATGTTCTTGCTGAATGAGTTTTTGGAACATGTCATTGCGCACCGAGGTGGCGACCTTGCGTCCAATGATGGAAACGCAGGTATCCCGAACAATGCCCAAGAAAACCACCAGGAGACCGCACGCAATGAGCATGTGAATGTGGTTGTGAAACCCCTTGAGATCTTTTTCAAACACCGCATCAATAATTTGGCCCTGGAAGTTCGGAAGCCCCACCTTTGCAGCGGCGTTACCAAACACGCAAATAATTGCAACGCTGAGAAGAAGGGCATGCTGGACGATCATGTCGCGAATCGAGGTTGACCAAAAGGAGAAACCCTTTGAAGGGGCCGGAGAAGAAGAGGCCTGTGGCGTGTTGCCGTCCGCGCCGCGCTTGTGAGGACGCACAGCCGCGCTGAAGCAGCGGCGACACACGTCAAAGTCACAGCGTTTGCAGCGATAACCGCGACCGCGAACTCTTCCCATGCAAATATCGCACGTGTTGAAAGGCAGCCGCGGCCAAAAGTAGAGCTTGTGAGGATGCAACGCCTCGAGGAGATGGCCACGATCGCGGCCGACGACATCTACGGCTCCCTTGAGCACGAAAAACTCCACGCTTGCCACCATCATGATCCCAAAGAGAAGTGGCACCTGGACTTTGCTCCAAGCGAACTCGACGGTGATGCAGCGAATCGCCATGTAAAAGGCAATAAACGTATCAAAGACAAAGGCAATGCCCAGGACAAGGTTGCGCGAGAATTCAGCTCGCCTGCGAACCTTGTAGGCTAGGATCTCTGGGTTTCGCAACGCCTCCGAGTGTTCGAGCTCGATGATCGAAACGTTGCGTCGCAGACCGAGAGGCTGGCGCGGGTCCGCAAGAAGTGGTCTGCGGACTTCGGCCGCGGACATATCCGCATAGGCTGCTTCGAGTCCTTGCGCCTGGATGTGGCGGTTTGCATAAGCCCATCGAACACACACAGCAAGCGCCAGGAGATTTACAAAGGTGCGACCAATACTGAAGAGGAGCACGCCGTCAAGAATGCCAACAAATTTTGTCACGTGGCGCTTGGTAACTTGATCAAAGCAAATGCAAAGACAAAGATCCAGCGCAAGAACGATGCCGAGGAGAACTACCCGTCTCGTTCCCTCGTTCGACCGTCGAAGTCGGCTGCCTCGCTTGGCCCGGCTGCGCTGGTGCTGGTGCTGGTGCTGGTGCTCCTGTTCTTGCTGGTGCTGCTGGTGCTCTTGCTCATGACTGGGAGGCGGCGGCAAGCCAGGTCTCTGGCACTCTACGTCTTCATCGAGCTCGCCGTCGCTATCTACACTCCCCGTGCTACTGCTGTTGCTGCTCGCGCTACTTAGCTCGCTGGGCAGGGCAAAAGCCTCGCGCGCGTTTGTTGACGCCTCCGCATCGTCCTCGATTCGCATAGCAGGCCGTGCGTGTTGCGGGACGAGACAGACGCTGCTGCTTTACGGCACCGTACGGCGTCGCAAAGTACCGAGCACAGGAACAGACGCCCTCGGCGAGCCCTCGCGGCAGACCTCGGCGCGCGCGAGCGCGCGTCGACAGACCTGCGAATGGTTCTGGATGACATACTACGCGCGCGATTTTTTGGGGTCACCGACCGACATTTTGGGGGCCAAAGTGGAGCCAAAATGGGAATTATGGGATAAGAAGAGGGGCAAGGGTGGTGGTATACTGCAATAACAAACACACAGACAAAAACACATCGCTGGATCGTTTTAGATTACATTCTGCACGCATGACCGGGATCAAGGACGCACAGGGTTGGCACCAAGATCAGGCACAACAAAACGTGCTTCGAGCGCCAGACTCATTGCCAGCGAAGGCCAGCTTGAACCAGGAACAAGCCTCAGCGACTCAAGAGGAGCAACAGCTATTGCTTGCCAACCACAGGAAGCTGGACCATGCACATCCTGCACAAAATGGTCGCCCATGTATACAATCTTCTTTGCAGTCGAGGATGTGCTGCTGCTGCTGCTGCTGCAACCTCTGGAAAGCAGGTCTGCTAAACCACGCACATTTCCCCCGACAAATACGCCAATTTCATTGACAACCGGCTTTGGGACGCCGGAAGAAGATGCTGTAGCAAAAAATTGGGACTTGTGCGCACTGGTTACAATGAAATCGAAGAGGGAGCGCCAGTTTTGTCCTGGGAATGCTGCATCCATGGTGCGTTGAGAGTGTTCCCAGTCAGCATTCGTGAGAACGAATAGTTTAGTGCCGCCGCGCTTGACGAGTCTGCGCAGCCAAGGGAGAACCAGTGCGGTGCGCTTGACCACGAGGGCTGATGCGTCCTGGTCGAGAGAGGCTTCAAAGCTAAACGGGCAGAATTTGCTCTGTACGAAAATAAACGCCTGTCGAACCCTTTCAAGCCATTCGCGTCGAACCTCCACAAGATCTCGCTTCTTTTCTGCATCAAGACATGCGGCAAGCACAGCAGCAAAAGGTTGCTCAATTTCAGTATGCAAGATGAGATATCGTTGCAGGCTCGTGTCGATCGGTGCTTCCGCGTAGCCAAGGCGGTCCATCTCCGACCGAGCAAGAAGCGCTGAGCCTAGAAACGCGAAAACAACCCACTTGTCAGCGTCCACTTCCAAAATGAGACCCTCGTCTGCATCGAGAACAAGGCATTTCTTCTCACACATCCAAGAATGCTTTGGCTCAAGCTCATGGGGAATGCTTTCGGCAACCTTTGAAAGGTACTGGTCAGGTCCAGAAGTCTCGGAGACCCCAGAGGTGAGACTTTCTTTGAGATGACGAACCACGGCCTGATATCGAATGGCTCGCGCAGCGATACTTTCATAGGTCACGAGCGTGTTGTCGAGGTCGAAGCCTATCCAGTCGCAAGAGTCTAGCAGTGCTTGGTGCTCCTCTTGCGCGGCGCGGGTGGCAGCGGCACGGCGAGCAAGTTCCGCTTCCGCAGCTTCAAGAAAGATTTCTCGCTCGTTTTTGTCGTTGCTGTTGGCACTTTCTTTCAAGAGGGACTCAAAGCTTTGCATAAAATCGCATCCAAAGAGAGCGCTGCCACCTACCGTGAGGACTGCGGACTGTGCAGAAATAGCGCTTGGCGTACCTTGCGACGAGCCAGGATCGTGGAGAAGCAGCATCCACAGCGCGGCCTCGAGGAGCGCTTGTCGTTCGTCGCCATTTTCAAAGGCGGTGCGCTCCAAAATCTCGAGCACAGGTCTCCAAAGCTCGAGCACCTCTGGCCTGATAATTACGGGGACGCGGTATCGCAGAACGTCAACCAGCAGGCCTAAATCGTCGGCTTCGTGGACCGCGTCTGCGGCGGCGCCCTGCGCCTCGAGTCCGAGCCTCGCCACCGTCTCCACAACCAGGTTGACCTCGCGCGCGCGGCTTCCCGCCCAGGCGACCGCCGCTGCGAGAGGCTGCCTCAGGGCCGCTGCGGGGTCGCCGGCGTCCTGCGCGGCTGCCCTCGCGGCCTCGCGCACGCGCGTCGCTGCATCTGCCTTCGCGCGCAGCGTGAGCCTGCCGCCCATGAACGCCGCCCAGCCGCCCCGCCTGCGCGTATCTTGTCCTCCTTTTCCTCCCCGACCTGCTCGAGCGACCCGCCGAACGCGGAGCCCGCTTCGCGCAGCTCCTTCTCCTTCTCCTCCTTCTCCTTCTCCTCCTTCTCCTTCTCCTTCTCCAGCTGCAACTGCTGCAGCTGCAGCTTCCCGTGGCTCAGCAGGCGGCCATAGGATTATGCAGAGCGATCGAGAGCGCCTGTGCGCGCCGCAAGTTCCGATTTCATCCGCGCCTTCGCGAGAGCGCTCGCCCGTAAACCCGCGCTCGCTTCCCGGTTTCGTTTCCTTCCTCCCGCCTCTCTCCCTCGCGCCTGCTTTCCGGCCTCGCGCCGCGGGCGCAGGCGCAGGCGCAGACGCAGACGCAGGGGCTCGCAGCGCCGGAGTCGGGACCTGGGATGGGGATCGACCGACCTTTTCCTCGTGCTTGCAGCAGCAGCAGCTGGCCCCGTTATCCCTCGTCTTGGCCGTCGTCATCGCCTGGCACGTCGAGCGCAAGCTGGCGTCGACCGGCGTGGCATACGCGGCGGATGTGGATGCGGATGCGGTGCGGATGCGGATGCGGATGCGGATGCGGCGCGGATGCGGAAATCAAGCGAGATCGTCGTGAGCCAAAGTTTGTGCGCCGCCGATGCGACCTACGTACTACGTGCGCACGTGCGTCGCGCGACCTCCCTCCTGCGATCGTAGCAGCTGGCCGCTCTTTGCTGATTGTCGCCGTCATCATCGACCACACCTGCGCATTCGCATTCGCATCTGCACTTGCATTTGCTTTCGCATCGGCATGCCAACGAAGGAAAGGGGCGCTCCGAGGTCGCTCTCGCCGTTCTCTCATCCTCCATTCGCAGTCATCTTCCGCACTGCGCAGCCGTGCGCAGAGGCCTGGCTCCCGACCCTCTTTCCCGCCCAGCCTCGCTGCTCGCCGCAGCTGCACCGACGACGTCGCGCAGTTCTTGGGCCCCGCCGTCCCAGCGCCGTGGCTCTCGCGGCGCGTAATCAATCGTCTCGTCGAGCAGTCACGAGCCGCCGTAGGAACACACGCGCTTACAGACCCGCATATCCCACTCGCGTGAGGGGCAGACGGTCGACGCGCAGAACCCTATCCAGCACGCTGGCTGCGACCGCGAGCACGACCTGCGCGAGTCGAGAGCCGAGGGCATGATGGCGCGGAGCGAGGCGGCGGCGGCGGCGGCCACGGGCGGCGTGGCGGGCCTGTGCTCGGTGAAGGCGCTCTCGGGCGCGGGCGATGCGGGCGTCAAGGGCTCCGGGGCCCTGCTCAACCTGGGAATTGGAGCCGGGATCCAGTGCCTCGAGGCGGCCTCGCTGGGCATGCCCTTCGAGGTGTGGAAGACGCGCATGGGCAGGTACCGGCACGAGTCCACCGTGGAGTCCTTTGTGAACGTGTACAAGACGGGCGGCGCGAGGGCCTTTTGGGCCGGACTCGGCCCCAAGATGGTGGAGAGCGCGACCAAGGGCGCGATCCTCATGGCCTCCAAGGAGGCCATCAACGAATCTCTTTTGGCGAGCGGCGTCGGCCCCACGGCCTCCGGACTCTTGGCTGGCGCTGGTGGCGGCGTCTGCCAGGTCGTTGTCATGGGACCTTGCACCTTTCTCGTCACGGGTGCTGTCACGGGTGACAAGTCCATGTCCACCATGGAGCGCGTTCGTCGCACGTACACGCGAAGCGGTATTCGCGGCTTTTACCCTGGTGCCAGTGCGATCGCGTTTCGACAGGCCACCAACTGGGCCAGTCGTCAGGGTTTTACGGAATTCGCGCGCGGCCAGATCAAAACCTTGGTCCACGGTGATGCCGCCGACGCCAAACTCACCCCCTTGCAAGAAGTGGCTGCAGGTATCATCGGCGGTACCATGGCATGCTGGAATCACCCATTCGAGGTCGCGCGCATTGAGATGCAGGCACGGGGCGATCAGGGCCAAAAGTCCATCAACCTCGCGCAGACGCTTCGTCTCGTCGTCCAGGAGCACGGCGTTGGCGGACTCTTCAAGGGCATTGTCCCACGCATTTGCCTCGGTGTCTACCAAACCCTCTTTATGGTCACTGGCGCCAAGCTCATTAAAGACGAGCTCCGTCGCGCGGGCGTTCTCTAAGCGTTTCCACCTCTTCGCATGCACGCACGCACGCACAACCCTCTGATCCAAGCCATCCTATAAATAGTTACTAGTCGAACAATGCCATGATTTCCCAATGTGTGATTTTCTTTTGTGATCGAGTGCGATTCTCCAAGAAAAACACCCAACCATAAAACCGTCAAACTTGTTTGTTTGACGTGAGCCGACCGTTCGAGCCAAGTTACTAGTCGAAGAATGCCATGATTTCCCAATGTGTGATTTTTTTTTCGTGATCGAGTGTGATTCTCCAAGAAAAACACCCAACCATCAAACCATCAAACTTGTTTGTTTGACGTGAGCCGACCGACCGAGCCTTGCACGCAGGCCGGCCGAGTCGAGCGGAGGTCAGCCAAGGCGAGGAGGCAGGCTGGCCAAGCGAGACAGACTGGAGAGGGCACCTCAGCCTGTCTGCGGTTTGGAGTGGTTGGAACCGATGCCGGCAGCAACAGCAGGGGCAGCAGCTGACCGTTCGCCCAGCGGCGACCAAGTCGCGGGCAGCGCGGCAGCACAGAAGGCGCGCACGCACACCGGGTGGACGGAGGAGCTGCAAAAGCACTCGCCCGCATCCATCGAGTGGTTCATCAAGGACGCGGAAGTCCTTGCCAAAAGCGTCGTCGAGCGAGAATGTATGCGTGACTTTGATCAAGCAGAACTCTCGCTCGCACTTCTTGCAGATAAAATAGCTTATCTCGAAAATCTGCATCAAGCTCAAGCTCGTCAAAATATTTCCGTTTTAGATACGAGCGAAGATCACGCGACGTACTCGTCAGCCGGCGGAGGGCGGATCGCCACAGAAGGTCAGCGCGAGGCCAGGCGCAATTCAAGAACCAGCAGCACCAGCAGCAGCAGCACCACCACCACCACCACCACCACCGCAAACAACAGCAGGGGTAGCATCTCCGTCGCCACCTCTGGTACCCGCCAGGTATAGCTGCTCGAATGTAGGATCCGAGGAAGCCTTGCTGATCAGTTCTTGTGCCATCTCGATCGCAGCCTTGAGCTGAACATCAACGTCGATCGAAAGTTGCGCACAAGAGCGATCGGGCTCAACGCCGCAGTTTTCAATCTCGCCTTGCCCGCCGCAGAATCGTAGCGTGGGAAGGATAAGCTCTGCGCCATCCACAAGGCGACTTGTGCGCGAGTACCCTGTAACGCCACCCCATGTACGTGTGCCAACAATCTTACCAAGACCCAGCTTGCGAAAGGCGTGCGCCAAGATCTCAGCGTCGGAGGCGGTGTCCTGGTTAACGACAAGGATATAAGCGCGCAGCGTCGAACCCAAGTCCATCGGAACGGTAGTCGGTGCGCCAAACTTCGGCTGATGCATGCCAATGCACTGTTTGCCAAGTTTCTCTATAATCGACTCGGAAGCGTAGCCGCCAAGGTTGTCCCGAACGTCGAGGATGAGGACCTTGCGATTCCCTTCGAGATGAAAGTCTCGTGCAAATTGTAGATAGCCGTCCGATTCCATGTCTGGGATGTGGATGTAGCCCACTTGGTTTTGCGTTACTTCGTGCACGTGGCGACGTGCATCAAAAACTCCGTCCTGCCACTGAAGCCACTGAAGCGCATCGTAGCCAATGCACTTCACCCGAACCTGGAAAGACATTTTTTCATTGCGAGGGTAATTCTGCGAGTCTTGGCGCCGTTGGTTCTTCTCCCGATTCGTATTGGATTTCGCCTGGCCGTGCTGTTTGTGCTGGTGCTGATATTGGCGACTCTGATTTTGATTTTGATTTCGATTTTGATTCTTACCTTTGCCGCCCTTGTGATTCTTGCCCTTGGCACTTTGGTTCTTGTTACCCTTGCCATTCTTGAGGTGCTGGCGATCTTGCTCCTGCTCCCATTCTTCATCAGTCTGAGCTTGGGGGAGATGGCGCAAGACCTCGAGGAAAACTTCCCGGTCTGCTTGACCCGTAAGTGCCTTGTCGATTGAAACACCTCGAGGGCCAGAGAGAGGATGGCCATTGATGCTGGTAATGACATCGCCACTCTGCACCACCATACTCACAGGACCACGCAATTCCGAAGCCCAGCGGAGTCCCTGATACACGTGCGTCACCTGAAACCCATTCGAAACGACCGCGCCCTCGATGCCAAGGAAGCCAAGGGTGTTTGTCACGCTGTGACGACCGAGAACAGAAAAGTCTCCACCCGAAGTCTCCACGTGGCTCATGCTGAACTCTGCAATCATTTCGCGCGCAAGGTCTGCGAAATCAACTCGAGATCGAACGGCGGGAAGGAGGTTTGCGTACTCATCAAAGACTGAGACTGTCGGACTCGGCGCTGTTAAAGCATACGCCTGTTCGCGCCGCGCAAAAATTTCAGCGAGCATTGCGTGCCATTCTTTGGCTGGCTCGATCTCGAGAACAGCACGATTCTCCAGATCAACGTGACCTTGACAAGGCCTCGCCCCACGGGGACTGTCGTCGTCCCCATCGGTGCCGTGGCCGCTGCCATCTGCACCGCCCTTGGCAAATGCATCCGTCTCTTCGGAAAAGTCCACAGCGCTAAAGCAATGGAACTCAAGCTCATTGTTCTGAGTGGAACACGAAAGCAAAATTGCTGCGCCGTCAGAAGGAAGATGAATGCCATCGACATCCCCCGTACGAAGGACCGTGCGACGCTTCTTACGCAAATTGTAGCAAACAAGGTCTCCATTTAGATTGGAGGCCGAGGCACCGGGTCCGCCACTACCTGGTCCGGATTCAATGTATAAGAGCCGCCCTCCCTCCACCACGCGCAAATCATGGATTGCTGCATCGTCTCCGTGAGGAGACGACGCTTGTACCGGAATCTCGTAAATGCGAAAGCTTGTGTCTTCAATGATCATCGTCGCTTCTTCTTGCTTGCCATCTGGGTCTCTATCAGCATCAGCATCAGCATCAGCATCATCGTAGTTTCTATCTTGCTCATCGTGGTCCTCATCAGCTCCTTGATCCTGATCATCGTCGTGGGAAGTGCTTGGGCCGCACGGAAACAACACCGTGGGGTCCGGGGCATCGTACCGGAGTGCAACGACCATGACAGAGTCTGTCGAGTAGCAATCAAAGGCCGTGTTCCACAGCGAGTCTTCGACGCAGGCGAGCCGCCGGTTCGAGCTCAAAAAGTAACAGTACTGGCAGTCTGGGTCAACTTGAGGACAATAGTCCTGGTAGCCTTCACGGGGAGTGAGTTCGTGCAACAAGCCCTCGTAAACATCAAAAGCGCAAATGATGCTAGCACGCGCAGAGTATTGAAAACTGAAGAGGATGAAAGAACCACAAGGGGACCACGTAACGTCTGCAATGGCGTCTTCAAAGTCGCCAGTCGTGACGACTTCTACGCTTCGCTTCTCGTAGTTGATGAGGGCGAGCTCGTTGCGCTCTGTGACTACAGCGACCATGGAGTCGACTGGACTGGCCTCTGCTGAGACGGGAATGCCAGTCTTCTTTACGAGAAACGAGCTCACGAACCGGTCCTTTGCGGTGTCGCTTGCCTCTGGATTTACCATGGGCAAGCCGCCAAAGCAAGCTTGCGGCTCAAAGACAATATAGCTAAGGAAGCGATCTGGCTCGGAGCCAAACTGGAAGGCCCCGATACGTCCGTCAAAAAGATATGCGGGGAACAATAGGCGCGCGTTCGGTCGGCCGTACACAGTGCAGGGCCCTTCCCAAAGTGCGGCGTCCATGACATGACCGCGCACCGTGGCGCAGATGAAGCGCCCCGAGCGATCAAGCTGGATGTCTTCGAGGTCGCGCGTACCATCTGTGACAATGGTCTCCATGGCCGAAGGCGTACCACGCAAGAGAATGTCGAGCGGCTGCGCGTCGGATGGCCCAGTACTACTAGCATCAATGATGTAGAGGAGTCCCCCGTGCTGGTAGATGATGCGGCCCGTCCGTGGGCACACAGCAGGATTGCGCACGTAAAAGCTAGTCTGGTCATGCTTTGTATGTTGAATCAGCGTCGCACGCGTCGGATCGTCGAGTGAGACGCTGCAGAGCTCGCCCCGAATGTCTTGAGAGTCGAGCACAAAGAAGAGACGGCCTCCAGACGTAAACGGGGAGGCAATGTGTTCTTCGGGGAGAACACGACGCAGACCCGCGAATGCGTCTTCTGTGTCCTTGCTACAGGATTTTGCATTTTCACCGCTTTCAGTTGCGGTGGAAGTGGTCGCAGTGGGTGTCTGCGTGCGAATCCAAGCCTGGCCTAAGCGGCCACCGTTGTAGCGTTTCCACGAGCCGACATGGGCTTCGCAAGAAAACCGGCCCAGTGAGTTCGCGTCGCATGCATCGGTGTTGCCGGGAAAGTCTTTTCTGCGACCTGGACCTGAGCAAGATGAGTCGAGATTGACTTCGTAGACGACCGAGGTGCGAACGGGTCCAGTGGCTTCGGCGCGCGAAACGAGCAGACGCGATGAAGACTCCCAGCCCACGACAGCCGTGCCATATGTCTGGCCCCAGTGCGTGATTTGTTTTGCGCCCGAGGCGCTGTAGAGCTCCTGGATATAAACTTCTTGGGCGCCAGTGTGAGAGCTCGTGTAGGCCACTGCTGCTCCATCGGGACTAAACGATGGCGCGCGGACGTGTGCAGTCGTTGTGAGTCGGTTTGCAATGACACGCTTTTGCGCGCCTCGCTTCTCGCTCAGGTTTGCCGTCCACAGGTCTCCCTCGCACACAAAGACGACCTCGTCTTCGAAGATGCAGGGCTGCCGCGCATAATAGGAATCTTTGCGCGCGCTGGCCTGACCGCGACGCTTGTCTTGCTGCTGTGATTGTTGCTGCTGCTGCTGCTGCCTTTGCTGCTGGCCCTTCTCTTGCCCTTGCTGCTGGCCCTGCTGCTGACCACCACGGCCGCCGCCTCCGCGACCGCCGCCACCGCGACCGCCGCGCGGCTTATTCTTGCCCATGGTCGAAAAAGATTTGGTTTAGGTCTATACCCGGATTTATACCAGTGGTGGCGACGGCGAGTGGCCGGCCTCGCTGAAAGAGCTAGAAGGCAGGTTCTCGTGAAGTTCTCGTGCGTGCAACAGGATGAAGAAGTATGTGAGGAGAGGATGAATGAATTCGGGATGCGCGTTGAAGAAAGTTTGTTTTTGTTTGTTTATGCTTGTCTTCTCCTTTATTGTTTTTTTTAGTTTTTTTTTACAAAGTCGGGACGCCCCGCAAGGACGAGCTTTCTCGTCGCTGGGAGCGCCTCGACTGCGTGCGAGTCCAGCGTTCCATCAAAGGTGAGATAGAACGCTGTCGACATGTAAGACACGAGTGTGGAACTCGAAATAAATGATGATTTGCAAAGCAGAAGAGCGTCGCGGTGCTTGGCTGCCTAATTGTTGTTGGTTGTTGGCTGGATGGCTGGCTTGTTCGCAAATAAGTTGGTCAACTAACGAGTCGGCTGCTGGTCAATTAGTCCCGCGGTCCAAGCTGAACCGAAGCTTCACCGAGGACCCTGCCCGTGTAGTCGTGCATGTGTCTGAGGAATCCAGTTTTCGCAGCAGGAGTATCCGGGATCGACACAGGAGACCAGCAATCGCGATCTGGCGAGGCGTCAAAGACGACAGTCGCCTCAAAGAGTGAGAAACAGCTCGGCTTGCCCGGCGCGGGCGGCTCGGTCGTGTGGTAGGCGACAGCGCGGCCAACATTGTCGGCGCAAATGGAGCCTAGACTGGCGAACTCGGCATTGGCCGCAGCTGCGGCGGCTGCAGCCGCGCTCGTACTCGAAGAGCCGTAGGTATGGTTCTCGTTGATGGCGGCGAGCTCGCCGTCAAAGGAGCCTTCCGAGAAGCAGTCGTCGTCCTCGCCAAAGCCCATGTTCGTGCCAGGTTCGGCGCAGCATTCGTCAACGGTGCTCAAGAGATCGTCGTCCTCGAGATCATATTCGTCGTAAAAGTCGTCATCTTCCTCGTCGTCATCATACTCGTCGTCGTACTCTTCGTCGTCAAGCTGATCGAGATCAAAGATGCCGGCATCGTCGACAATGGACGCGTACGAAGACTTTTTGTTGGTGAAGCGAAAGTGGAAAAGACCCGATCCTGCCGAGAACATGGAGGCGTCGCTGTCGCGACGGCGGCGGCCCGAGGCGCGGGAGCGTGCGGAGCACAGAGAGCGAGCCGAGCGAACAGACCGTCCCGAACGCACGGAGCACGCATCGTCGTCCAAGTGATGTTTGCGGTCGCTTTCGATACTCTTTGCGACAGCCTTGGCTGTGGCCTTTTCCGCCGAGAGCTCGGACTCGTCGGCGGTCGCAGCGAGGTGCAAGAAAAAGGGCTGGTTGCTGGGCGTGGGGCATGCTGTGGGGGGCTCAATATGCTGCTCGGGGTGGTGGTGGTGATGAAGTGAATGTTGACTTTGGGCCATTTGCTCCTCGCGGGCAGCCGATGCGAGCCACTGCAAATTGCGAAAGCTGGGTGCTGGTGTGAGTCCCGGAATCTCTTCATCGTCAGAGCCTGAAATGGCGGACGACGGAGACGCCATACCAAGGGCCTGCTGTGGTGGGTGCTGCTGGACATGCGGAGTGGCAAATCGCTTGTATTGATCGGCGGGGTTTTCGTCGTCGTCGTCTTCGTCAGCCATGTCGCGCCATAGATTCTCCATGGTCTCGAGCTTGCGCGCGGCGCGCGCGACGTCATCGTGTTTGCGCGTCATGTTGTACATGCTCTGGACGCGCTCGAGCGCCTGCGCAAAGGGACAGACAGACGTCTTTTGCAGCATGACACGAAAGGAGTTGAACTCTGAGCCGTGGTTAAAGAGAAAGGTCTCGAGGTACTGTGCAATTCTGTGGATGTGCTGATGTCGACCTTTACGAAAGCGGCGAAAATAAAGCACGCGCGCCCATCGATCCTCGCGCTGCCAGCAAGCGAGGATACCGTCGAGCCAGTCTGTGAGGGCGCAGAGAATATCGTGTGCGGGTGCCTGTTCGAGAGTGATGGTGTCTGGGAAACGCGGCACAGGAATCTTCATTTTCATGAGATCGCGGTCAAGCGCGCGGAACTCCTGAACGGAGCGCACAATGTCCCAGGACTGTTCTGCGCCCTCTGCGTGGACGAGGCGGAGGCGAATGAGGATCGCTGATGAGGATCGCGGGTGCAGCTGGAGGCTGGCGCGCAGGCTCAGGTCCTGGGCAACCTCGGTGTGAATGTAGCGGCTCCAGTATGTGACGGCGGCCGAATATCGTGGGCATGCGGAGGGGAGCATGGCGGCCTTGTTGATGATGGCATCTTGCGAGCCACCCCATGCGCGAAGATTTTCATGATTGCCTGCGCTTTGTCTGCGGGATCGCCGCTTGCCGTTTGTGACTGACCTTCGTGGCAGGATGATTTGGTCATCGGCCACTTCATAACTTTCGTTTCGTCGCAACATGTTCTTTCACGTGTGCGATCGATGTTGGAATAAAAATAAAAGAAGGGAATATGAAGGAGTGGGAGAAGAGTAACGCGACAAATGCGACTGCAAATGCGAAGGCGAATGCGAATGCGAAGGCGAGGCTCTCAATATGTCTGTCCGCGAAAAGTCAAAGAAGAAAAGTCAGGCTCCGGGTATCGTGTGGCGACGGAGTACGCGCTTGGCCAGGCTGAGCTGAGCTGAGCTGCGCTGAGCTGTACGGAGTTGTGGGCCTTGTGCGCACGAGAGAGCGCGCGGCGAACTTGCAGTTGCAGTTGCGCTGCCGCGACTCCAAGAAGGAAGGGAAAGAAAGAAAAAAGAAAGAAAGAAAGAATGAAAGCGCTGCGTGCCTGCCTTTCTTTGTTTTGCAGTCAACCCCGTCGAACGCCACGTGCCGCAGGCTCTGCCCGACGACCGTCCCGAGCGCGCGCGCGCACGAGGCTGCGAGGCCCTCTGCGCGCCTTCTCGCTCCCGCGTGTCAAGGTCGCGCACACGAGTCGTGCGCGCGAGGGGGATGAAGGGACTGACCGGATGGATGGAATGAAAGGGGATGCACGACAGCGATGAGCTCCTGCTCTCCGCCGCCGACAGAGACAGAGAGATACGCGCAGACAGTCAAACGGACGCACGCACGCACGTGCGCCCGCGACCGGCGCGAGCGAGTCCGCACAGCGCTGCGCGGCGGCGACGGCGGCGGCGGCGGCGGCTGTCGTGCCTGCGCGCTGCTGCGGCTGCGATCGGGGAATGGTCACGGTGTGATGGAGGGCGGATGCTCTTGCTCTCCGGCAGCTTGGGCTTCCCCCGCAGCTGGCCATTTGCAGCTTTCGTGACCTCCCGCACCCGCGCCTGCGCCCCGCACTTCCGTCACTATCCTCTGCCTCTTAAACCCCTGTGGAGAGCATGCACCCGGCGAGGGCGGCGGCTGCAGCGCCGCAGCGTCCCACAGCACCGGCTTCTACCACGTCGGACTCACTGGGCTGCGCCGTCTTTCCGCGGTCAAGGCGGGGCTTCGGGCGCTTGTCGGCGCGGTCTCTTCCGGCAGCCCCGCACTGCCCCGCACCGCCCTCCGATCCCTCTGCCCTCCCGAACGGAACCGGGGCCCGCCGCCTTTCCGCAAGCCCGCGCCGCGCCGCCGAGCGCCGCCCTGGTCTCGCCGCCTCGCCGCCTCGCCGCCTCCCCGCGCCCCCGCGCCGCGCCGCCCGCACGTCGCACGGGCGATCATTGCAGTGCATCGCAGTGCGTTGCAGCGCAGCGCAGGCAGCAGCCGCGGCGAGGCGGGGAGGCGGGGAGGCGGGGCGAGGCAGGGCGATCCGGGCCGGTCCGGCGCGCGTGCGTTCTGCGGGCGACCCCTACTCGGCGCACAGTGTAGAACGGGTCGGAACGCCGCGCGGCGGGCTAACGACGGCCGGCGCGCCGCCTAGCTGGGCGCTAGCGGGGTCTATGCGGGAAGTGGATCGCTCGACGCTTGGACCGGCGCGGGCGGCAAGGGGTACAGCATGCACAAGGGCTGCCGCGACCAATGCACAATGGCGGGATACTCGACTGCGAGGCCGTCTGCCAGTGTTGATTTTGATTTTAAAATGCAAGTGCAAGCAACGCAAGCCGCACCTGGCCGGTCTCGCAGGCGCCGCGGAGACCACGCGCGCCGGCGCCGCTGCCGCTGCCGAGGAGCAAGAGCAGGGAGAGAAAGGAATGCAAGGCGGGATGCGGAAATGACAACTTGGAGCAGCAGCAGATGCGGCGCGACGCTAGCAGCAGCCAGCCAGCCAGAGGGGAAGGTCGCCAGGGTGGAGCGCGATCTCCACCGCCTTGGCGAAGGTGCAGGTGCTGCTCGTGCAGTGCAGGGCTGCTTGCTGTAGCTGCCACTGCTGCCGCTGGTGCGGCGGCACGGAACGAGGAATGTGTGTATGGCATACGACGTGCGACGCAGGCTGGCTGGCAGCACAAAAGCGCGTGGCAAGTGCTAGATAGAAACGGCCTGCGTGCGTGTCTTGCTTTGTTGCGAGCGAGAGCTGCCGCTACAGTACGAGCGAGAGCTAATCTTGTTGGTACAGGCTGCCTTGGCTTGGCTTGGCTTGGCTTGGCTTGGCTTGGCTTGGCTTGGCTTGGCTTGGCTTGGCTTGGCTTGGCTTGGCTTGGCTTGGCTTGGCTTGTCTTGCCTCGCCTTCCCTTCAAGTTTGTCACGGCCAGCTCGTTGTGAGCGTGAAGAACGCCAGGCTCGGCGAGGCACAGCCGGCAGCTGTCCGGGACTTCGTCCACTTACCTAAACAAACTTGCATGGTAGCCTGGCCTGGGCCAGCACCAGGTCATCGCTTGACCCGGGTCCTTCGATGCTCTCCCCCCTCTCCCCCGCGCCCCTCGCCCGCGCACCGAGCCCGAGGAGAACTTGCATCAGTATCCGATCGATCGATCGATCGATACCGTCCCAATCAACAGTATCTAAGCGAGCTCAGTTCGCTTGGCTGTTGCGGCGGCTTGCTTCTGGCCGGCCGTGGGACGCGCTCGCTTCGCGGATGAAGATTGAGCCGTCTGGCTGGTGCGTGGACCGCTACTACGTTGCACGGGCAGGCCGGTGGGCGGACCGCTGCCACTTCGCGGGTAGAGATTCTGGACCTGCCAGGCCGACTGACCACTGCGACACGCTCGCACAGCAACTTGAACAACTCCTACTTGAACAGAGCAGCTTCTACCTCTTGAACAGCTCCAGCTTGAACAGCAGCCAGCTTGAGCGGCTGCGGCGGCGAGAAGGTTTACTTGCTCCCTTGCTTGCTTGCATTGCGAGCGCGCTTTCCTCTTTACTTTGTTTTGCTCTCCCTTTCCTTTCCTTTCCTTTCCTTTCCTTTCCTTTCCTTTCCTTTCCTTTCCGCTCTGCTCCTTCGAAGTTTGAAGGGCAGCGGCGCGAAGAAGACCTGCGAGGCCACAGCGCGCCGACCATGTCCCGAGGAAGAGCGGAGCAGCGGCAGGCGTGCTGAAGCACCGCTCACAGCGCTTCCCGGGCATGGTGGCAGCTGCGACAAGTAAGCAGCAGCCTCAGCTGCAGTGCAGCTGCTGCTGCGTGCTCCGTGTTGGCAGAGAGGGCGGCCCCCGGCTTCCTGCTCGCGGAGACAGCGCAGGCGAGCCAACAGCACAAACAGCACAAGCAGCAGCAGCAGCAGCAGCAGCAGCAGCTATAGCTACAGGGAGCTGCAGCAGCAGCGGGCGCGGGGCGGAGAAAGCTCGAGCTTTTGACGAGAGAAAGCTCGAGCTTTTGACGACTTGCAGGAACGGTCAAACGATCGAACGATCGATCGAACGAATGAAAGAATGTGTATTGGTGGTAGCCCGCTGCAGCTGCACTGCTGCTGCGCAAGCATAGCATTGCATTGCATTGCATAGCCACCGTTGCGCACGCGCATCTTCGCCAGCTCGCTGCCGCGCGTTTCGAACCTTCGCCGCGCAAAAGAAATCATTTCAAAACCAACTCCAAGTTCAAAACCGCGGCATCTCCACCTCCTGCACGACCAGCGACGCGTCCCGGCCCCGGCCGGGACGCTCGGCCCCGTCCGCGCCTGCTCTGCTCCGCGCAGCTGCAGAGAGATCGGTCGGTCGGTTGATTGATCGATCGATCGATCGATCGATCGCGGACTGGCGAGGCCGCGCTCGACCGCGGCGCCACAGTGCCCGGTGACCTGAAGCAGCGGCCGCTTTATTTTGCTTTGTCCCTGCTCCACCATCGTGACCCGCCGCGGGCAATCCCTCCGCTTGCGCCGGGACGGCCGAGCCCGCGGCACTGCGAGCAGCGCGGCGGCGACGGCGGCGGCGGCGGCAGGCACGCAGGCAGGTTCGCCAGGTCCCCGGGCGCGGAAGGCCGCCGCGGCCCGGGCCTCCCTCGTCCGGGTCTGCGCTGCGCCACGGCCTGTCAGTGCGTGTCAGTCACCCGGGCCGCGCGCGGTCGGAAGGAGCGAGAATTCGAAATAAGCAGAGCAATGGAACAGAAGAGAACAGAACGAGAAAGAATATTTTGGAAAGAAAAAGACTTGATTCGGCCACGGGAAGCCTTTTTTTTTTCCTTACTACTTTCCTTTTCGACTCCTCTCCTCGCTTTCCTATCGACGCGACAACGACCACTCGCGGTTCAGAGCGTGCGCGTGGAGAGAGGATGGATGGATGGACGATGGCTTGCTCTCTCTGCAGCTAGCTGCTGCACGCACGGCTGCTCTTTCTCCCGCCTCCCTCCCTCCCTCCCTCCCTCCCTCCCTCCCTCCCTCGGAGCACGATCGATCGATCCTCCGCTCCGAGCGTCTGTCTGTTTGTTCTCATCGCGCCGCATCGCATCGCGAGTGACCCGCCTCGGCGGCGGCCCGTGAACTAGCTGGCCGCGCCCAGGCCAGAACCCGAAGGCGAGAGGAGGGAACAAGAAAAAGCAAAGAAGGCAAAGGAAAGGAAAGGAAAGGAAAGGAAGGAACGAGAGGGCGCCGGCTGGCTGCACGCAGGTATAGCTCTGGCTGCTACTACACGGAAGGCGAGGCGAGGCGAGGAAAACCAAGGTTTTGAATTTTGAACGAGGCAGGAAGGAAGGCAGGCAGCAAACCCCGTTCAGGCAGGCAAGCAGGCAGGCAGGCAGGCAGGCAGGCCGCAGACGCTGCAGCCGCGCGGACGTGGTTGGTTGCCTGGTTGGCTGGCTCACCCCGTGCTACTACCTCCCCTCGCGTGCGGTCAGCGCGGGCTGACAGTCAGCGAACCCGGAGAGGAACCGAGAGCGCGAGCTCGGTCAGAAAGACATTTTCAAAACGATGGCGGACCAAGGCGGCGACAAGACCTCGGCGCAGCCCGAAGAGCGGCGGCTCGGGCGCGAAGAGCCCGCGGCGACCTCGTTCGCGGCGAGGAACAAAGAAGAGGAGGCACCCACGACGGGAAGCGCGGTGCAAGCGGAGCGCCCGCAGCAGAGCGCAGAAGAGGAAAATGACAAGGCCTCATCCGGGTTCAGGGCCGTCCACAGCGAAGTCGAAGTCAGCGCCGAGGACGGCCAAGAAGAAACCACCGCCCAGCCCAAAACAGACGAATTGCCGCCGCAGGAGGGCGTACAGGCCTGGATTAATGTGCTGGGCAGCTTCCTGACGCAATTCGTCTGCCTCGGCAACATGTACTCTGTCGGCGTCTTCTTCACACGGTACCAAGAGTCCTTCGACAAGGGTCTCGCAGACATCTCTCTCATCTACCAGATCCAAGTGGCTTGCTTCATGGGCGGTGGCTTCTTTGCTGGACGAATCTCGGATCGCCTCGGCATTCGCCCCGTATTCTTCACGGGCATCATCTTTTACGGCGCAGGCTACCTCCTCGGCTCCTTCGCCAACGAATGGTGGCAAATCGTCATTACGCATGGCCTCCTCGTCGGCATGGGACATGGATGCATGTATTGGCCCGCCATTAGCGTGCTGCCCATGTGGTTCGAGAAACGTAGAGCCCTTGCGCTGGGCATTGCTGTCTTCGGCGGAGGCATCGGTAATTTCGTCATGGGCGTCGTTGTCGAGAAACTCCTCACTGCCGGCGGCTTCCGCTTTGCGCTTCGCATTATTCTCGTCTATAGCTGTACACTTCTGCTCTTGGCCATGTTCTGCCTCAAGCGCCGCCTGCCACCATTCAAGCATACCTCCTTTTGCTTTGACTTTTCGCTTTGCCGCGAACGCAACTGGCTGCTCTTTGCGGGCGCATCCATGTTCTTCCAGTGTGCTTACAATCTTCCCTTCGCTCATCTCGCCGCGTACACCGAGAACCAAGGTTTTGATTCCGAGTTCGCTGCCTTCGCTGTAGGAGCGATTGGCATCGGCAGTGCTGTTGGACGCATCAGTCTCGGAGTTGTGGCCGACAAGCTCGGACGCGTACGGACCTTTCAAGCGCTCATTTGGGGCACAGCTATTGGCATTGCCATTTGGAACGCCTGTACAACCCAGGGTTCCATCCTCTTTTTCGCAATCTACTTTGGCTTTGTCTCGGGTGGCTTTATTGCCCTCATGCCAGCTGTCACTGCTTACTTTTACGGCGTCGAACAGCTCGGTACGGTTATGGGCAGCTTTGTGCTCTTTCTCGTTCCCGGATCCTTCATCGGACCCTATGTCGCCGGCATGCTTTACGACAACACCGGGTCATACACGACTGCAATTTGGATTTTTGCGGCTGTCGAGATTATGGCTGCCATCATCTTCTCCTTTCTCGATCTCAGCGACTCGCACGAAAGCAAACAGGCTCGTCTTGCCGAACAGGCAAATGATACACGACCTAGCCCCGAAAGTCCCCAGGTATCGCGCAAGAAGAAGGGCGATATTGAAGAGCAGAGCTCGAGTGAACATGTCGAGGTTGTTCAAGTCTGAGGGCCCGTTGTACCAAGTCAATTATCACTTCCTGTTTCACGAACTCAACAGCAACATCGGTTGCTATACCGCACCCGCTGCACCCGCTAGCCGCTCTGCCCTGCCCATGCGGCGCGCCTTCAATTTTCCCTGAATCTCATTCCAGAGGAAGAAGAGAGACCCACCCTACGTGCTCGCCTTTTTTGTCGCTAAAGTATGTATTTGCAAACTGTATTCCAACAAAATGACATGATCCCCGAAGAACGCCTGATAGTGAGTGCAGAACTTTTACAAACACGAAAAGAAAATTTTGATTCATCTTCATCATGATAGATTGGTGGTAGCCTATGTGCACTGCTCCCCATCTCATCGCAACTTAAAAGGGCTCCGACTCATCGTAAAGCGCATCGTGACTCAAATTTTAGAAGCAAAATCTCTTCTGAAGTTTGTAATTACTCTTCGAGAACGGAATTTATGGCACCATCCCATCGTCTGACAGCGGAGAGGGGCGGGTGTTTGGGGGCTCGTTACTTATCACAAAAGATCATCCTCGTCCGTGTATCCTGAAGACGATCCTTGACGCTGCGGAGGAGGAGGCGGCGGGCCCGGCGGAACACCTCCACTGCTCCGCTTCGGGGGTGGCGGTGGGGGCGGGCCCACGCCTTGGCCCCCAGGTGCGCGCTGGGGCGGCGGCGGAGGAGGAGGAGCGGGAGGCCCGTCTGAAGTACCGCTCAAGGCCGACCGCGCGGATCCTCGCTTCTTCGGGGGTGGCGGCGGGGGCGGAGCTCCTCCGGCACTTGCAAGTGCGCCACCCGCAGTTCCGCTGTCCATCTCCGCACCAGCTCGTCCTGGCGGCGCTGGCGGCGCTGGCGGCGCTGGAGGAGGCCCAGCGCCCCCACCTGTTCGACGTGGTGGGGGTGGTCCCGGTGGCGGCGCGTCACTACCCCCTTGTCGTGCAGGAGGAGGTCCTCGTGCGGGCGGCGCTGGCGCCGGCCCCGAGCTGTCGGCCGCGTCGCCATATTCGTCGCCGCCCTCCGTACGCCAGTCTGTGACACGCTGATCCGGTTCCACCGGGCCCATAAAGGCTTCCTTGGCCAGCGTCAGCTGTGTTCGAGGACCCTCAAACCAGACGTCCGAATTGCCTGGTGCACGCTGTGACGCAACCTCCTGGATCGAAGGAGCTGCCCGCAGCGGACCGCACAGGAGCGTGCAATGCAAAATCTTCACAAGTCGCGTGCGTCCCGCTCGCCGCAAAAAGTACTCGAGATAGTTTTCCAGTTGCGAAGATGGCGGGAACGATGCCAAAAGCATTGCGAGCAGATTCCACCCTCGAGCTTCGCTCTCGTCTTTGGGGTTCTCGGTCACCTGCTTCATCACCTGGCAAAGCATCTCGTCGACCAAGTCCGGCACCGTCAGACCCGTCGTGATCAGATCCACCACTAAACTGTCCACATTTTCGTAGATTTTGTCGCCCATCACGCCGAAAATGCTCTTGAAAAGAAGGCACGCCGTCTTATGCAAAGGCTTTCCGTCTGGCGTCATTGCATTCGGCTCAATCGTCGTCAACGAGGTATGGATTTTACCGAATGTCGGCGAATGGAAGTGTAACATGTGCACCTTGTACTTGCTAAACGTGATTCCAAAGCGTTTGGCAAACTCCTGCGGCGACTTGAGCTTTGGAAAGTGCTCCAGCGCAAAGTTGTCCGAGTTGTCCTGCGAGTCAAAAAGCAAATTCTTGTGCGCCGTCGACATCGCCACAGCACGTCGGTAGTTCTGCAACGCCACCGCAGCGTCGCGCTGCCGAAGAAGTTGTCTGTCGCGCGGTAGCTCGAGAAACTCTCGTAGCGCACTGAGCTCGTCCAGCTCCAATCGAATCTCCTCGCAGCCCTGCACGATGACGCGGCAAGGCTCAACTTCCAACGCATCCACAGCGATTCGCGCTTCGCGAGTCAGATTTTGAACCCAGCGGTACAGCGTGCGAGCCTCCACGACAGTTTGATGACCCACCATGTCGGGATTCTCGCCCCATCCACACTGGCTCTGCAGAACCAAGGCTTCGTACAGGAGCTGTTCTTTCACGGCCTGAATCGCTGCCAAGAGCTTCGACCGCGTCTCGCGGATCTGTGGCAAAAGATATTCGGCCTCGGCCACTTCGTTGCGCACCTCCGGGTCCGCATGGGACTCCAAACCCAGTGCATGCGCCTGGTCTAGCGCCGGGGCCAGAGGTTCATCGTTCACCGCCTGGATGCCCTCGCGCAATTTGCGAACGATCGCGTCGACTTGAGCACGCAGCGCCAGTTCGCCACTAATCAACCCTAGCTGCGCATGGTCAAATGAAAACAAAGCGTTCTCGCCGGCCAACACCGACTGACCCTCGCCCACAAGACGCTCAACCGCCTCCCACTCGGGGTCATCGGCGTGCTGGGCAACCTCCATCGCCGTCACAACTGCTTCGTACAGCCGACGAGACCAAGACACGCGTGCAAGCGCATCGACGCCATCCAAACTCGCTGGATCGTGCGCCTCAAGACGACCCTGTGCATCGCAAAGCGCGGAAAGGTGCTGCGCCGTTCCCAAAACATTAATGTTATCTCCTTCGCCGCCGCCGGGGGCACCCACAGCGCAAGCCGCTGTTGCAGAGGCCGCAGCTTGCACAAGCGCGATTTCCTCTTTCATGCTTGCAAGAACCGTTTCGGCCTCTTGCGTCACAGCGCGCAGACGTGAACCTTGCGCCGAGGCTGCGGGACACCGCCCCAAAAGAGCGCCAACCTTGTCCACTGTCGCCGACGCTGGCACACGCGAGACCTCCCCGAGTACCACAGACAACTCGTGAAAGACTTCGCGCTGCACGTGGAACTTTTCGTTGCGCTCCACGAGCGTTCCAGCATCGGGATTTCCCTTGAATGCAAGAGCATCGCGTTTCATGTGTCGCGTCATTTCGCTGCAAATGCGATCGAGCTCGTCGAAGACCTTGTCGTTGAAGCAAGCGTCCCCGTCGTTCGTTCGTGCCACCAGATCAGCAATCTTGGGCGCAAGTGTCGTCTCCAGGCGCAGCACCTCCTTGACAGCCTCAGCATCGTAGGCCTCCTTGATTTTAAAAAACAGACCACTCGAGCTCGCAAGAGCTTTGTCGAGGTCCGCGACACGCCGGCTGTCAATAGCCGCTTGCAGCTCTTTGCGAACCTCTCGCAACTCTGGTACGTGCATGCGAACATAGGCTCCGCGCATGATTTTCTGTACTTCGGCAGCCGCACGATTCAAGACGCCCAAGCGCTGGATCTCCAGCGAGCGGTGCTGCTCCGCGCGGTACAGCACCATGGTTTTACCCAAATGACACTCCGACGCAGCGGGGACGGCACGGGCGCTCATAGACCGCAAGAGGTCCTGAGCAGCCTGGCGGAAGTTGCGCGCCTTGCGAGCAGCCATCCAGTCTGCCCGAGATACGGCGTTCGGATCAATGCACTTGTACATGACAAAGAAACCCTCGTGCGTCTTGCGAAAGGGGTAGCCCCGCTTGCGGATAGCCACGGCCTCGAAAACGCCAGCAAAGCGCAGCTGCTCGAGACAGGAAGGCGCATCAAAGACACCTGGGCGCTTGACCGCGTTGGGCTTAACGCATCGAATGTAACGCGGAAAGGTCGCGTTGGTACGCTCCTCAAGCTGAGAGAGCTGCTTCATAAAGGTCGAAGCCTGCGTCTTGGCCACCGTGGCCCCGGTGCTGCCCTTGCTAAAAATGGTGCGCACAATCTCCTTGGAACTCTTCTCCATGGCCGTCTCGAGATTCTCATAAAGCTTGTCAGCATTCTTGTACACAAAGCCCACCGTCTCGTACTCGACTGCACCCGCATAGTGGAACACCTGAAAGGCCGTGCGGGACTTGCACCGGTCGGAAAAGAGCTTCCGTTTATCCGTGTGCCGAGACACGACAGCCTGCAGGAACTTCTCGTCCGTGCCATTGATAGCCGTCTGCTCGTCGAGAAGCTGAAAGACGCCGTCGCGCACAGCCTTGGTGCCAGAAGCGCTCAGACCGAGAAAGGACAACAACGGCTGCGAGTCGTGAAACTCAATCTTGTCAAAGGGAACGCCCTCGTCAATGTACGTCTGCTCCTCCAAGGTAAACGTGTGCCGGTTGAACATTTGCTGCAGTTTCTCGTTGGCAAAATTGATGCAAAGCTGCTCGAACGAGTTCATCTCGAAAATCTCAAAGCCAAAGATATCCAGCAGCCCTATAAAGCTCGTCGAGCTGGCCTTCGCCGCAGCAGCGTTCAAATTGCGACCGCTCCGCGAGCGAACGGCAGCGTTTGGATCCACCAGCATCGCTTGGTTAATGCGACGGATAATGTATTCGAACAGGCGGTTGTACAAGTGACGCGCAAGGGCGTTGCGCACGTCCGACGCCATCTTCGTGTTAAAGGCCCGCTCCAAGAGACCATCGCGCTGCTGTGAGACGTGCTTGGTCAAGGCCGCCGACAGCTGTTCCTTGTCCACGGCCAAGAGATCACATGCCGCGTCCAGGTGACTTGACGAGCCTGTCGTGACCTTGGAACCGGTGCTTCCATGCTCTTCAAAGTCGACGTTGCCCAAGTGCAAAATGGCGCCAACCATACGAAAAAGACCATCTTGCTCCTCGTCCGAAAAGCCCATCTCGCTTAGCGCTTGATGCATCTTGCTGCACTCTTTGGCATCGTCGTGATGTTCCACCTCTGCAACCTCGTCAGGGAGGTAGTTAAACGTCTGCGCGGGCCGGTCAACCTTGTAGCGAGCTTGCATCTCCGGGGAGAACTGGGTTGTCAAGTAGTGGAAAATATGAAAATTGCGCTCTCCTGGCGCCTGATCCACGACGCGACTCTTCTCGAGGAGGTAGTTCACCGTGTGGGCGCCCACGATCTTACTTGACCCACTCGTCGTGTCAAAGTGGATCTCCATAAAACGTCCAAATCGCGACGAGTTGTCATTGCGCACAGTTTTGGCATTACCAAAGGCCTCGAGGATCGGATTCGCGGCGAGAATCTTCTGCTCAATGTTGGCGTCCGAACCAGCCACCTCAGAAAGAAACTCCAGACAGACTTTCACCGTCACGGTCTTGCCGGCGCCACTCTCTCCGCTGATGAGAAGACTTTGATCCTTGCCGTCCTCCATCATTGCCCTATAAGCCCCGTTAATCACCGCATAAGGATGCGGCGGCAGCTCCATGGCCTCGCGACCCGTCTCTGCGTACTTGTGCATGACGCTCGGTGCAAACAAATCCGTTTGCTTGAACGGATTCACCGCCACCAGGATATCGCCAACACTCGTGTAGATCTTGTCCACGGCATAGCGACGGCGGAGTAGATCAATGATTGCGGGTTCGTGAACATCGTCGAGCTGGACAAGATCGTTCGTCAGGCTCGTCAGCGTCTGTGTCGATTCAATCTCGGGTCCAATCTCTTTCTTCGTGACACGACGCCGCTCCTGGGGCTCCAGGACTGACTCGTCCACGGCCTGGGGGCGCTCGGCCACGATGAGTTCCTCGGGTCCTCGGCGCTCGATAATCTTGGCAGGGACCCACGAAAGTGTATCGTGGGCAACCCACACAAAGTCTCCCGAGAGCGCCTCGCTCTCTGCAGCAGAAATAAGAGCCGCAGGTTTATCCCACGTCGTCTCTCCTGTCTTTCTGTTCACATAATACGGTTCGCCTTCTGCGAAGTATGTGTCCCACTCCTCAAAGGGGTCTTTGGGCGGCTCCAGGTCGCGTCGCTTGGGCTTGCGGGCCTGACCCGCAGGCTCAGCCACAAGGATAGCCTCCCCCGATCTGGAGCTAGCACCTCCAGCGAGGGGGCTTCCTCTTGCATTTCCAGCGTCTTCGTTGGAGTCATCCTTTCCAGCAAGACGCTTCTCGCGCTGTGCACGAATCTTTGCCGCCGCGAACTTGCCCGAGCCATTCGAGGAGCTCCGTGTCAGCGTCGCTCGTGGAGTGCTTTCCGCCTTGTCGGCAGCAGTACCAAAAGTAGCAGATGGTGGAGAAGCCTTGACGGCGCGCGCAGGCACGGCTGCCGCGGTGGCGGTCGCAGCGCTCGCCGGTTTCGGCACCTCGGGGGACCCAAGACCGTCTGCAGCGGCGCGACGTTGCGCCAGAATCGCCATCAAATCATTAGACTCGGACGATTTGGTGGTCGCGTTCGAAGCCGGCGGCAGTGGGATAGACGCCTCTTTGGCGCTAAGACGCTGGACGTGATTCGAAGCAGATGGCGGCGGCGGCGCCGCCGCCATGCCTTCCTTGGTCGCCGACGGGCCGCGAGGCACCGGCGGCGGATCGCCTCCGCGCATCTCGGAATGGTCCATTCGAGGTCGTCTCGGAATGGGCGGTGCATCAGCAAAGCCAGGTGATGGCGGTGGTGGCGGAGCTGCTCCTCCTGCTCCTGCAAATGTCTGCTCCTGACCGGACGAGGCTGAAGAGCCTTGGCGCACGTAGCGGCCAGTTTGCTTTTGCCGGTTCTTGAGCTCCCCCAGCATGTTGGGTTGAAAGTGCGACATGGCCAGCGACGCTCAGAGGACGAGCAATGGAAGGCTCTTCCTTCGCAGCAACTGCGACTGCAATTGCGGCGGAGCGGGGCGAGCTGCAGCGAGGAAATCGGCACGCGGCCCAGAGGCGCTTGCTCGTTTGCCCGACTGACCGGCGTCCTCTACTACGTCTTTGGCTCGCTTCGTTCCTTTCGTTGAAGCGGTCAGTCGCGGGACTTCTTGCCCCGGCTTGCCTTGAGACCGATCGCGCGCGATCGTAGCTGCGCTCTCTCTCGCGCAAAGCAAGCTCGCGTAAGCGCGTGGGCAGCTCGCGCGGGCTCGGTGCCGCGACGCCGCGTCGCCGCGCCTCGCCTCGGACTCCGCCTCCAAGTCGGCCTCGGACTCCGCGCGAGGCTCGAAGGGGTGCGATTTGGGATTTGAATCCTGGATCCCTCGACGCGGCGCGCAAGTGGGTTATCTGGCCTCGCAAGTGCGCAAAGCGCCGCTGCAAGTGCGGTATCCGCCGCCGCAAGTGACCCCGGTGGCCAGCCAGCCTCTTTCTTTTCCCTCTTGGACAGACTGATATAACGAGGAGGAGAAAAGAGCCGAGGTCGCGAAAGAACTGTCCGCCTCGGGCCCTTCGCTGTGCTCGAGACTTTTACGTTTTACCCTTGCGAAGCTCCCGTGGAGGCGAGGCTGCTCAGGCTCCGCAGCGGGCCCGGGGATTCTTTATTATTATTGTGTGATTCGATCGATCGTGATGATGATGATTGTTGTCATCGTGCGGGAGATTTTTGGCCGGCTGAAAGTAAGAAAGAGGGAAAGAATGTGCGCCCACTTGCGGGGCGCGTCGGTCAATGCTCTGCCGCCGACAACAGTGGTGGCCGACAACGACCTCTGTATTCTTTCTCTCGCCCTCCCTTCCTTGTTGTCTTCAGTCGAAAAATCGATTCAATTTATATATTACGTCAGTAAGCTCACAAACATCGCAGCGACCATGGCAATGCGAAGCAGTTTGCAACGAATCTACGAGATGTTTTCGTCAGTCGGGCGCGCCCTCAAATGTAAAAACACCCGAAGTGGGAAGCCACTAGCCTCGTCTCCCTTGCTTCCGGGGCAAGTGGAGACTACTCTGTGCCAGCTTCGACCACTTCGCTCGTGGCAGCAAACGAGGGAAATGCATTGGAATCGACCTGAGTCGAGGCATCAGCGGTACGTAGCTTGGCATCATTCGGTCTCATCGAGACCAGGCGCTGCAATTCAGCCTCGAGAGCAACGTTGGCGGACTTGAGCACGGAAACATGTTCGATCTCAGCTGTCATCGACTCGAGCAGTTCATCGGAATGCTTGGCCACAGACTCGCGATCCTTCTCAAGCTCTTTAATCATCGCCTGTGCCTCCGCAAGCCGCGATTTTAAAGAGCCAATATGTTGTTCCGCCGCGGAGAGATTCTTTTGCGCTTCGTCACGCTCCTGTGAGATCTCGCGAGCAAAGGCCTGCACGCTTTGAAGATCTTCGCGCGTCGACGATACCAGGTTCTGCAAGTCCTGCTCTGAACGTTCGAGACGCTCGACCTCGTTAGCAAGCACGCTTTTGGCATCAACACTCTTTTCTGCGTCTTGAAGTGCCTCCGTCAAGGACGCAAGCTTCTCTTCAGACGCAGCGAGCCGCTCTCTGAAATTAACTTCACGAGCCAGACAAGCGTCTACGGCTTCTCGTACAGCCGTGGCATCCGCTGCACAGGCGAAATTGACGCTGAGATTTTGCGCAATTGCCCCAACTTCCGTAGAAAGCAATAGCTCCTTTTGGCGACAAGCCTCAAGTGAGCGTCTGAGCTGCGCCATTTCATCACGTGCAACCTGAATTCGTGCCTCCGCACTCTCTTTGGCAGCTTCGAGCTGCGAACCGCTCTCGCTTTGCAGCTCGCGGGCCTCAGCCTGGAGCTCGCTCACTTGACTTCGAAGCGAGGCAGCTTCGTCAGCTGCACGTCGAATCCTCTCTTTGGCGCTTGCGCGTTCCACAGTCATTTTGCTTTCCAGTGCGACAATCCTTTTTCGCGCATCTTGCGCTGCATCTGCGCGGTCGCTCAGTGTCCTCTTTGCCTTGGCGAGGGCATCCACGGAGGTGGCCAGCTCCATGGTTCGCTTGCGCAAGGCTTCCTCTACGACCAGACGCTGCTTTGTTTCAGCCTCGAACTTGGATGACATCACGTCCAGCTCTGCGCCCATGCTGGCCACACGAGCATTGGCTCTGTCCATTTCCTCTTTGTACTCCTTATTAAGCGCTTGCGTCGCGCCCAGTTTGGACCCCACTGCGTTATTTCGCTCCTGCAGACTCGCGTGTTCTTTGCTCACCGTCTGAAACTGCTTCTCCACGTGCGAGTACTCTTCTGTGACACGCGTCAGCTCACGGTGTGCGCGCGCATGCTCAACGATCTCTGTCTCGAGCTCTGTTCGAATGTCCTGCGACTTTTTGTTCTCTTCCGCAAGCAAGCGTTGCAGCCGGCTGCGCTCAAAACGGAGCTCGCGCAGCTGTTTGACGCGCGCCGTCTCCGAAGATTGCCTCGCCAGTACCTCGGCGTCGAGTTCTTCGACTTTTGCCAGCAAAGTCTCAATTTCGTCGCCCTTGGCTTGCAACTGGTCTTTGAGGTCCCGAACATGAGCGGTCGTCGCAACCAAGCTGGCTTGGAGCTTGTCTGCGTCGCTTCGTGCGTCCTCGGCACGTTGACAGGCACGTTGTCGCTGCATATTAGCGTCATTTGCGCGCTTCTCTGCAGCAGCAATTCCTTCGCGGGCTTCAACAAGACTCGCGTCGAGTTTTGAACGCTCTAAACTTGCTTCTTTCAGCTGCGTACTGAGCTGGGCGAGCCGCGCGCGACTTGCGTCAAGCTCCTTGGCCGTGTCGGCATGTCGCGAAATTTCCTGTTCGGTTGTGAGTCTTGCAAGAGCAAGCTCCTCTGCCGACTCCCTCAGTTTCCTTTCAAGTTCGGTGATCTCTTGCTTTGACCTTGCCAGCTGCTCATGCGAATCTTTGACTTCAGCCCGCGATGCCGCGAGCTGCGCTGCCCACGACGCTTCAGCTTGCGCCAGCTGCGCTTTGAGACGGCCCATCTCGTCAAGATGACTTCGCTCCAAGGCAGCGACTCCATCATTACTATTGTCGCGCTCGCTCAGCTCGAGAAGTCTCGAATAAGTGCGCCAAATCCTGCCAACAAGCTCAGGGCGGGCCACAGCACTCTCTTTGACGATATCAGTCACACACTGATGAAAGCCTATGCTGTACACGTACATGGCGCGGTACATTCGGTCAATCTCTTCCTTGCGAAGGCCGAGGGCATCCAGCGAACCTCGATCAAGGCCGCTCTCGTGTAAATATTGGCGCGCTCTCGAGTTGATGGACGAAGCTAGTGTCGGTCCAGACTCATCGGCGCCTTCTGATACATATTCTGAAAAATCCTGTGCGTTGCCAAGTGCAGGTCCCAGCTTTGCTCTCGTGTTCGGCCGTGATGAAGAAGAAAGATCACGAGTCTGGCCACGGCTGAGCATCTGGTCCACCCAGACCTCGCTCACGGCGGCTCGTTCGGCGGCGCTTAGGCCTGTCGGGACTGGTGTCGGCTTTACAGAATTTTGACACTGCAATTTGGAGGAGAGATGACCGATGCTGCTCGCGACAGCGTGATTTCCATCCCGAGCTCCCTCCTCCTGTGAATTTTCGGCGTCTTCTTGGTTCCTTGCATTTCCATTCCTCGAAGACAAACGGGCTTCATCGCGCAAGTTCTGGTTCCCTCGAGCCTCCTTGGCCTCGCGTATCTTCCGTGCTACATTTGCCTCTGCTCGACTTCGAAATCGCCGAGGACTAGCGGGAGGTAGCGCTTTTCGAAGATGCTGCTTACGAGCGCCTGCACTCATTTTTTCGCGTGCGCTTGCAGCTACTGCACTTTCCGCAATAGCTCGCGAGCCATTCGCGAGGACTGAAAGTTTTGGTGCTTCCGCCTTACGCACGGTCACTTTGATCTTTGACGCCATGATTGTTATCTGCCTTTCGCGGTCACGAGGCAAATTGTGAATCGAGCGAAACTAAGGTCGGCAACCTCTCCAGCTCTGCCGCAGGCTCTACGCTGCTGCAGCACAGACATGCAGCTTGTGCGCTGCCCCCCCCCCCCCTGCTGCTGGTGCTGCTACTACTGCTGCTACGGATCTTGCAGAGCAAGGATCCTGCGTCTGCGCTCGAACCTCTACGCCTTCGCCTTCGCCTCCGCGGCGCGCGGCCCACTTGCTCGGGGTGCACACCGTACGAGTACACACCTTTATAATAATAATTTTTTCTTCTCTCTTCGTGCCTCTGGCCACTGCACTGTGAGTCACCGCACGGCACCAACACGAGTGAACGGACAAATGTATCAGCTTGGCCAAAAGGGTCCGCCGCACGAGCGAGTCAAGGGAGAGGAAGCAGGCTTAATAATCATTCGCTCGGCAGCGGCGGCGGCAGCGGCGGCGGCGGCGGCGCGCACGCTCGCTGCGCGCTTGTGCGCCGCAAGAGGTCGATCGATCGATCGCAAACGAAAGTTCCGCTGGGCGCTGTGCAAGCAAGCAGGCAAGCAAGCAAGCAAGCAAGAAAGAGAGAGACAGAGAGAGAGAGACCTTTAGGGTGAAGTAGATCGCGTGCGCACACAAGCTAGCGTTGCGTCGATCGTCTTCAGACAGACGGTGACGTATTGCGCTTGCTAACTTGCGCCAGACGGAGGTTCATGGCGTCTGCGGAGGATGGCCGGCTGCCCGTGCCGACCGTGGCGCCGACAGCAGCCAACTCGGCATCAAACCGCGACGCTCGCGCTCAAGAGGCACTTCGCATGAAAGATGAGCAGATTCGAATGCTTACAGAGCAAAACACCAAGCTCCTCAAGAGTCTGGACAAGGTCGAAGAAGAGGCCAGCCAAATCCAGCATGAAAAGCTCGCTGTCGAAGAAGAATGCCGCAAGCTCAAAGATGAAAATTTCGAAGTCAAATCAAAGAATCGTGCCGTGGAGGCAGCCTTGCGCAAGATCGAGCAGGAAGTGGGCGATCGGGACCAGAAGATCAAAATCATGACGAGCCAGAACTCAGAGCTGCTCCGCCTGCTCGAAACCGAGGAGTCGCAGACTGCAGCGCTGGAGAAGGAGCGCAATACGCTGCGGGTCTCCCTGGACGCTCTCAAGGACAAGTACAGCTCGCTGCTCACCACAGCCAAGACGCATGAGGAGCTCGCGGGCCGCGCTGCGCGGGAAGGCCAGCTGCGCGCCGAGGAATTGCGTCTCTTGCGCTCCGAGTGTGAGCAGCTTCGCGTGCAAAATGCGGACATGGAGCGCAAGTCAGCCGTGGAAATCGAATCACTTCAGGAGCAGCTTCGCGTCCGCAAAGAAAAACAATACCACCTCTTGGAGAAGATGCAAGCCGCCGACGAGTCGAAGCGGCAGGCCGAGGACCAGGCGGCAGCGTTAACCGAGAAAATGCGCGCCCTCCACGCAAGAACCGTCGAGCTCGAGACCCAGCTCCAGGTGGAGACCAAAGCGAAGCGCGATCAGGAAGAAGCCAACCGCGCGCTGTCTATTGAGGAGGAGAATCTGCGACGCAGTAATGCGGACCTTCAAGACAAGGCGCGTCTTGCCGAAGAAGAGCGTCTGCGTATGGAAGCCGAAGCGCGCGACAGCGGCGAGCAGCTTCGAGAAATGGCTGAAAAGGTGTTTCAGCTCTTGGAACGCCTCAAACTCGCCGAGCTTGGTAAAAGTAAGTCGGTCGAGCAGTTGCGCAAGTGCGAGCAGGAGCTTTTGGCAATCAAAAAGAAGAGTTCCCGACTGCTCAAGGAATCGACCAAAGAGGGAAAGCAGCGCGTTAAAGCGGAGCTTGATAAAAAAGTTCTGCTCGATCAAATTCGATCCCTCAAGACGCACAATGCTCAGCTTGCACACCGGTGCCGCGAAGAAGTAAAATTTAAGCTCAAAGAACACGAAGAGCGAAAGGCAGCAGAGGAAAAAGTGCGCACGTTGGGTGGCCGACTTTCCTTTTTACTCAATAAACTACAGGCCGACGAGGAAATTAAGATCCAGCAACGCGAGGAGATCAAGAAAATGGAGGCGCAAATCAAAACACTCCAGGAGCGCTCGGACGAATTGCTGGTAAAGCTCAATAGCACTGGTGAGTCGAATCGAATTGTCACGCAGGCCATGCGTCTCAAGCAAGAGGAGGTCGAAGGTCTACAGCTAAAGTATGCGGCTCTACTGAAAAAGGTTCGCAGCAACACCGACAATGCAGTTGCCGGTGCCGATGGGTGCGGCGAGGATCGCGCCGAAGACGATGACGAAGGCAACGCTGGCAACAATGGACAGGGTCCGATGAGTGCCTTTGGCGAAGGTGGCGATGGCACCGACGAGCCAAGTGCAAAGGAAGTGCGTGCATCTGGAGGCAAGGGACGCTTCTACCTGGATCCGAAACCGACACAGGGTATGATTCTGGTTCGTGCGAAGAGAAGTGCTGCAAAGAAAATGCTTGAAAGACTTGACATCAACGGGTACCTCAAGCGCTCCCAACGCTCTTCCAAGTTTAAAGAGCTCGTTATTGAAAAAATCACGCACATTCTCGGTCTTCTTTGCATCGAAGAGGACGAGCAACGACTAACTGTGCGCGCACTCGAGGCGCGAAAGGACCAGATTGATCATCTCACGCGCCGTGTGTCGACGATGCAACGCCGCATCACTGATGAGGAGGACGCCAAGCGAAAAACCCTGCTGCGTTATGTGCAAGTGGTCAAAACACAGATGGAGAATGGTGTCTTACAACTTGCCGAGAGCGGTATTGGCGATGAAGAAATTCATGCGCTTGCTGCAGTGGTTCGCGGTTCCACAAATGTGTTCGAGCTCAACCTTCGCAACAATGAGGTCTCGGATTCGGGGGCTCGAGCCCTCGCTGCACTGCTGGCAGGGCCTCCGGCCTGTTCGTTACGCAACGTAGACCTGCGTAACAACAAACTCACTGATGCGGGAGTGCGCATGCTTGCCGAGGCCCTCGAACGTGCCCAGGCAACACGTCACGTCTACGTGCATGCGGGCGGCAAGATCGAGGCTCTTGGAACTCGTCCAGTGGGCGAGGTGACTGATATTGGCGATGCAGGTGCCGATGCACCTGCGGGACCGGCCTTGTCGCAGTCGCTTGCTGCATCTGTTGCGGTTCACACCGTTTGTGTTGTCGATGCACGTGGGCAAAAAGTAGCTGGGAGCGACGATGGAGAGCAGGCATTAGCCGAGGCCGCCGTTACGCCTCGGGGCGATGCCGAACTTGGGAGCCCAATAAAGATTCCGTCACCAAGAGCAAACGACCCTGATAATTTGCGTGTGACGCCCAAGAAACGGGGCCCCACAAAGCGCGAGAGGAAACGGGCAAAAGAGGAGCAGAAGCTCATCAAGGCTGAACAGGGCTGGCGTGGTAGAGCGGCGGGCTTTGACATTCCAGTGCAGCCTTCAACCACCTTGTCTCCGCTTGCGCCCAACACACAGTCCGAAAGTAACCTCCCGCCATTAACACCGCCTGAACGAAGTGGTGCAACATCGCGGGCAAGGCAGCAGCAACAAAATTCCTCGTCCCAACAACAACAGTCAAAGCAGCAGGAATAGCTACAGTGGCAACGCAAGGACCACTGTTAGTAAAACCAAAAAGCAAAGCAAAACAGAGAAGAACAAAAGTGAAATACATGTGTTTTTTTTATAGATCGAAACTGGTTTTCATTGTATACACACCCATTTTCGTTCTCATTTACAGTACAACATTCCTGTCGCTACAGTGCCCTTTCATGTGTACTATACACGTGGTCGTTTGAAAGGTCGTGCGGAAATACCCATTCTCACACTCTCGTTCTCGCAATATGGAATGAAGACACTATCGTTGGTGGAGTCTAATTCAGAGGCTTGGTGTAATCTGGCCTCGCCATGTTGATTTTCATTTTCTAAGACCTCCTCCTCGTTGGACATTCCAGGCGCTTCGTGTGAGTCAAGACCGCCTTGAAGGGTATCAGCGTCCGTGCAAGACACACTCGTCTCTTGCACTTCGCTCGGTCGCTGAATGCGGTCGAAATGATCATGGTCATGAATGTGAAGGGGGTCATGCATATGGGACGCACTTTGTTCAGCCTCGCCCGTCTCTGCAAGACTACCCTGTGGGCCGGCAACCTGATTTGTAAGGTAAAATGAGAGCTTGACGTGGGCCTCGTGCTCCTTGGCGTCAAGATCGTCCTGATCGGTCTCGTTGACCTGATCAACATGGTGGTCATTCGATGTTTGTGCGGGTAGCACCACAGCATGGCCTTCGTCTTCTGCGATTCGAACGTCATTCTGCGGACTCCCTTCCCTGACGGCTTCCTCCTGAATTTCGGGCACTTGCAAGGTATGGTCATGGTTCTCGTGGTGGTGATGGTGAAGGTGGTGGTGGTGATCTTGGTGGTGGTGGTGATCTTGGTGGTGGTGGTGATGATGATGATGAAAGTCATAGTCGCGAGCTTCGGAAAGGTCTGCGTCAGCGTCGGCGTCTATGTATCTCGATTCGTGCGACGAGGTGTCGACGATAGCAGCGCCGTGCTCATGCACGTGTGCGCTGTCATTTTCATGATGTTGACTGTGCAAAATGATAGCATCAGACTCGTCGTCCTCGTCGATGCCAAGCATGCGCTCAATTGCGGGAAGCGCTCTCGTGGCCGCGGCTTCGGCTTCGGCGACCGCATTAGCATGGAGCTCTTCAACCTCACGGAAATGACAATTCCTATCGAGGATATCATGCACGAGACAGCGGCCGCTTCGTGTGCGCGCTCTCTTGGGACAATCCTCCTCGATGCAAAATCCAGTATGCTCGGAGCAGAGACCCGTGCGAGGCTGACCAACGCGTGTGCAGCCCTCATATAAACAAATTTTACCACCTCCGTGGCGCATGCAACGACCAGAGTCGGCGAGCGCAGATTTGGTACATCCCGGTTCGAGGCAGCGTTTCCCGCCGCCGTGTCGGATGCAAAATTGAGTTGTCCCACGCGCAGACTTTTCGCAGCCTTCGACCTCGCAACGTCGACCACCACCATGGGAGTAGCAAAGGTTTGCCTCGCCTTGCACACGACGAAAACAGCCTTCCCGCGAGCATTGTCTGCCTCCGCCATGCTCGATGCAAAGCCCGCGCGCGCGGCTCACGCGGATGCAACCTGGTTGCAAGCAACGCATTCCGCCTCCGTGGGCCTGACACTTGCCAGATTTACCTTGCGCTGCACGAGTACACTCGGGTTCGTCGCATCGCCTTCCTCCACCATGTCTTAGGCATCTCCCGCGGCTCTTGGCGTAGTTGAAGCATCCCTGATGTGCGCATTTCCGCTTTCCTGGGCGTTTTTCTCGCGCCTTTCCTTCTTGGTGGCCAATCCGCATCTGCTCGGGGCCCACTTCTGCTTCTGACTTAGCCTCCTCGTCTGCTTCTGGCCTGGCCTCCGCGTCGGCACGATCTCGGTCCTGCGCCCTCTGCCCCTCGCGGACAGCGACGAGGTCCTCGTCGTCGTCGTCGTCCATCTTTTCCAATCTTCGAGGTCCCCTCCCTCCCTCCCTCAATCCCTCACGCGCGCGCGGCCGATCGAGCGAGCGAGCGTGGGCCGCCGCTCAGCGCGGGCGGGCTGCGAAGCGAGGCAGTCCGCGCGGCCGCCCGGGCCCTCCGCGCAGCTCGCTCGCTCGCTCGCTCTCGCCTCCGGCCGCGTTTCCCATCTGCTCGTGCTGCTCGTGCTGCTCGTGTGCTCCGGCGCGTCTCTCTCCTTGTCTCGCCGTCTCGTGGCCCGGGCGGGGGGGCTCATTTGTGGTGCCTCGCGCAAGTCCCGCATTCGTGGTGCCTGCGGCCGCCTGCTTTTCGCGTGGGTGGCGGAGGACACTGCGCGAACTGCGGTACAGCGAGAGCGACAGGGACCGGGACCGCGACGCGACTGCAGCGGAGCGACTCGCTTGGCGTGCGCTCTGCGCGGCCAGGCGCGGGGGCGTGGCTGTTTCCTCGAATGGTGTGCAGGGTTGACTGACGGCCGGGGACTGGGGTCGATGTCTTTCATGCCCATGGATTCTGCTGCTGATCAGCCAGGGGACGAAAAGAAATAAAGAAAGAAAGAAGGAAAGAAGAAGGAAGGAAGGAAGGAAGAAAGAAAGTAGGAGGAGAAAAGGTCAATCAAACCTTCGACCGGGCACTGCCGAGCCTGGCGCGAGAGAAAGTCGAGACTCGAGGAAGAGAGAATGTGGAAATCGAGGTGGGCAACCGCGCAAATGGCAACTCCAAGCGCTTCACTGTCGATGGAAAGCAAGCAAGGTGCGACGCTGCTACACCAGCCACAGCGGGAAGTGAAAGCAAGGAAAAGCAGCAAGTATAAAAGCAAGCAAGCGAGTATAAAAGCAAGCAAGCAAGTCGAAGCAAGAAGGGAAGCAAACAACAAACAAACCTGCAGAAACCAAACAACCTCGGGAAGCGGGGGCCTCGCGGCGACGGGAGCGCGCGGCAGCAGGGCCAGCGCGCAGTCGAGGCGGGCCCGGACCTCCGCGAGGGCCCGCCAGGTTCACCGGAGCTCGCGTCGGAGAAGTAGGACGGACGGAATCGGCTGGGCTCGCAAGGCCTGCCTCATCATTGAGGGATCGATCGACCCGGCCGTGCCACGTGGGGCGCGCGGGGACGCGCACGGCCAGCCGGCCACACAGGCACAGCGCGCTGCCTGGTGGCGAGCTGGTGCGAGCTTGCTCGCTTTCTCCCTCGCTCGCCTGCCCGCCCGCTCGAAGGCGAGGCGAGGTCGAGGCGCGCAGATAGATAGATATAGAGACGAGGTTGGCTGCCGGCCTCTGCTGGCAAAGAGGAGACGCTATGACGCGACCGCTGCCGTTCGGCTGGCGCCAGGCGCTCCTCTCGGCCCTCGCCCTCGTTTACGTAGCATGGAGCGAGATGGAGAGGCAACGTCTGACGCAGGCCGTGACGAAATTGCAAGTATCGCGCAAGAAGTTGTCCAAGGCAGCAGCGAGCACGCCTGCGCTAGAGTGTCTCGCCACACATGGAGACATTGCGGCTGACGGCAGCACCGGGGCAACACCTCCTAACCTTGAAACTGATGACGAAGAATTCGAGCACGGTCTCGTGTACGCCATGCGCGTGGCAAAGAACATTCCTGGCGACGTGTACTTGCACGGAATTGTCTTTCTGATTGTCTTTGGGTGGCTCGTGCGCTTCGTGTGGAACGAACTTGCTCTCGTGAGCTCCAATCGGATCCAGGAACAAGGCGACGCAACAGACGAGGACGATCATGACATGTTCGCGTCTGGAGCGCAGCGGAAACGACCCAAGAGCGTGGAACAGAGACGCATTCGGGAGCGAATCCACGAGACACTCACGTTTAGCCTGCGCGAGTTCGTGTTTTACCGCATGGACTACTTGCTGAGCACATGGTCTAGCGCCAAACCTGTGGCGCTACTTCTCGCCACATACCTTTTGATTATGGCAGGCGCCACGCTGTATTACAGCTTGAGCTCATCATCGGATGTAACATATTCCGAGTCAGTCTGGGTCGCGTGGACCTTTGTGGCGGACCCAGGGACGCACGCGGAGGAGCGCGGCAGCGCAGAGCGTTTTGTCGCGCTCTTGCTCACAATTGGCGGCATGCTGATCTTTGCTCTCATGATTGGTATCATCGCCGACGGCGTGTCAGATCTATTGGACGACCTCAAGAAGGGCCGTAGTAGGGTGATCGAGAGTGGTCACACGCTTGTGCTTGGGTGGTCCGACAAGGTCATTCCAACCATTCGCGAGCTAGCCATTGCTAACGAGAGCGAAGGTGGGGGTGTGGTCGTCCTTTTGTGTGAGCGGCAAAAGGAGGAGATGGAGGCCGAGCTTGCGAGCGCACTTACGGACGAGACACTCTACGAAACCAAGGTCGTGTGTCGCAGCGGCAGTCCTCTGATCATGACAGACCTTCTCAAGGTCTCTGCGCAGACAGCCAAAGCAGTGATTGTACTCTCCGATCCAGAAGTGGACGCAGATGAGTCCGACGCGCGGGCAGTGCGCATTGTCATGTCTCTTACCGGAATTGATGTGCGTTGTCACATCGTGGTGGAAATGTGCGACGTGGACAATCGCGAGCTCGTCCTGCTTGTGGGCAAGGGTAACGTAGAGACTGTTGTGGCGCATGACATTATTGGCCGCCTCATGATCCAATGTGCGCGTCAGCCCGGATTGGCGCAGATCCTCGAGCAGCTCCTCGGCTTTGCAGGAGATGAGTTTTATCTCGAGGAATGGCCACAGCTCGTGGGCAAAACCTTTTTGGATGCATCGTTTGCCTTTGATCAAGCCGTTCCGATTGGCGTCAAGCCTGCGGACCCCGAGGCTGCGGAACGCCAAATGCAAATGCTCAAACGCTTAGACACGCCGCCGCTGAGCCCGGCTCGTTCACGAGGCTCGCACGAATCTGCTCGCCCTTCATCGTCGCGGTTTCCTTTGCCTCCCGGACGGCAGCAACAGCAAAAGTCAGACAGCCGCGGCCGCCGCAGCTCCTCCGACCCAACAACGTCCTCCTTTTTTGACGTGGATGGCCATCGGGCCCAGCCCGTGGCGTCTGTCTCAAGCACGGCTGCAGCCGCTGTCGCTGCCGCTGCCGCCAAGAAGGAAGGCGAGGCGTCGGACTCGGATTCGGACTCCGGTTCGAGCTCGGACGAGACCGCACCGAGCCCGCCTGTGGCGCCCATCAACCCTCTCAATGTGGCCAAGCGCACGATTTCGATCAACTCTGCAAGATCATCGACCCGATCACGCGGCGGCTCGCTGAGCTCGGTCTTTGGCACTGGGCCTCGGACAGTGCTTCTCAACCCGCCGGATGGGTATATTCTGCAAAAGGGTGACCAGATTGTTGTCATCGCAGAGGACGACGACTCTTATGACGCTTCCTCCGACGGAGATCCGGTTTGCGAGGCGGCACAGCGTGCGCGATTCTCCGTGAATGCGCAGCATCCGATGCATTTCGTTCGAAAGTCAGAGCGTCTGCTCTTTTGCGGCTGGAGACGTGACATGGACGATATGATTTCCGAGCTCGACAAACTCGTTGTGAAAAATAGTGAGCTCGTACTCATGTCTACCATTCCCATCAAAACTCGACTGCGGCGCTTCAAGGATGCCAACAAAGTGGACTTGGCAAGCCTGCGGAACTTGCGCATCATCCACGAGGAGGGCAACCCGGTGCTTCGCCGTCATCTCGAAAGACTCGACCTCAAGGACTTTAGCTCAATTCTGATTCTGGCTGATGAGGCGTTTGAAACCAACATGCAGACGGCCGACTCACGTTCGCTGGCTTCGATGCTTCTCATTCGTGATATTATTGAGAAGAGACACATGCAGGCCCTGACTGACATTGGCGACCTCGATCCAGGCACCATGCTTGAGCCCCTTCCGATTATTGCGCGAAGCCCAAGCAGCCCTGCGCCGCGACGCCACGTTGGTCTCAAGGAGTTCCAGGAATTGCAGGGCCAGCAAAGCCAGAAGTTTCTTCCATCCGAGCCAGAGGTCCTGCGCACTCGCAAAGACAGCGGGACCTGGACCCGTGAAGGCGCCAAGGCCAGCGATCGCGCGTTTCCGGAGAACGATGAGCGCAAGCGAGCAGCAACCCCACTGCAAAAGGCAGGGGTTTCGGACCGGTCGCTAAGGACCTCCGATGGCGATGAAGATGAGGACGACGATGATCAGCTGAACGAGATGATTTCGGGCATCCAGCAAGGCAAGCTTCGGACGCCCGCGGAAGCTGCG
Source organism: Aurantiochytrium sp. KH105 (assembly GCA_003116975.1). Lineage (NCBI taxonomy): Eukaryota > Bigyra > Thraustochytrida > Thraustochytriidae > Aurantiochytrium > Aurantiochytrium sp. KH105. The sequence goes on from BGKB01000010.1 coordinate 536,030, forward strand.
CAGCACCGCTTGCAACGTCAGAGCACGGCAGAGGTGCGCCAGTCCATCAAACGCACTTGGTGTCCACGAGAGCACCAGAGCGAACGTGAGGACCCGGATACCATCATCATTTCGGAGATTCTCGATTCTCGAACCAAGTCACTCATCTCAGTTGCAGAGGTCAGTGACTATGTCATGTCAAACGAGATTGTGGCGTGCGCTATGGCCATGGTCTCCGAGGATCGTTCAATCAACATTGTCCTCACGGAGTTGCTCTCCGCGTCGGGCTGCGAGATCCAGGTCCGTTCCTGTTTGGAGTATTGCGAGGCTGGAGAAGTTCTCGATTGGTGGACTGTAATGGCTCGCGCACGCAAGCGCTGCGAGGTTGCCGTGGGCTATCGTCCGCGCGACTATACGGAAGCGCTGATCAATCCGCGCAAGAAATCAAAGCTCCGTGTGTGGGCGCGTGGCGACTCTATCGTGGTGCTAACGCACTGTCCGTGAGCGCAACGCCTACGTCTTTCTGTCTGCGAAAGCTCTCGTGACAGCGAGTCTTCCAAGAGTCAGAATGCATTGCGTTTGTGTCGTTTCGAGTTCTAATCTGTTTGAGAATATGTGAAGAGTACATGCATGTGTGTCTATGATGTAATCAATGTGCATTACGTGCCAGTAAACAAGCAACAGAGAGTAGAGAGAGAGAAACAGAAACGGAAACGGAAAAGATGGAATGATTATTTTTTTAAAGCTTAGGTTTACAGATCTTTTGTGACGGGACTCTGGTTTGCTCAATCCACATACATGCCATCGAACGTGGGCACAATAAACATTGTTTGTTTGTTTGCTTGCTCGCTTGCTTGCTCACTTGTGCACAAATCACTCTACAAGAGTTCCAAGAAGAGTGGCAGCGGTCGCCTCGTTCACGCGGACCTTGACATACGACCCAACGGGAAGCGTTGCAGGGTCAGAATCTGTAATAATGCAGCGGCGAAGACCATTGGTGCGTCCCTGCATGCGAGTCGGGTCCCTGCGACTTGGGCCCTCCACGAGCACCTCATAGACTTTTCCAATCTGTTCCTCAGCCTTTTCATGCGCAACGTCGCGAAAAGTTTGGATCACTTCCTGCAAACGCCTTTTCTTGATGTCTTCTGGAATGTCGTCGTCCAACTTGTGGTAAGCATGCGTGCTCTCGCGTTCCGAGTAATGGAACATGAAAGCCTGGTCGTAGCGAACTTCGCGGAAGAGAGACAAGGTATCCTGATGATCCTCCTCCGTCTCGCCACAAAAGCCGGAAATGTTGTCTGTCGAGAGCTCAAGATCCGGGCCGACGATTTCACGCGCACGGCGAATGAGATCCAAATAAGATTCGCGGGTGTAGCCCCGACGCATGCTTTCCAAGACACGAGTACTACCGCTCTGCGCAGGAAGGTGGATCCCGCGGCAGATGTTGGGGTACTTGACCATGACGTGAAAGACATCGTCGGTGAAATCCTTGGGATGCGGGCTGGTGAAGCGGACGCGAATCGTCGGGTCTACGGCGGCGACTCGCGCGAGGAGATCAGCAAAACGGACGCCCGGTCCATCGCGAAGCTTGAACATGTCTCTGAAGCCCGGAGCTACGCTATAGTCCGTTTCGCCCTCTTCGGAGCGATCAAGGTACGAGTTGACATTCTGGCCAAGAAGAACGACCTCCTTGACCTCGCCGGCACGCGAGAGAGCCTCGACCTCTTGAACGATGGAGCGCGCCTCGCGGCTTCGCTCCCTGCCACGGGTAAATGGCACGATGCAATACGAGCACATGTTGTTGCATCCGCGCGTGATGCTAATAAATGCCTGCCAAGGCTCGCTTCGTCGCACAGGCGCAATGTCTGCATAGGTCTCGTCCACAGACAGCTGCACGTTCATGCCTTGGTTCTCGCCCCGGGCGAGACGCAGAAGGCGAGGCAAGTCCCGGTAGCCATCAGGCCCGGCGACCACGTTGACGAGGTTTTCGTCGAGCAGACGATCGCGAAGGCGCCCCGCCATGCACCCCAGAACGCCAACCTGCTGGTCGGCGCGTTTGTGTTTGCGAAAGGCTCTCAGCTGCTGAAGAGCCTTGAATTCTGCCTGCTCGCGAATAGCGCACGTGTTGACGAGAACGACATCAGCGTTGTCGGCGTCTTCTGCGGCCACGTAGCCCGCGCCTTCGAGGATGGATGCGCAAATTTCACCGTCTGCCACGTTCATGGCGCAGCCCAAGGTCTGAATAAAGTAGCTCCGCTGCTCCTCGGCCGCAAGACGTTGCTCTAGATCCTCAATACCTTCATGCGCCAGAGGCACGGCCAATTCTTGGCCCAGCTGCTGGTCCTGTGCGGGATCATCGAGGTTGACGACCCGAGATTCCCCCTTGGCGGAGGAGCGCTGGATGAAAGCTCGGAGTGGAATTCGCTCCTTGCGGAGTTTCCTTCGAAGTTCTTGGGCCCTCGGACTTTCTGCCTTGCGCGTGGCGCTTGCTCCGGACGCCAGACCGCGTCTCGCGCCGCTTGTCGCCGCCCGGTTTGCCGCTGGCGCAGCCCTCTTGGCCACCAGCCGAAGCATGGTCGTCTTCGTTTGTTTCTTAGCACGTCACCGCCGCCACCTCGAGCGCTTTTCCACAAACAGTGACTGCCGGACAGCGTCGGGCAGGTCGTCCGTCCACCTGTTGAGCTCTCCGCCTGCCCGTTAAGCAGGCAAGCAAGAAAGCAAGCGAGCAGGCAAGCAAGCAAGCAAGCAAGCTGGGCGGGTCTCCGCGCCCGAGAGGTCTGGTCTGCTGCTCTTGCGTCTCGTCTTGTCTGGTCTCGTCTTGTTTGGTCCTCGCTCGCCTTGTTATTTTTACTTATAGTAAGTATAGGGGCCTAGCGAAGGCCCCGCTCGACCCACCCACCCACCACCACCGGCAGCTGCAGCTGCAGACGATCGTTCGGGTCGATCGATCGACCACGGGCAAGAAGAAACCGCGGTCTTCCGAACAACCAACTTGACAAAAAGGACGCAACCCCCACCCCCCTCCCCTCCCCCGCTCGCTGCACGCCGCGCGCGCTGCATGCCCGCCGCAGCGGAGCGGTGGCTGCGGCGGCCCCCCCCGTTTCCGGTGCCCCCGCGGCCCCCAACTTTCCGGTGCCCCCGCGGCCCCCAAAGCGCGCGGCGCGCGGGAGGAGGCCGCCGCAGACACAGACACAGACGCGGAACGCGCGGGAACAGCGCCGCGCCGTCGCGCCGTCGCGGGGGGCACTCGGCTCCGCTCCTTCGCTCGCTCCTCGCTCGCTCCCTCGCTCCCCGCTCCGCCCGCGCCGCTCGCCCCGCCCCGCCCCGCCCCGCCCCGCCCCCGCTCCCGCTCCCGCTCAGGCGCGGCGCGGCGGCGAGGCGGAGCCAGGGCGGGAGAGGCGGCGCCTCTCTCGTGGCCGCCTGCCGTCGCCCGACGGGCACAGGGACCCGGACTGGACCGACGGAGAGACGGTGAACGGAACGCGGCGAGGAAAACACGAAGAGGAGGGACCAGACCCCGGTTCTGCAGCCGCAGCGCGCGCGGAGAGGCCCGCGCGCGGGCGAGATGAGGAGGGGAGCTGGCGGCGCTGCTGCGGCAGCTGGCGCCGGAGGCGGAGCTGGCGCCGGCGCGCGCTGGCGCCCGGAAGCCCCGGGGTCGAGGAGGATGAGGATGATGATGATGCTGCCGGCGCCGCGCGAGCAGAGAGTCCGACGCCTCTCGGCGCCGCCCAGAGCGCGCGAGCGACTCGGGCAAGAAGCCGCGCAGGAATACCCGAAGCTCGGCGGCTTTCGGCCTGCGCAGGTGGGCCCCGTGGCGGATGGGCTCGTGCGCTACCCGTCACTGAGCTCCTCGCGAGGCCTCTTGCGAGGCGCGGACTACCTGGGAACGGTTGCCTTTGCCATGAGCGGGGCGATCACGGCGGGAACGGTGGGCATGGACGCCGTGGGGTGCACCATCGTTGGCACGACTGTCGCGCTCGGCGGGGGCACGATGCGCGACGCCATCATCCTTCACAAGCAACCCTTTTGGGTGGAGGAGTACGAGTATCTGCTCATGGCCGCAGCTGCCGCACTGGCCACGTCAATGTTGTGGCCCACGCTCCCGAGCGATGGATACCTCAAGGATAACAACGAGGGCGAGGGCAAATTATTGTGGGCGGGCGATGCCCTCGGCGTCGGGGCATTTGCAGTGATTGGATGCCAAAATGCGCTGCGCATGTGCCTGCACCCCGTGATTGCCTGCACTTGCGGCATGGTGACGGCAACCTTTGGAGGCCTTGCGCGCGACGTCCTTTGCGGATTGCCAAAGGAGACGCAAGGAAATGGCCGTATCATGCACTCACATGGCGACCTCTATGCGTCGACCGCATTCGCTGGGGCCGCATCTTACGTCCTTGCGCGCTCGATGGCTTTACCGCTTGCCGTGCGCATTTTTTCTGGTGTGGGAATCTCCATTGGATTGCGCTATGCGGCAGCAACTTATCAGCTCGGATTGCCCTCTTGGGACAAGCCAGCATTCCGTACGGTCGAAGGCGCAAAAGCCTCGTCGAGCGCCTCGGTAGATCCTGCTTTTGATCGCGTAGACCACGACTCCAGCCGAGCGAGTCATTCCTCTACACGCCAGAATCTCTGAGTGAGTCAATATTTGCGCCTCAGTTGACCCTGCTTTTGATCTCGTGGACCGTGCGGCCAGCTGATCTGGTCATTCATTCGAAAGTTACGCAGCGGATTCTATGCTCGAAGAAACTTCCTCTCCGCTGCCGCGTGGTTCTCGCCTTATCGGCACGCACCACTGGCATGTCTTCTTCCTCTGCGTGGCACGCTCGCGCTCCACTTCACTTCACAATTCTGCCTTTTTTTTTCCCCCTTCATTGTTCACTACTAGGCCTATACCTCTGTCAAACTAATCAGAAAAGCAAACTTTGCTCGTGCCCTCACATCTAGCTCCCAGAGACGCCCCACCTTCAAACGGGTCGCTTCAATGCAGTGTCTGCTTGCGGAGACAACCTGCATGCTTCCCTCTGGTGCCGGCTCCCGAACCACCCCACCCAAAGCGGCGCAGCGCAGAGCAGTGGCGTGAGAAGGGCGCCGGGTCCAGTGGGCGCGGGGGGGGGGGGGTTGCGGGAGCTAGCAAGTAAGAGAAAGCGCCGGCGGCTGCAAGTGCGGTATCCTCGAAGTTCCGACTTGCGTTGGCGGGTCGCAAGTCGGAAAAAAAAAGTACCGGGATGCTGAAAGGCCGCGCCAAGCCTTGCCTCGCCCCTCCCCGCCTCCTCCCTTCTCCCCTCCCGCCCGCCCCCCGCCCCGCCCCGCCGCGCGCGCTGCGCAGGCGCGCCGCCGCGAGCGTGTGCCCGCCCGCCCGCCCACCCGCCCGCCCCGCGCAGGGCGGGCGGCTGCAGGCGGCGGCGCGGCGCGGTGCAGCGGCCGAGCGCCGAGTGCAGGCAGCGAGAAGCAGGGAGCTGCAGTGCAGCAGCGCAGCAGCGCAGGCAGGGCGAGGTGGCAAGTGGGCTATGCGGCGGCCGCAAGTGGGGTATATCCGGCGCGCAAGTGCGGCGCGCGGCGGCGCAAGTGGGCTATGGCTGCTGCGGCGGCGGCGCACAGCGGCGCAAGGCAGAGCGAGTTCGAGCGAGCGAGCGAGCGTGCAGAGGCCGCCGACCACGCACGCACGCACGCACGCACGCACGCGCGCACGCGAGTGAGCGGGGGAGAGAGAGAGAGCGAGCGAGCGAGCGAGCGGCCGGAGGTCCGCGCGCGCGCGCACGTTCGGCGGCGGTGAGCTTGGCTCGCGTGCGCTGGCTGGCTGGCTTGCTTGCTTGATTGCAAGCAGCAGCCTGCTTTACCTGCCTTAGGCGCCTTACCTGCGTGCGTGCTTGCTTGCGTGCGAGAAAGCGGACCGGCAGAAAGGAAAGAGGCGCCAAGATGCCCGGCAAGACCCTCTTGCTCTCGCAGAGGCCCGGAGGCCTCGCGACCTTCAACATCCAGGACGGCTTCAATGAGGCCCTCCTCCGCGGTCTCCAGCTTGGATTTCTCTCGGACGCAGACTACCGCAGCATCCTGCAGTGCGAAAACCTCGCGGACGTCAAGCTGAATCTCCAGGAGACTGACTATGGCGCCTATGTGGGCGACGTCGCCCAGATCTCCCCTTCGATCGTGCGCGAAAAGGCGCTCGAAAAGCTGGTCAATGAGTTCAACCTCTTGCGCGCCAACGCGAACCAGCCCCTCTCCCAGTTCTTGGAGTTCATCCGCTACGACTACATGATCGACAACGTCATGCTCATCCTCAAAGCGACCCTGAACAACCCCAACGTGGACGTCGCCTCCCTTGTCAAGCAGACGCATCCTCTGGGCCAGTTCGAGGAGAGCGTCTTCAACAGCATTTGTGCTTTCGAAAACAGCCCCAAGGGCTATGCGGAGCTGTACCAGTCCGTGCTGATCGACACGCCCATTGGTCCTTACTTTGCGCGCTTCCTTCAAGAGGAGTCCGCCAAGGTTTCCCAGGACGCCTCATACGTGCAGAACCTGCTCGAGGAGCTGCCCACGACCAAGCTGGAGAGCTCCCTGCGCAAGCTGTACCTCGAGGACTTTCTCGAGTTCTGCCAGGGTCTCGGTGGCGACACGGCCACCATCATGACTGATGTGATCAAGGCGCGCGCTGACGCCACGGCCATTAACATTACGCTCAACTCCTTTGGCACCATGCTCAATGACCCGAACTTGCGCGAGTCCGAGCGCAAGCCCCTTTACCCTTCCATGGGTTTCCTTTATCCGGAGGGCACCGACAAGCTTTCCCAGGTCGGCGACGAGATGGAACTCGCCGCCGTTCTTCGCACCTATCAGGTGTACCGCGGCATCTTCGACAAGCACCAGCGCGGTGATAAGACCATTGATGATGCTTTCTACGAGCGCGAGGTTCAACTCAACGAGATGGCGTGGGAGGGCCAATTCCACTATGCGGCCTACTACTCGTACGTGCGCCTCAAGGAGCAAGAGATCCGCAACCTCGTCTGGATCTGCGAGTGCATTGTGCAGCGCCAGAAGGACCGCGCCTCTGACCACTTTGTTCCTGTCTTCTCGCGCGAGGCGTCTTACCGCAAGCGATAAATTCGTTTCTGACCTGCTACAATCTTTTGATCAATCGAGATCTACCAACCAACCAACTCTCCAACCAACCATCCATTTATCTTTTTCTCCTTTCTTTCCTGTTTACCTTCACATTCTTCTACGCTACCTTGATTCTTACTCCCTCCCTCACGCACAATCTTTTCTCGTCTGTTCTTGTAAAACATTCCAAAAACTTTATCTCACAATCCACGCCACCCAAAAAAACAAGGAGAACTCGAACAGCATGCAAGGTGGATACCTACTTCAAACTTCATTCATTCATTCATTCATCACCCATTTCATGCACATTCCATCTCGTTTTCTCTCTTTTGTCGTCTTGTCTTGACCTCGTTAGGAGGCAGGCAAGCAAGCAAGCAGGCACGCAGTAGGCAGATAGGCCCTTGGAAGGAGGGCTACCAGTCGTATGCTTTGTTGCGTTGTGTTGTCCCCGTCCCCGTCAATCATACATAAAATTCTACTCTTGCTCCTTTGGGAGTCAAAAAGACCCCGCTCGGTGTCCCATTAATCACAGAAGCGCCTCTGCAAGACTAGCGAGCTGCTTTTCATACTTCTCCTTTTGCTCAGCGAGCTTGCACTCGTACATCTCACTTTGCTGCCGAAGTTCCTCTTGTAGCTCCGAACAAAGCTCTCGAAACACACCCGTTTCCTGACCCGCGGCACCAACAGCTGAAAAAGCAAAAGTACTAAAGGAACGTCCTGTTGGCGACCGCTGCATGGGAGGAACCATTGCAGAGGAGATTGTGTCTCCACGCTGAAGAAGACCAACCACAGAAGGCACACGAACCTCTCTTCCGTGCTGATGAGACGCGAGTACCACACTCGGCAAGCTTTCAGCAGAAGGAGATTGCGTGATTACAGCCAGATTCTTGCCACTTCGACTGGTCTCGCTAATAAATTCATCTTCCGCGCCCTCGATACTTTCAATCTCAGCATTCGTGCCCGCCTTGAGCTCGGAAATCGCGTGCACAGCAAAGAGATTCGATCCGTCTATTTCCGATGTCCCCGGCTGCGAAGTGGAGCTGACTGCGCTGGTGAGTGCCTCAATCTCTTCCTCAACCAGAGTTTCGAAGCGTTGATTGATCATCTGAAAACTGGGCCGCGCGTTGGCGTCCTCTGCCCAACATTCTTGCATCAATTCCACCAGTCTCGGCACAGCAACACGCACGCTCTCTGGAATGCTTGGTCTAAAGCCAGATGACAGAGCTTTCGCTAAACCGCCTTTTTGGCTATTGTAGGATTTGACCACGTAGAGACCGTCACCGATGAGCGCTTCGCAGAGGATAAGGCCAAACGCGTAAACGTCAATCTTTTCCGAAAAGGCTTCACCACGATGCACCTCTGGGGCAAGGTACACCGGTGAGCCCCTGACCGTGCTCTGTTTCTTGGAGGTTTTGTTGATCTCGGAGGAGTCTGCGCGAGGCCCGTCCAGTGACTCGACCTCCTTGTGTGATTGCTCTTGGGCACTTTCGGGCGCGGTGCCGGGGTTCCGTGGTCTGCTTATCGACACCCCAAAATCCGACAGTTTGGCCTCGAAGGTTTTGCTAATGAGAATGTTGGATGGTTTGAGGTCATGGTGGACGATGATGTCGCCCAAAAAGGAGTGTAGGTAGCACATGGCACGACTAAGGCCTTGCATAATATTTCTGCGTCCATTGACCCAGGTGTACTCCGGATTGCTCAGAACATCATCAAAAGTCCCGCCCTCGCCCAACTCGATAATACAATATGCAGTCTTTTCTGGCACGCTAATGGATGCGCCGAAAAAGCTCAAAATATTCGGATGCTGCAGACGTTGCGAGATGGTTGCCTCATGCCAAAAGTGCTCCAGCTCCATGTCCCCGACCTTGGCAAAAGTGAATGTCTTGACCGCCACCATGCTGCCGCGATATCGAGCTCGATAAACTTGCCCAAAGTTGCCCTGCCCGATACTGCCGAGCAATAGGACGTCTGCGTTGCGGCAGCTTAGCAGTTTGAGCCGATCTTGCGGAAGTTTTCGCAGCGCCCTTGCAGTAATCTCGCACAACACACTTCCATCATAAGTCTTGCCGGATATGCTGAGCACATCGCTGTTGCGGCGCTGAAAGTCCCCGTTCTCCCTAGCAGCAGCCGTGGCAAGCAAAGGCTCCTTACAAAGTGCAATGAACTCTCTGCGCAGCTGCTTCTCCGCTCGACGTTTGATGACATGCACGCAGACAATGAGGATTCCATTTCCCAGACAAAGAATCACCAAGTGCGGAAGTATGCTTGCCAGGTCATAGGTTTCCAGGGTCGTCGAGACGCCAAGCGCACTGCACAATAAAATGCTCACGGAGAGACGAAGCGTCGTGTATTCGGATTCGAGTGTTCGGAGACAAAGAATCTGGATCGCGTGACCACCGATTGACAGCGAGAGAAATACAGCAATGTCGAGCACAAGCTTATCGACGCTTGTACTTATCATGTCATCTGAAGCGTGTGCCTCTGTTTGCAGCACCTCGCGTGAGAGAGAGGTTGCATAATAGACTACGACTCCAGCCATGATGACAATGACAGGGAAAATGAGGCCTGCGACCTTGGCCCAAACGCTAGATTGAGCTTGATGGAAGCTCGCTCCAAAGCAATAAGAGCTAAACACCAAAAGCTCAGCCAGCACGACTGGAGTAGGTAGCATCCGCTCGGGACTCTGAAGCCGCTGCAGTGAAAAGAGCAAGCTTAGGAAGACGATGATCGCGAGTACGGCCAATGTAGTCCCCATCGTCGCTGTGACGCGAGGCGTTACTAAAGTGCTGCGAAAGCTTGCGTCGAACCATTGTCGAAACTTGAACTCAAGCTCATCGTCAAGAAAACTCAAATTCCACCGTGATCGTGGAAGCGCAATTTGGCCCGTAGGAACCGGTGCATCCGAAAAACTGCTGCTCGAGTCTGGGTTTGGCTCATTGTACACGCGAGCTCGAGAACTTCTTGTTCCATCGCTTTTCGCAAACATGGCTGCTGCACCGAATCACGCCGCACGTTTCACGGTGTTTTTTCGATGTAAACTTTCGATCGCTTGCCCGGTAATTGTGAGCGTAGATTTGCGGCACCGTATTGAATTTCCTCTCTGTATTTCCTCTTTTGCGCTGCCCGCCCTCTGCCGCCGTCGAAAGGCGGCGGCGGAGGGCAGCAGCACCTAACAGCCTGGGTGAAGCAGGCGTCGCTGAGCTTGTTGTTCTCCCTTCCCCTTGGTAAGCCGAATGTCTTTTAGTGAGACGAATGCACAAGGACAATACAATAATCTCACGCCAATCTACAATAAGAGGTAGCACGAGACTTGATGCTGCGCTGCCCTGCGCTACGCCGCCGGCCACCTGGCACGGCCAGTGCCAGCGCCAGTAGTCGAGGTCGAGATTTGTTTGCGCGGCTTTCGACGCCAACACTCCTCCTACGGCCACCGGCGAGAACAGTCGACGGATAAGTAATTCTTTGGAACCTGAACCTACAGTGCCTGTCAGTCCGTGTGTACACATAGATTCATGCAAAGCCGCTTGCTCTTACACTGTTAGGCCAAGGACACGAACTTACTTTACATTTAGAATCGAACTACCATATCTACTCCGAGCAAGCTGCCAGCTGATTCGAACAGCTTTTTGCACCAGCAGTATGCGCAACAGTCTATAGATTGAACTTCTCCTTGCTTTCATCGTTTTTGCGAGCTTTCAAGACAGAGCGATGGCGTTTCAAGGCCGGGCCGGCCGTCGTGACCGGCACTAACAATTAATCCGTTGAGCGTATTTCTTTTTTTAAAATTTTTAAGACCGTCTTTTTATAAGAGCAGGAGCAAATTATTACGGAGATTTGTCAGACCCGAAAATCCGCACTTGCGTTTCGCAGACCGCGGCGAGGACGCCTGGCTTCGGCTCGGCCTGGAGAGCGCGAATCTGGTCTTTTCGAGCCACGAAATTTCGTAGACGAAAAGTTATCGCGTTTTCGGGCCGCGTGGGGTGGTGGCAATAGGCGCTAATATGGGCAGAGAGTATCAAGTCGTATTAGGGCAAAGGTAGACGCAAAAGCGCCAAATAAGGTACCAATGACTGTTGAAAGTCCCAGCATCCTGAACAAGCTCCTGGTGTGGTAAGCGATGACATCTTGTTCGAGAAACCGCTCTTGGGAAGTACACGTGCTAAACGCTTTTCGTTGTGGCACGGGTCGTGGTCCTCGTCGGCCTGGGTGTCATGCTTCGCCGGGCGGTGTAACAAACGAATGCTCCGACAGCTTGTCAGACCAACATCGATCGCAGCAGCAAGCACAGCAGCAACGATCGGCAAACTTTGTCGATTCCGAGCGGCAAGATGTCGTTGCATACGCAGTTCGTCGCATGGTGGAGTCGATGGACCATAGTGGAGACTTGCTTATGTGAGCCACGGCCTCGACTAGCATCGACTTGCGTGATGATGCCCAAAATGACAAGGGTACAATCGAGCAAGCATGCGAGACAATCGGCGAGGACAACGCAACGCCGATAGCAAGCAATGACTCGCAAGCGATGATTAGCCTGCGAGACGGGAGAAGCGATATGCCAGAGTATGTGCCCGCGGAACACCATGTTCTTCCAGCGAAACCTCAAGGTTGGGCGCGGCGGCCTCATCACGGCTCGGCTTACGGTAGCGACTACATGGGCCCTTACAGGGAGCGAATCGAAGAGCTTTTTGGACTAGGCGTCGAGGACTCGTCGCACAAGATGGGGCCAGGTGTGATGCGCGCGCAATCCGAGTTCCCAGGACGATTGTGTCTTCCTTCTGAGGAACGCATCAAGTTGCTCATCGGGCAGCTCAGCACTCAACAGAAGGCTCGAGAGCAACCTGAAAGAATGGCAAGGGCAGCAGAGCTTGCACCGAAGGACGCAGCAGCTGTAGCAGTTTTGCAGTCTGGATCATCAGGAAGGGGGCGAAAAGGCATGGAAGCCAAATTTGCCAACGAGATTCAACTTCTTACGGTCACGAACCCAAGCAAGACACTTAAGTAGATCATGAAGACTGTTTTTGATCAACGCGGTGGGCCCAAGCCAGCTAGCTTCCCTACAGACACCCAGATCAAAGGAAAGATTGCCAACGTGAAGACCAAATATCGCAAAATGCAAGCAAAACCGACCAACAACGATATTTAACAGCAAGTTTGTCTTCTCCACGCGTTTCCTTGCCTGTGCCTGCCATCTAGCCCAGCTGCGCGGCAGTCTTCTCCCCGAACACGGTCGCAAAGCCCGCGCAAAGTCGCCCTTTCGCGCAGTTCTGCGCTGGTCCATCGTCGATGATTAGCCGCATGAGGTGAAAAAAGGGGGGTGACACAACTTTATAACGAAGGCTTGCACGGCCGTGCCGCCGGGTGTTCTGGGCAGCCAGGCGGCGGCGGAGCGAGCCTGCGCGCCGGCGAGGCGATTGGCTGAAGTGCGGAATATCGCGAGTGCCAAATCTCCGTAACCCAATATGGGAAATCGTCTCCTGGTCTTACGTGGAGACGGTCTTAATTAAAGTTTTGTTTACCAGGGCCCTGGCACCTGAGGCTCGGAGTGGATGCGGCTTCGCTACCGGTATAATGGATGCCCATCCGCAGAGCTCGCGAAGTCAACCCCGGTTTGTGTTCGCAGAAAACTGTGTGCGGCTGTGACCAAGCCAGTCACTCATGCTACCCTCGAGGTTGGTCACATTCTAATAAAACTACACTTGAAACCGAACGTTTCGTCAACCGAATGAACGGTGGTGAATGAACGATGAAAATTCTTCGGCATGTTGGTTGCTGCCAGTGTGACGCGACAGACGCAGACAGACAAACGAATGTCGAGAAACTACGAGCGACACGCAGACGGATCTGCATGCAGCAGCCAGGCCGCCGTTGCTCTGCAGGCAGTATCCCGACAAGAACTCTGCTGGCCTTGACAGCGTAGCGAGATCTTGCGCGACACTCACTCCGATCGACCGCGAGAGCCATCGGCAAGAGGCATGGCGACCCGGCTGGAGGAACGGAAGGCGACCGCCGATCGCGAGCTCGCGCCGTGCACGGTGCAAAAGAAGGCTAGGCCTATGGAGAGCGATGATGTGCCTCAGCAGTGCTTGCTGCGTCCTTGCAAAAGGGACGCGAATGCAAAACTTGCAACGATCCCACGCGAACTCGTTGGGATAGTCGCTCAGTATTTGGAGATTGACGAAGTGGCGCACTGGGGAATGTGCTCGGCGGCGCTGCACGCGGCATTGGCCACCCACGAAGATAGCATTCTTCAGGCGTACTGCTGTCGATGCGCAGGTATTACGGACACAAGCATCATAGAGGAGGCACGAATCAAGATCTCGCTGCAGGAATTGCGCGAGCTTTCCTCGATGAGCTTTGCCGCCTCCGCGCAGGCGCGCAATCAAATTTGGTCCGGCATGCGCTTTGCACTCGATGAAAAGCTTATGATGACCGAAGCAGCTCGTTCCGAGCGGTCTCCAATCGGCAAGTGGATGTTTAATACCTGCGGGCCCAACACAGTAGCAAGCCGTGCACGAGCGGGAGCGAACCGCGTCATCCGCTTTCCGGAGTGCACATACAAAGCACAGGCACTACTGCTCTCGCACTTTAACGCGTACTGCCTCCGCAGCGATCCGATTACAACGGTCCGGGCGGTGCGGTCGCGGATGAGCTACTTTGAGGTTTCAATCCTCAAGTCTGCCTCGGGCAGCACTCTTCCGGGAGACAGGACGCGCAGCGATGTTGGTTCGCACAGATGGTACGGCATGCTGCCTTGCGTTGCCATCGGCTTCAGTGCGCTGTACAAGCACAATCGAACAATTGCTGGTATGCCGGGCTGGACTCGCCACGCTTTGGGGTGGCATTCGGACGATGGAAGGTTTTTCTTTGGGTGTGAAAACGGGTCGCCCGCAGCCCAAGAAGTGGCGCCGGGCGTGAGTACGACCCAGTGCGTCTACTTTGGACCTGGCGACACCGTTGGGATTGGTTTGCGCTTAAATCACGCCGTCTGCTCGGAGCCGACGGCCACCGAGCGCCAGAGCACATTGTACAACGCCACAGTCCTTCTGACCAAGAACGGCAAGATTGCCGGTGTTCGTCGCAATCTTTTTCTCGGCCACACGTGGAGCGAGTTCTGTCCCTGCGTTGGGATCGACTCGAGGGACACTGTGCAGATTCACATGGATAAATTTGCGTTCGATTTTGCTAAATATGAGCGCGAGGCATTCGAAACATGACCTCGAGAAGCGCAATCGCTCGTACCCCTTTGTTACGTGCTTTAAAACGAGGATGCGTACATCGCGAAGCACAGTGCAGATGGAATGCTTTACGCGAAACCAGTATCTACTGCACGGGAATTGCGCATTCATTTCTTTTCTTTTTCTTTCTCCTTCGAAAAATAAATAAATAACTTTCTCTCTCACTCTTCTTCTTTGTGTGTGAGGTGACTGTGAATACATGAACAGGGCGTCCGTTACTGGCCGACTTGCAATACCATATGCAGAACTTCTCCAAGAGGAATCTCTGCTGAGCTGTGATTGATGTCGCTGACGATATTGTTTTTGTACATGAGGCGAAATTGCTCGCGTGGCATGCCGAGCACCTCCTCCGCCTGTTCCAGCACTTGATTCATGCGAACAAACTGGGTGGCGCCAGTGAATTCGAGTGTTACAATGCGACCGGCAAGGGTCCGCAAGTAAATGCGAGGCTGCGGGCGCCGACGCTTTTCGATGGTGCCCAAGGACTCGCGGGCAAGCTCATCGCAGCGCCGCCTTACGAGCCCTTGCGCGAACTCCTTTTCGTTTTCGTTGCGTGAAGACGCAGTGGTGCGTCCCATGTAAGCATCTTTGCGCAATAGCGCGGGCGATGAACATAAATTTCGCCGCAGCGATTCAACCTCAAATACTTGCACATCGCTGGGCTCAAATTTGCGCTTGCGAGCGCCGCTGGCCATCGCGAAGAACGGTTCAATGCTGGCGCCTTCTCCTCCGGCTCTTCGTGGGGCCGACATTGTCCGTCGAAAAGAGTGGCCGTATTTGGTGGCACCACGGTCCTTGTGCCGTTGTGTCCAGGTGCCCTCGGCCTCTCGTTGCTGAGAAACCTGTCTGCCAAGGCTCTGCTGCTGGTTTTCCGCGTGGTGAGTGTCAGGCGCGTCGCTCCTGATGTGCAGCAGACCTGCCCGACCTGGCGCCGCGAGGGCAGGGGCGCGTTCTCCCCACCCAAGTCGCGTTCCGGGCGTCGCCTCGTCAATCTCCATCCGTTTTCTCGTGTTGTCGCGGATTGTCACGACTCGTCTTGCTCGTGTTCAAGTAGAAAATACGTATGCTCGAGGGGATGCGACGCGTGGGCGCCGCGCGCTCCTCGTTGCGTGTGCCCCTTCCTCTCCCCCCCCCCTTCGCCCTCTTTTTCCTTTTTTGCTCCTCCTTCGTTGTCGTCTTCACAGTGCGTGTTCGTGTGTGTGGCAGACGTCTTTGTTTCATAATGTAAAAATGCGGTATGATGGGACAACTCCGACAACCAGGACTTCCGAGGCAAACAAATGAATGGGACTGGACTGGCAAAAGTAAAGAAGAAAACGCGCAGTGGCAAGAGATCCATCCATCTACTGCCAGAACCACGCAACAAGAGGACGCGTGAGAGGACGAGACAAGGAAAGAAAAGAGAAGAAGGTAGCCTACAAATTAGGGGGGCCAATGAAATTCGATGAGGCCAGACGGGCGGAAGAAATCACCCATCGCACGTATAACACGAGGCATTATGAGCGCGTCTTGTCAAGCAAGGCTGTCTGTGTCATGTTGGTCCACCATGCTGGCCAGAGCCAAAAACGGCATTGTCGTTCGGCGCTGGTGGTGGGCGACTAAACCCCTCGTTTTCATCAAGAGCTCGCCCGTGAAATTCTTTCTCCTCATGACGTAAGTTGACTTGACTCGCATCAAGACGACTGCGGAGCTTCTACAAAGGAGTCCGTCTCGCCACTGATCCGAAAACGGAGACCGCGTCTCCACAACTCGCTCGTTTCGTACAAATAGTTGACCATGATGGAGGCGCTCCGACGCAAGGCACGCGGATGAAGATCTGCTGCCCAATTAATTGAGTAGATCGCGGCTCCATTACGGAGATGGAAATTGCCAACGCTGTCCAGTTGTCGACGGTTGTTCCCACACTTCGAATGCACATACTCATAAGCAAAAGCCATGAGTGGATCCTTAAATGTCGCCATCATCGTTTCGTCTTCGCCGTAGGCCGCCGATGTGAGCACCGCCATAGCAAGGTCTTTCGTTGACGGAGCCACGGGCAAGGCGGACCGCGCATGTTCCGACATGAACGTTGACGCGTGCTTTGAAGAAAGAACCTTTTTGGCATCTTCCGAGAAGGCCTCTTCAAAACGCTCTGTTGGCAAATCATTGAGGAAGGAGGTCACAAAGCCTACCATGGGCGAAAGCGTGGAGAACCTACGAATGTGGGGACGGTCTCGCTGCAGCGTCTCGAGGACGTCGTGCAAGAGATTCGGGCCGAGATCCACGCCAGAAAGACCAGTAAACGCAGATGAAATGGTGAAGAAGATGGCCGTGTCAGCATCTCCACCATCGACCGGATTATCAACAACATGCGACATCTTGGACGCCACGCCCTTCGTGAGCCCAACATGAACAAAAATGACGGGTTTCTCTGGCTCGAAAGCGTGAAATGTTCCAAAGCATAGCCTGTTTCTGGGGTTGAGCCGTTCTTGGAGCTCCTCGATGCTTTTAAGCGGGTGCACCCTTTCTGCAGTAAGCATGTGCTCAAGGGTCTGCAGTGAAGAATCGGGTGAAATGGGGCGCATCGTTGTACACGCCCGGCCAAAGTGTGGTACCAGCTCGATGCGAACCTTTTTCAGGACCTGTTTTGCGTCTTCGCGAATCGAGCGTTCTACCTGCGGAAGGTTGATATAGGAGAGAGCCTTGCCCCGGAAGTCCACCAGCGTCTTGATACCCTCGCGGTCGTAGTTGAGGATACGCCGAAATGTGTCCTGGTAGAGAGCGCCAAAGAGGCCTGCACGCATCTCCACGGCGAGGTCCATGCAGTCCTTTGGACTCAAGGCGCGGAGCACCTTTGCCAGAAGCTGCGTGAGCGACTCTCTGCTGTAGTCGCTCGCCACCGGGTTCTGCACGTCAATGTGGCGCAGGCCAATCAGCCGAACGAGCTCGTAAACCTTGGCCAGGTCCTCATCGAGGAGCGGCTGTTCAGGGGACTCGAGGGCCTGCCCCAGATGGTTGTAGTCCTCGTCACCGAGAAACTTGCGCATCATATCAACCCACGGCCGATCTTCCGCGGCGTTGTCCTCTCGCTCTGACCTCGCGCATATCCTCCCGCTCGGCCTGTACGGGCGCACGCTCTGCCGTTGCCAGCCTCGCGGCTGCAGCGCCGCCAGCGATGCCACCGGACTGACCGTGAACAGCAGGTCCTGCTGCCTGCGCAGCTGCACGCCGGGCGAGTCGAGCCTGCGCGCCAGCGTCTGCGCCAGCTTGCCACGAGCCACGCCGCGCGAGCCCGCGCGGCCCGCGACCGCGACCGCCATCCTGCCGCTCGCGCAGGCCTCGTCCGCTGCCCCCGCTCGGCCAGGCGACGATTCCGTTCTGCTTGTGCGCGCAGCACAACACGACACAGCAAGCTGAGCAAGACCTCTGTTTGTTCATCATTTACTATTTTTTTACATGTGACGAGAAGATCCGGGGGGAAGGGAGGAAGAGCGGTTTTAGGGATCTCCGCGATTGGGTGCCCCGGGGCGCGCCGCCTTAATTAATCGCTGCCGGAGGGGAAGAGCACCTTACCTGGTTGTTCGGTCGGGCCACCCAAGCGCTGCAGCTGCCTGCCACGGGGAGCAACGACAAGAGCTAGCTAGCGAACTGCAAAAAGCAAGCAAGCAGGCAGCCAAGCAAGCAAGCAAGCAAGCGAGCAAAAGGCGCTGGGCTGCCACGAAGGAGAGGCCGACAAACGAAAAGCGAACGGCAACCATTCATTCCCAGCCAACCACGGCAAGCTTGCGGTTGTTTGTCTCAACTTTTGGCTGCTTGCTTGATTGACTGTGAAGTCCAAATTTTCCACAGCAGCCTTGTATAATAGGCATATTCCTCGTATAGGCAGCCTTCTGCTACCAGTGAAAGGAATGGAGTGGAGAAGGGCAAAGCCTGCTGCAGCAAACCCCGAAACGCTGGCGCAAGGCGCGCTGTGGCGGCGCTGCGCGACGACGAGGAGAAGGTGAGTGGCGGCGTCGTGAAGGCGGGAGGAGAGGACGGGTGACGGAGGAGAGGCGGCGGACGGTCGCGGAGGCCGGCGCGCCGGTGGTGCGGCGGAGAAGTGAAGTGGCGGGGAGAGGAATGGCCTGGCGCGAGACGTGCCGTTTGTCGGCGCCGCGCGCGATAACGGCCGGACGGGGAAAGGGAACGAGCTCTGGTCAATGACGATGAAATAATATACACTTCAGTCTATCTGAAAGAAGATGAAGATGACAATTTATCACATTCGTAACACACCGAGACCGGGCGACTTTTTACTTTTCCCGTTGTCAAATATACGGGCCGCGCTTTCGCGGAAATTGTCTGCAGTTTTGGAGGGGAGCCTCTGAGGGTGAGGTGGGAAAGGCTACGCCAAGTAAAGAGATTGAAACTGACGAGTATTATTTATTTGTGTCGATCTTGAACATAGATACTTGCATAGATTGCAAATGCAACAGAATATCTCACTTCTTTCAGAGTCTTTTTTTTATTTTTTGACAAACAGCAATCTCCTTGATCGGACCTTGTTTGAGAAATAAAAGTCCAGTCTATCGTCGCTTGTCCATTTATCACAAAATGACACTTAGGATCTTGCTTCACAGTCAGGCCCATCAGTCATTGACGGAACTTCAATCATGGAACGCACACTGACTACCGCAACTTTGAGGCCCTTTTCTTGCGAAAAATAACCTTCCCATACCAAATTCGATCATGTAAAGCCGCGGAAAAACAAAACCCTCAACGCAATGTCTTGTCTTTCGACGACCACCGTCTGTACCAACTTCCGGCCCGGCGAGAAACCCGGCGTCTGTCGAAATGTGCCGGGGTTGCGTGGTCTCCTTTCCCTCTTGTGGTAAAACAAACAAGGAGAATTATTTGCCATATGCACCACCGTCACGTCTTCAGCTTAGCCTTACGACACCAGCTAGCCCAGTCCCCCGTCCCCAAGACCTTTATAATAGATGAAAATAAACATGGCGCTGGCATTCTTGTCGTCGCAACGGCTAGTTTTTTATTTCGATGATAATACACTTTGCGACCCTTGCTTTCTTGGCACATGCGCGCGCGCCGCAAACAGCGAGCGTGGTCAGTGTAGCAGGGTCTGCGTCCAATGGCCTCTGCGCAGCGCAGCGCCGAAGAAGCGCGACAAAGCGCGCTCGAGCTAATCAGCAGGTACAGCGCAGGCGAAAATGGAACCGTGAGCCCTCCGAAGTTGGCCAGCGACCGTGACAAGGCTAAAAAGAGCACCCCCGCCCAAAATAGATTCGCGACGCCCGGCTTTGAAGTCTTAAACCTTCAGTCCGCGACAGGCGACTTTCAAGAAATTGACGCAGATGAGTATCGCGACCTACGTGATTTTGTCAGCAATCGAACTCTGCGTGGCGTCGATAAAGTCTTCGCTGAGCGAGCGCAGCGAGCAAAAGAGCTCTCAGCAGATGCGGGAGCTCTTCCCATAAAGGGTCTCGAAAATGGCAGCACCGGTGGGGCTGATTCACAAAGCCTTGCAAATGTTCCCCCCGCCACCAAGAAGCTTCTCATCAAGGGTCTTCAGCAGCACAAACTCAATCTCCAGAGAGCCAAGGAAATAATTGAAAGGAACAGCGGACGGACGAAAGATACTGGCAATGCGAGCGCACGTACAGCCCGCTCACAAGAGCTAGCCCTGGGTCCACTCTCCCCTCGCGAGCCGCACTCTCCTCGAAAGAGCCCGCCGACGATCCTCTCACCTGGGCATTACAATCTTATTGCCTGGAAGGGTGTTCCACCGGAGCTCCGCAAGGCATTTTTTGACCCTCAAGATGGAGAAAATGACGAAATTCTCCGAAACAATCAACAGGAAGCGGAGCCGAGCACAGTGCTCGAGTCTCGTGAGGAGCAACTAGACCGTGTGAATGAGTACCTCGCTTCGAAACCAAGCACTCGCCAGCACAATTCAAATCAAAATGGTAACATCAATGTATCGAAAGAAACGTCTTCGATGGCACACTCACGAGATAGCAATGGACCTGAAAGTGATAATAGCCAAGACGCTGTGGGCAAATCTACAAACCAGGCGTCCTCAAAAGGAGCTTCAAGTGCCGCTCGTCATCGTGCGTGGCTTGAGCAGCGGGCCGTTGCACACCATCGCGAGCAACGCAGAGTCCTGGCGCGTAACAAGACCTCGCAAGCTATTCCCACAACTCATATTGTCGACAAGCACGCGGCGAAAAGGAATGTGCACGTATCGAATCTGCTTCGCAATTCGAGCTCGTGCAGCAAGCTGACGGGCTACAGCGAGCTCTGCCGCAGAGCCCGACAGCAAGTCCTCGATGAACGAAAGCGTCAGCTTGAAGACTTGGCCAAGCGCCGTGACGCAGCGAGGGTGCTGCAACGAGCGCTGCGGGCTTATATGAATCGTAGACAAACGCTGCGCGAGGTGGCCGAGAAGCGTGCTCAAGTCGCGCGAAAGGAAGCAAAGCACGCGTCCAAGCTGCAGGCAATCTTTCGAGGCCATGCAGCACGCGTCGGCGTCCAAGCTATAATTTTGCAGCGTACACGTGCCGCGTGCAAGCTGCAGCGCCTTGTACGAGAGTCCCGGAGTTGGCGACGCCTCCAGCGAGAACGCAACCACGAGCTTCGTTTGCAGCAAGAAGTCGACCGCGAGGAAGCAGCTGCCGAGTCTGACGCAGAGCGAGAGCATTACGAGTGGGTACACCGCGTGCTTAATCGTGCGCAAAAGGAAGCGCTTGAGGAAACGCGCATATCGATGCTGAGCTCAACGCCAGAGAATGTTCGCAAGTGGATCATGAATGCACCCAAGGTAGGCACACTGAGTACTGAGAAAGCCAACAGTGGTCGGGAGCTGGTCTTGCACGCTGGACATGGTAAAGAGTCGATGTCGAGCGCCGAGACCGTCGTACAAAACGACCGATGCGGCAGTGGTCGTGCGCGCCTTGCTGCCGGCGCAAATGCTCAGGCCAAGGTCCCGCAATTACGTCTCGACACGCTCGACAATCCAGCTGAAAGGACTCAGTACAAACAGCGTTTTGAGTCTGCTCGGAAGCATGCAAACGTTACGATCGCGGGTTCAAGCACAGCTGATACGCAAATCTGCTCGAGCTCAGCTCGTATGCCCAGCGAGGTTGCGGAAGGAAAGCTCACTAGTTCTGCTGACGTACCTCCGAGCGTGACAGCGAATCGAGGGCCTAAAAGAGAGCTTGGGTCTGCCAGCAAAAGTCCGTCAGCCATATTCAACGCGCACGCACAAAAGGGAGGCAAGTTATCTGGCGAAGAATATGCTGCAATGAACACCCAGATTGAGACGGAGTTAAGCAGACGCGTTGTCAATGTTCACGGACGCGTTGATCGATTGCGCAGAACGATGAACACAATCAGTTCTCATGAACAAAGCGTGCCAGCGCTCCGATTTTCTGGAGCAAATGGCAAAGGCTCACACAATGAGCGCGAGTAATTCGGTAGTCCCCTATCAAATCACTGAAGAAAGCTGACTTTTATTATTTTGGATTCTCTTTTGCTGAAAATCATTGGCCTCCTCCAGGGTTTTCATTTGCAGGAAGCGAAGAGAAGAAAACACTCTCGCCATTTGTCATTCATCGATTGGCCGAGAAAAAAGACGAAAAACAAGAAAAGAAAGAAATGGATGATGACGATCAGCTTAAAACGGTCTTCGTGCGGAAAGTGTCCTGGCCAGAGAGAAAGTGAGAAGCTCTACGAATGACGTTGCATGGCTAGAAAGCGAACTAGCTTGCTAAATAGCTGCTTGCCTGTCTCAAGGAAGAAGGGGAAACGCAAGAGGATGAGAGAGACTGCTTGCGTGGATTTTCAAGACCCACAAGAGTGCCTATTTTATCCCCGCATCTGCATCTGGATCGATTGGTGAATGGTGCAAAGAAAGTCGTCGTACGCAGGCATGCTCTTAAGCTGAAAGAGCGAGTCTTCAACCAAGTAGCGAAGCGTGTTGCGATCGTGTTGGCCATCACGCACATAGACACGAACTCCTCCAAGTAGACTGGCAGCTGATGCGCGTGGGTTGGCTACTTCGCGCCGAATGAAGGCTTCCAGGGCCTCAACGAACGGGTGTGAGCCAGGCTGCGCCACAAACTTAATGCCACGGTCAGCGTATGGAGCCTGTTTGGTGGCTTCAAGCGCCGCACTGTAAGACGAGTGGCCCGTTGTCAATTCGACCAGCGAGTCGCTCGTGCCGGGAAGTAGAAAGAGAAGAACGTCGATACCGTTGCAGAGCACAACGACGCCGTGGTCATTGTCCTGAAAAGTGGCAAGCGAGGGCGCCGCATTTTCCTTGGGCGGAAGCGTGCTTGGCGTGTCGGACTCCTGAAGAGAATACATGGCAGGATAAATGTAATCGAGATAGACGCGAAGCGGGATGCGTTGCAGCAAATTGAAGTTTTCAAAGCGAGCGTCAGCGCGAACGAGCGCAGACTGGGCATGGCTTCGATGAGACTTGAGACCCTCGATATTACGCCGCAAAGCAGGAAGCTTTTCGGCGCCGATGGCGTAAAGTGGCAAGAGTTTGAGAGCCTCGGGCAAAATCAGCTGTTGACCAGTAGGATTTTTGGCGCAATTCTTTCGGTAAGAGCATAGCATCTTGACAATCTGTTGCTCCATCTCGCTGTGCACCTTGGCCGGTGGGGTGTTTCGCTGCATCTGATCGACGGCCTTGCGCGTGAGAAAGTTGGAAATGGTGTCAACGTCGGCATTGCGAAAGACATCGGCGATCGTGTTGGTGACTGTGATGGCAAGATTGTGCACGCGTACGCGGCGTTGGCCTTGCACCGAGGTATACAAGACGGCACATTGCAGATAGACTTCCGTTTCCGCTTCAACATTGGTCCCATCGTGCTCGAGTACCACGAGACTGGTGTTGTCCTCGTCAATGAAAGCCATGTCGAGCTCGCCGCCGCGCGTGCGCTTGAGGCCATTTCCAAAGTACTCAACCACGCGCATACCTGTCGAAGCCCGGACCTTGAGCACGGCTTCGAGCGCAGCATTCCTACGAAGATTGTGCTCGAGCACCTGCTGGAAGGTGGCCTGTCCGATGCTGTCGTCGATGGCGAGCAAAGGAAACCGCTGAACTTCTCCACCCGTGAGATTGGAAGCAATGCCCCAGTTCGCCAGATCCTTGTGGTCATCGCCAAAGGCATAGAGGTCGATGGAGATTTGCTTTTCGCAGCACCTGTTTGCTATAGTGGTGAAAACTGTCTCCTCGCGATGGACATCAACAGTGTACATGCCGCTCTCGCGGTCGGTAGAGTAGCCCTGCGCGTCTTCTTTGCGCGTGGTCGTCGTCCCCACGCCAAATGTGGGCGGTTGCGTCATGAAGAAAGCGATTTTGCCACCGCAGAGTTCCAGACCGTGGACAGCGGCCTGAAAAGCCGTGCCGGCCACGGAAGCGTTGGGCGGGCCCTGGCCGGGCTGTTGACCTGCCACGGGCGGGATAGGGTCGCCGTACTCTTGCACGAGGGCTTCGAGAAGAGCCTGCAGCTCGTCTGCGTTTTTATCGACATTCACTACGAGACGGCTCGGAGGCAATGGGCAAAATCCCTCCTCGGCATCAGCCACAATGAGAACCTTGTGACCATTGTTGCTTGGCGTATGCATGTCGTAAAAGTGTACACCCTGCGCATAGGTGAGAATTCCTACGCGCGCGCGGTCGTCGCCCATGATGCGCGCGGTGCCGGCAACGTGGTCCGCGATAATCTTTTGGATGCTGCGAAGAATAGCGCCACATGTTCCGGTCTGGCGCGCCACCGTGGAAACATCGACGGCAAATAATAAGATGGGTTCTTGGGGGGCGCGCGAGACATAGTCGCCCTGCACGATAAAGTCCACGCTGCCCTTTGCTAGCTCGGGCTGAGCCGTGGAGCCATACATGCTGTTGTAGTTGCCTTGGTATTGCGGTGGGAGTGCGTTTTGCTGCTTGCAAAGGTTGCACTGCCACCATCCGGCCGAGTGATCGAACGGGCAAAAGCAATTGACGTAGCAACGGCACCGCTTACAGCGAGTAGGACCGTGCTCACCAAGATCGACAAACATGGGCTCTTGCTCGCCTTCGTCAAGCCGCGCAAAGGGCTGCATGGCGCACGCTAGAGGAATCTTGCTCAAGTTCAAGAGAGATCCGGTTGCGGGAAATTGCTGCAATGTCATGCGCATGAACTTGGGGTTCGCGTTGCCATCGTCGACGGCACGAAAGTCGTCGGTACATCTAGGGATGAGTTTTTTCCCTTGTCCGAGCGATTGCCGCGTGTAAATGTCCTGTCTCATCATATTGCGCTTGGGTCGCGGCATGTGGGCGGGGTCGATTCGTCGAGGAGGAGCTCCAGGATTTCCGGGCTGGTTGCTAGCCGCGCCTCTTGGTGGCATGGCCATTTGCGTGGTTGGGGGCATCGGTTGCTGCTGCTGCTGCTGCTGCCGCTGCTGCTGCTGCTGCTGAGAAGGCGGTGGAGCCATAGGGGGTCTTCCGCCCATCATCATGGGAGGTCCTCCACGCGGGGGTTGCTGTTGGTGATAAGGCTGCTGTGCTTGGGGCGGATACGGCTGCTGTGGTTGGTTACCATAAGGTCGTGGAGGCTGTTGTTGCTGCTGTTGCTGGTACTGCGGTGTTGGTTGAGCACTATTGCTTTGGCCAGTCATGGGGCGCATCATTGGAGACTGGCCGGCTTGGGGCGGCATAGACTGCTGCTGCTGCATAGGTCGAGGCCCTCCTCCATTGTAGGGCGCAGTAGTAGGGCGACCGCCGCCGAGCGACATGTTGGACATCATTTGATTGACTGGCATTTGCTGTTGCCGTTGCTGAGGAGGCTGCCCGGGACCCATTTGCGGACTCGGGCGGCCCGGTCCGTTCTGCATGCCATTCGGACCTTGCGACATCCCTTGTTGCTGCGAATAACCCTGCGGCCTTTGCATACCATATTGCTGTTGTTGCTGCGGGTGCTGATGTCCTTGTTGAGGCTGCGGATAGCCTCGAGGCCCTTGCTGGAATTGTTGTTGAGGATATTGCTGCGACTGTCCATTCATGTACGGCTGCTGCTGCTGCTGCTGCCCGCCGAATGCATTAGGCCTCTGGCCATTCTGCTGCAAATGCTGTTGCTGCATCTTTTTGATGACGTGGCTCGCACCAAGCTCGGCTTTTGCGGTGCACCGTCGCGACGCGGACCTGTCTCCGGTCGCAGACTGCCTGGCGCCCCGTCTCCCTCTCTCTGCCTCCGCCCTCCCCGCCCTCTCCTCTCCCGCCGCGACGTCTCCACGCGAGGCCCGCGCCGCGCCGACGCGCTCGCGGTCCCGCGAGGCGTCGAGGGGCAACCGCCGCGAGCAAGCAGCGGGAGCTCGCTAGCTGCCTCCCGCGCGACCGCCTGCGCCCGCGCCTGCCTGCCCGCGCGTGTGCCGGCGGGCCTGCGCGCCCTCGCTGCTCCCCGCGCCCGCGCGCCGTGCCCTGCCTGCGCCCGCGCCCGCGTCCGCTCCGGGTCTGCCTCGCCGGGCGCGGTCGATGAGCTTGCTCGCTTGCTGCTTGCTTGCTTGCTTGCTTGCGTTATTAGCTAGTGTCGTCTCAGTGTTGCATCTTCACCCCCCGGGATAGTCGGGATACTGCGCTTGCTGCGCGGACGCTCGGTAGAAAGTGGAGTCAGGAGCGAAGAGACGCAGAGCCGCAGGCAGTGCAGGCAGGCAGCCGGGATGGCGGGAGGGAATGGAACGACGGCGCGAGAGTGCCCAGGATGGACGAGGAGCGACAGAGCAGCGCGTCCGGTGAGTTTGCACAGAACAAGATGGGAAAGCGCTCGTCTGATACAAAGATGAAGTGGTATACTGTGTCGTAAAAGTATTCTGGGCTACTGCCAAAAGAACGTGATAAGCTGGCAGGACGCACTGGCAAGCGGAAATGAACCTCTCGACCCAGATTGATCAAGCTTGTGACCACGGTGACGGTGCCACAGTCGCGGCTACGCTGGAACGGAGGCAGACTCATGCTGTGAAGCCCAGACAAGCCCAATGCTAACCAGTTCGCAGTGATTCGAGCTCAACGGCTAGCGTGAGAACTGGCCTCGATAACATGAAAAGCCGTGCAAGCTAGCTAGCATCCAGGGCAAGTCCCCGCCGCACGAGAGCGCGGTACGAGGGGCGAGCGGACCGGCAGCGCTGCGGAGCGCGCGCGGGCGTCTGACCACACGGCGTTTTGCTTGTGGGTTCTCTGCAACGCTGCGGCGATGGGTCGAAGAGGACACATGCGTGCGACGGCTTTTCTCGTGGTGGCACTTGCGGGGGGGCTGGCTGCGCCAGGGGCAACCGCCTCGTTCGTCGACGATGAAGGCAGGAACTGCTCGTTTGTGCCGATTTCGGACTCTTCAGAAGGAGAGCTGGACTGCGTGTTCCCGTTCACGTTTGAAAACAGGACCATCGAAGGCTGCATAGCAGGAACGAGTGACCTTTTGCCTTATCGATACGCGGAGGAAGGCGGAGACGGTTCTCAAAGCTGGTGCGCTGCCACTGACAAATACAGTAACACGAGTAGCCGCGTATGGACGCTGTGGGGGTTTTGCGATTGTCAAAGCGTATCAGAGGCGCCAACAACCGTATCTCCAAGCCCAGCCCCCGTCACCTCAGCCCCAGGAAGCAGTCCGACGTCAGAACCTACGCAGATTACAAATGGACCAACAGGTGCTCCCTCGACCTCAACGACGCCAACAAGTGTTGCGCCAAGCGCAGCACCAGTTCCATCGGTATCACTTTCTCCAACGGTAGAACCGACACTAGTGGTCACGAGTCCCGCCCCAAGTTCTGCGCCTACGACGCCGACGACAAGAACACCGACCATGAGCCCTATTACAGCCCCAGCAGCTGAGACTCTGGCGCCTTCGATGTCCCCGGCAGGAGAGACGACGCCAGAGCCAACGACACTTGATCCAACAAATGCCACGGTGATGCCCACGCATGCCCCCACCGAGGCTCCCTTTGGACCAATTCATTCCGTGTCACCAACGATTCAAGCGACTGCGATCCCAACATTATCCACGCAGACGCCGTCGGATGCCCCGACGGTATATACAGAACCTGTCTCTGAAGGTCCCGAGGAAGGTCAGAAGTGGGAGGTCTGGATGCTTGCACTCTTGGGTGCGGCTGGAGCGCTGTTGTTTATAACAGGTGGAATCCTTTTTCATAATTTTCGAGCGAGACGTCACGAACTCATTCCGCCACGCGCAGTCCACCCAAGCAAGTCGCGCGGAGAGAAACGTGGACACGAAGACTGGGGTCCATCAGAAGACGATGTCTCCGACGAGGACGAGGTTGCCAGGGGATTTGGGTCATGGCTTGGTGGTGGTGGTGGTGGTGGTCGTGGGACCTCGGGGGCGGGGCGTCGTGGCCACCGGCGAGACCAAATCGCGCGTGAGGGATATGTGCAAGCCCCCCTTGAGAAACGGAGAGTCTTTTTGGTTGCACTCCGGTCTGGTGGACTGGCGTGTTACACGAGCGCCGTAAAGAGCAACGAGGGGAGAATGACGTATTGCGGCGAGCTGTGGAGCCTTGCCCCAGGCCAATTCTCTGACTGCCGGCGGGAATCGCGGCAAGGTGCTTCGCACCGTTTCCGCATCACCACGGCATGGGACGAAGGTCTTACTTTTGGCGCCGAATCTGCTGAGAGCGCGCAGCGATGGGTTGGAGCTCTCTTAGCCATTGCAAAACCACAAAGTGCAGGTATTCATGGCCGTAGACGAGCAAGCAAAGATCGTGGCGCAAGCAGAAGCCCCAGCCCTCGCGGCCGCAGCCATAGTCACAGAGACAGCCACAGCCACAGCCGCAGAGGCGGTCGCGACCACAGCGAAAGCCGGAGTCCCAGTAAACGAAATCGACAGAAAAGTGGCTCTAGATCAAGACGATATGGGAGCACGAGTCAAGAACAAGAATGGGCTGCATTGCAATAGATTGGTATCCAGGCTTACGAAATTTAACGGTACGACTTCTGGAAGCGCGCGCGGGCCGAGCGACCACCAAACTTCTTGGCCTCGCAGCGACGGGGGTCAGCGACGAGAAGGTTGCGGTCGTGCGCGAGGAGGACCTGCTTGATCTCGTTCTTGGATGCCTCGTCAATGTACTTTTGGTAAAAGGCGACGAGCGACTTGGCGATCGCCTGGCGGATGGCGTAGACCTGGGAAGTGAAACCACCACCCTTGACCTTGATGCGGATATCGACCTTTGAGAAGCGGGACTGGCCGAGGAGGTAGACAGGCTCCATGCACTTGGTGCGGAGGAGCTCGGGCTCAAGAAGGCTCAGGGGCTGGCCATTGACCTTGATGAGGCCCTTGCCGCGCTTGCAGATAGCGACGGCGATCGAGGTCTTCTTCTTGCCGAAGACCTGGACCGAGTCCTTTGGCGAGGGCTCCATGTTTGCTAGGGGGCGCCGACGGAAGGTCTGACTTCTGTGAATCAATAATGCGTAGGCAGCAGGCGCATCTCAATCGCGTTAGTTTTTCCTTTCTCCTTATTCATCGATCGCATCTCATCCACCGCGCATCTCTCATTCGTCTTGCTCGATCGCGCGCGCAGCCGGACAGCAAAAGTCATTCAGCCTGCCTGCCTGCCTGCCTGCCCGACGACCTGTCGGTCGAGCAAGCAAGCGAGCAAGCGAACGTGCGACGGCGCCCAGCCAGCGGCATCTTCATCCCGTCGCGGCATGCCTGCCTGCCTGCCTCGCCTGCCTCCTCGCTCCTCCGCTCGCGCCTCCGCTGCGCTGGGCTCCGACCTCGGGCTCCCCCGCGGGCCGCCGCCGCCGGCCGCCCGCCCGCCCGCGCCGCCCGCGCCGCCCGCGCGCCTGCGCAGCCGCCCGCCGGGCGCCCGCCGCGCCGCCACTCACCTCTCGAGCTCTTCAGGTTTCTGCTGGCGCTGCCTGCTTGCGGCCCTTGCCGGCGCCGCCCGCCCCCTTGCCGCGCCTGCCTCCTCGCCTCCCATGCCGCTGTCTGTGGCTGCCGCCCCCGCCGCACTTGCGCCGCGCTTTGCGGCAGTGTGCGGCGCGGATAGCGCACTTGCGCCGCGCGCCGCGCACTGGCCGGCCGCGCCGCCTAGCCGGGGCCTAGGCGCCCGCTAGGCCCCCGCGCCCAGCCTCTCGCTTTGCCGCCACTTGCGCGCGCCGCGCCGCCGCCGCCGCAAGTGCGCTATCGGGGCGGCGCCCACTTGCGCGCCGCCGATACCCCACTTGCGCGGATTGAGTGGCGCCGCCCCGGTCTGCGCAACGCCAAAAACTAGGGTAGGGTTGTGCCTCTCTCGCACCCGACCCCGCGCCCCACCTGGTTCAGGGTCACCATAAATGACTGGTTCTGGTGTGCACGCACAAACAGTGGTGGAATCCCACCGGCATTGGAAGCATTATAAGATACTTCATATAGAAGGAGACGCGGGATCTGGTGCGGGCGGAGGGCGCGGGGCCCCTCCAGGGCGAAGGGCGGCGGCGCCGGAGGGCGGCAAGGGGGAGAAGGAGGCGGGGGCGAGGGGAGAGGAGGTGGCGGCGGCAGGTCCGCAAAGAGGGAGTCAGGCAGCAGCGGCGCAGGGTCGCGGCGGTCAGGAGCAAGACAAGCAAGATGGTCAAGCACAACAATGTCGTGCCCAACCAGCACTTCAAGAAGCACGTACGTCCATGCGCCCCCCGCGCGCGCGAAGAGCTCTTCGCTCGCGAGCGAAAACCCGGCGGGCATGCGCGCACCACCCGTGTTGGTGATGATGATGATGGGGGAGATGGCGAGGGCCGCGGCCACTGGCTGCGACGGCGAAGGGCAAGGCGGGCGCGGCTAGCAAGCAGAGGCAGGTGCAAGTGCGACGCGACCAAGGAGGTCGCTCGTCGCCACGCACAACGTCTACGTCTACGATGCCACCCAAAATGTGGGTGACCTTTGGACAAAGACGGCTTCGTTTGCCAGCCACCCAGCCAAGGCGAGCAAATTAAGGCTGGCGAAGAGCTAGCTTGTCTGCCTGTCTGCACGCACTCATGCCTACTGCAACGCTCGTTTGCAAGGCGGTCCTGTCCTTCACATCTTGAACATCCATCATGATCATGCACGTGGTGTAGCGCATGTCAACGAGGGAGAGAAAGAGGGAAAAGGAATGATGAGAGGAGAGGAGAGGACTTGAAAACTGACAACTTTATTCGCAATGTTGCGATTTTGTGACGACAGGGTGCTGGCGGCGGCTGGCAGTCGCGCGTCCGCGTGACTCTGGACCAGCCGGCCCGTAAGCTGCGCCGGCGTCTTGCGCGCAAGGCCAAGGCTGAGCGTGTCGCCCCTCGCCCGGTGAACCTTTTGCGACCGGCGGTGCACTGCCCGACCCAGCGTTACAACATGAAGCTGCGCGCTGGCCGTGGCTTCACCCTTGACGAGCTCAAGGAGGCCGGCATCAGCGCCAAGCAGGCGCGCACGATCGGTATTGCCGTCGACACTCGCCGCCGCAACAAGAGCGTCGAGTCTCTTCAGCTCAACGCCCAGCGCCTCAAGGAGTACAAGTCGCGCCTCATCGTGTTCCCGCGCAAGAGCGGCAAGGTCAAGAAGGGCGACTCGAGCATCGAGGAGACCAAGGCCGCCACTCAGCTCCAGGGCGAGGTCATGCCGATCACGCAGCCGGAGAAGAAGCAGGAGTACATGGAGATCACCGAGGACATGAAGAAGGAGAGCGCCGTGTACAAGATGAAGATGGCTCTTGCTGTGCACCGCCTCGAGGGCAAGAAGCGCTTTGCCAAGGCCGCGGAGGAGGAGGACAAGTAAGCGTTTTCTATCTTCTAAGAAGCAAGTATTCTTCTACCCCGTTCAGTATTCGTTTCGTTATTTCCCTTGAAGCTATGACTGCTATCGTGTATGTCAGATAAAGAGAATGAGAGAGAGATAGGAAAAAGAGAAATTTGGGTTTATCGCGTCATTGTGCCATGATAGATCATCAGCGTGCGGGGAACGGTCTGTACTCTTCTTCCTGTTTTTGTAAAGAGAACTCTCTGGCTCATTCGATTCGGCTCTGCATAGCACGAGTTTTAGGAAAAAGAATGCTAGGCCTAGAGCTCTTGTGACGCACCAACGGTTGTTTTGTGAACCCTTTTCTGATTTTACTGGGGCGCTCTTGACCCATCATTTTCTGTTTTTGAACTAGTTTACGCTGATGACGATAAGCGCCATCCATACCACGGTGTACCAAAGTCTTGATAAGACTCAGCTCTCCTTTTGGATTTCAACTTGACAGAGCGCTGCAAGCGTACGCAAGACAACAGAAAGTGCATCCTGGTTGAGGAACTTGACTCTGCCTTCAGCAGAAATCATGACGAGCGGAGTTGCAATCCGTGTCAAGCTCGCTCCACTCAGTCGAACACTCATTTGCTGCGCCACAAAGCGGCTAATTGCAGAGAGCAGAGGATTGTCCCTGGCCAAATGACTCGTGGAAGCGGCAGTGGTAAGTCTTGCCTCATCGTCGCTGCCAAGAGCAGCATCCGTTGCTGCCCCCTCGCCATCGCGAATTCGCTGTAAGGTGCGAGACTTGGTGTAGATATCGTCCCCAAAGCCAACACCGGATTGCATCGTGGAGGGGCCTGACCCTCTGCTGGTAGTATCTGGCTCCTCTGCGCCAGATGCAAGATGCAAAGAAAGTCGGCGGAGAGCCTCTGCGGGAAGTGCAATGTTGATCTCGCCTAAACCCGCTTCCGCGACGGCATCTGGGAGTCTGAATCCAAGTTCCAAGGCCTGAGCTGCTCTCGATCGCTGAATGGCGCGCTGACGCGCCTCGTGTCTGCGAGCAGCCCTGTCTTCCGTGGCCTCAAGCTTTTCCATGTCGTCCATTGAGCCTCTCTCCTGAGCATCGGGCATATCATCGTCGATGGCGTCCAGCTCCTCGTCAGTGTCCACGTCGCCACCCTCGGCTGCTAGCTGTACATTTTCAAAGCGGCCCGACATGGCCTCATGCGTAAAGCTACTGGCCATGTCGGCAAGGTGCCGAGGCGCCACGGGAACAGGTTTTTGTGCGATGTTACAGTCGAAACGGGTTTCAAGCCAACGCGCAATCCTATCCACCACGGTGCCTTTGCCTTTGAACAGAGCAAAGTGGAACGAGGTGAATTTGGTCGCTTTCTTGGAATTCTTGGCAGCCTTTTTCGAAGATGTTCGCTGTCGTTTTCGGGATCGCACTTCATCCCCACCTTCAAGACTCGAGTCGTCGAGGTGGTCAGCATTCCCGTCGCTGTCGTCTTCGTTTTCTTTTTCAACACCTCCATCCTCCTCCTCGTCGTCGTCGTCGTCTTCGTCTTCGTAATCGGAATCGATATCGAGCAAATCTGTGTTTTCAGAGGTGCAGCACAGGAGCACCATGGACGTTTGTCCGCGAAGCTGAGGCGGCTCCTCGCCTGCACCGTCAAGCCGGCGTGCAAGAAGTGCAGCAGCAGCATCACCGTCGTTGGTCGCTGCGGCAAACTGCTGTGCCGCGCGCACGCGATGTCGACTCGCAGTCTCTGGACCATCGACTTGCGAGAGTAAGACCTGGTTGCGGCGCTGCGGTCGGCTTGCATGGAAAAGTTTGGCTTCGACCTGAACGTAGAGCCCAGAGCCATCAGCAAGCTGGCGGACTACGAAGCGACCCGAGGCGCGCTCTCCCGTTGCGTTTCTTCGGGCAAGCTCTTCTTCGGGGAGCGTGCTTTCGAAAGAAGCCTGGATAACCCTGGTGAGTTGTCGCGAATACTTTTCGATTCTGGCGAGCTCAAACTTGTGCAGAGGCGAGACGCGGTGGAGGGACCACGTCCTGCGCAGGATTGTGCTGTCCACGACGCCCTCGCCGATATTTGCCATGGTTGCCGCTCCGCTCTCGCGCCGCCAGGTGTTGGTTGTCGATGCGGAAGGGCCGCTTCGGTGGAGGCAAGGCGGGCCGCGCCCCCCGATCCTCCCGTTTGCGGCGGTCGCTTGGCCGCGCTCTGCCTCGCCGCGCCTCGATCGCCTTGACTTTGTACGCGCGCGCTCAGGCTTTGCTAGATGGGCGGGCGGGCTCCAAGGACGTTAGGTTCGTCTGATTTTTTTTTTTTCACAAGCATGGTCCAACAAGGCGTAGGTCATCTGTGTCTCTAGCATGATGCCATAAAAGGAGAACTCTGGCTTCCCAAGCCCACAAATCTTGAACAGCAAGGTCATTAGCAAACGAAACACACAGAGAAGAGGCTACAAGTATGCCTTTTCTTTCACGCACAATGCGACTATTTGTTTGAAGTGGTCAATACTGCAGAAAGATGCATTCATTTTGATTCTTGCAAAAGTTTCTCAACAGCATCATGTGCAAACCTTCGCAATCCCAGCGACAGCACTAGTAGAACGAGCGACGTATAATTCTTGACAATCGTGCGAAGCATAGTAGCAAGAACTGGGGTCATCGTGTGAAGGCTGACTTATTCGACTTCCGTCTGAACAAAAAGACTTTGTTGAGACCAATTCCGGCCTTCGATGAAGCTTCATCTAAGTTCTGACGAGCGCTGGCGTGAAGCTCAATGTATTTCTCATGCGCAAAGATCCAGCTACCTGGTTGGAGACCAAACTGCTCTCAAGAACAAAGTTCTGGATCAGCACCTCAACATGAGTGCCGCGAATGGGAGTCGTATCCACTTTCGTAGAATTACAGCGTTGGCAGAGCTGCTGAGGATCACTCAAACATCGTTCTGCGGAAGAGGGTCTCTTTACTTCTTATTGGTCAGTCAGTTCGCGCAGTTTAGATGTTGAGAAATTCTTACTTTCACTCGAGGTTTCAGACACATACAGTAACAGATTGATACTGTTGCGCATTACGTCTGTGTTGCGCTCGTTGGGCTTGCACATAGCCAGCACGATTGTCTTCATTGTGGCTCTCCAACGTTAGACTCACTCAGTACCTCTTGTTAGCAGGAAAAAAAGCTAGCATGACTGCCGGCGACATTTGCAGAGACTTGGCAGCGGAATTTGGCTATGCTTTGGTCTCTCATCGCTGTACGACAGTTTTGCTGGTTTCTAAGACGTTGTCGATCGATTGATAGCGTTTTCTTTTTCTTTTTTTGCAAGAAAAGTATGATTCCCAAAGGAAAGGTCAACTTCTAACGTCTAATACTCTCCGTGCGGTTTATTTGGTAGACGAAGGGAAGGCTGGACTTTGCCGGCGTGCTGGAGAGGGAAAGTAAATTGCATTCTCGACCAAAAAAAATCCTGGAATTCTTACAACCCCACTCCTCCCTCAAAGAGCCATGATTTTTGGCTTTAGGTGTCGGGTCTGCACGGAGATTGAATATTTTCGCAGCTCTCCGCAGGCACTGGGATGGTTGTCATCTTACCCACGTCTTACGTCGCCAAGCAAACTTTCGCGGCCATTTCGCTTGTTGCCAACCTTTCTAATACATTTCCCCCCCCCCCCCCCCCCCTTCCTTCTTTTCTACTTATTTCTGTCTAGATTACAGGTAAAACCTGGCGTGTTTCTATCAATTTTTTTTTTAACCACCAGAATCGCTGCGCATGGTGAGCCGTTTTGCCACGCAGGACAGAGACGGGGCGACGCACCTCCCAAAGTATAAAGAAAGAATAACGGCAAATGCTCCAGAACGCCTAATGAGATGTCCTAAGGATCTCCTATTTATTGACTAAGGCTCTCTGTTGGAAGAAGCCCCATGACTTTCGACTTGTTTTGCGGCCCGGCCCGCGTGAATTCACTCGCAAACTGCCAGTTGGCCTTTACGGTGGGGACCGCGACGAGACCGTAATGAGCGGGACCGATTGCTTGGTGTCCTTGGATAATTGTGGTCCGTGGCTCCGCTGCCGCTTGAAACTGCAGCCAGCCAGCAGCAGCAAGTCAGGTAGGCAGGCAACCAGGCAACTAGCCAGCGCTGTGTGCGGCTATCAATTAGACGCGCATCTGAGGATGCGTGGAGGTAAAGAACGGCACCGGCCGCGGAATGAGGGCTGTGATTGCGAGCGTTGTGAGGTGGCGCAGAAGGGATGGGGCGGTTTTCCTCGCTCAACTACCTTTTTCCATTTTTTCCCAATTCAGGCACGGAGGCACTGGCAGAAAGGGTCCGGAGATTGGAGCGACGATATTGTTGTTAAAATAATGTAGAAAGTAACTGGCTTGCAACCGCCTTGTATCCAACCGAAGAGCACGATAATTTCTCTCTTGTCACATGACGCACCACAACGCCACCAACTAATTTTGGTCTGATCTGGAACAATTATGTATAGCCGGAAACAATTGCTAGGCGACCGTCCAGCGAGCAAGGTCCAACTCGTAAGCAGCATTGCAGTTTGGCTTTTTCTTTCTCTGAATCGGAAGTAAGATCTTTTTCTTTTCTTTTTTCTCCTTGCCCTGCCCCTCTATAACTTATAGACGGAAGGCTGACGACGTCTGCCGTTGTGTTGTTCTCGCAACCTTCGCAAGGAACGGGCAACGTGCGTGGAGTGAATTGGTCGCTTTGTCGAGAACCAATGATGCCAGAAAATACACATTTGAGCATGTTTGTCTGTGTGGGCTCGGCATTTGCTCTTCGAATTGGTAGCTCATCTTCTTTTCTTCGCCGACAGCACCAATTATTCATGGGCTACGGGCTGCGCCTCTAGTAGCCCCTACCGTCGACGGCCACGGCAAGCGTCCAGACTGGCATTGGACGCTGACCAAGTAAGATCCCGCAGTAAAGCAAAGCTGCTGTGCGAGAAAGGCGCCTGGCCAACGCGCGTCCGTGACGCCCGGCGAAGAGAGGCGACGACTTGATTCTATCTTGAGCTGCGTTGGCGGGTGAGAACGAGAGAAGCTCGCCACTGCGCAAGTCAGTAGTCTGCAAGGGAGCCATTTGGCGTGGAGTGAATGGCTCCATTTACGGTATCATCTGCGTGCCAAAGCAGCAGCCAAGCGAACAAGGCTGTATCTCATCGCGCCGATACCGGCGCTGGTGTTGCAGATGGGGCTACTTCCGCTACACCCTTCTTTGACCATGAAGCAAAGTAAGGAGCAACATCGGGGCGTTGGCTGAGCAGAGGCCTGAGACGCGCAATGGAACGAGCGACGGCGACGTCAGCAGTAGCAGCAGCAGCTGCAGCAGCGCGGCGCAGCTGTTTTCTTGGTTGGTTGTTGGTTGGTTGGTTGGCTGGCTGGCTGGTCTGCTGGCTGACTGTCATTGATACAAGAAGGAAATTGCTTGCTCATTCGTGAGCGTGTCACGCCAAGCTACGGCCATACTCTGCGCTTGCAAGCATGCGCGGCGGCGAATGATATACGATTGGGCAAAGGGGAGGGAGAAACGACGCCCCCCTTTCGACTCAAGACCGATTTTCCAGCCGGGCAGCTCGCAAGTTCTTCAGAAGCTTGACAGTGCAAACTGCAATTTGGTTCTCGGGGCCTGGTTGTCTGCCGGCCACGTTGATGAAGCTGACTGCCAGTCAGCCATGGCCAGGTCTACTGACTGACTGACTGGTAGCAGACCGCCTAGCAGCCAGGTGGCAGCGAGCGACAGCGGCCACCAAGCGCGCAACAAGCAAGCAGCCAGAATATGTTGCCCGTCGACTCGATTCTAATCCTTGACACACTCCCCAGCTCTTGTACATCTGCCTGCCATTCCTGCCCCGCGCAAGGCTGGCGGGTGTGACTTTCGATCGTCGTGCTCTTCGGGATTGATCTTGCACCTTGAAAGGGACCAGCGGCAGCTGGCAGCTGCAGATTGCTTTCGCTTTTCTGCCAGCCTCTACGAGTTCCTCTGTCGGTCGCGGCGCAGTTCGAGTTGCCTTGCGCGACTCGCTCAGCCGGAATATAGCTGCTTGAAGCTAGCTCGAACAATCGAGGCGCAATTTTCGCGGCGGGATTTGCGCTATACGTATCCTCTGCTGCTGACCGGTCTGACCTCGCAGCGCGCAGGCTCATGCACATGGGTTGATGTAAAGTCTTTCTTCTTCCGTTTCCTGACTGTGGCTAGTAGTAGGCCTACTGACCGACCGATTAGCATACTGCACAGCAATGGTACTATAGTAGGTGGTGTATAGAGGGAGGGATCGATACAATTTTTTCTTCTCGGAGAAATAGCAAACTTGAAGTTCAATCACGAAGTGCCGCCTCAAAAGATTTTTAAAAGCTGGCGGCGGATGATGCTGCTGCTAGGACTACGTAAGCGTAAAGCCTACCAACAAGCCAAAAGATCGTCGTGGACAGAAAGAAAGTGCTTTCGCCCCCAGCCAGCCCGTCCACCCGGTCGCGGTGGCCCTATACACCCGCATTTTCCCGTTGTTGAGGGCTCTATCAGCGACTTGTAAAGCCATTGATGATGAATGTTTGCCTTGTGGTTGCGCGTTCTTCGGTGCCTTTTTGCTTCCTGGCTTGTTATTAGATGTGCAGGCTTGGCGTTTCTCGTCAGCTCGATTCGGTCGGGAAAACTCGAGCTCCCGCCAGTGCTGATTGAATGATTGAATAAAAATACCGCCGTGGCCGTTGTCAGCGTGACGAGTCGCGGCAAGGCTCTTCACGAGTCCGCACTCACATTCGTTGCAGGCTAATGAACCTAGCCTGACAGCCGGACCCTCGAAGACTGACTGTGAGTACCCTCCGATAAGCCGTCCGATCGGTGCGAGTGGTGTGGCGTTTAGCCTGCCGGCCATTTATTCCTGCCAGCTGGCCAGTGCAGCGCGGCTCTCCTCGGCCTGCCTGGCTGGTGGCATCGACCACTGTGTGTGCACTCGCAGCACACTCGCTCGACGGAGTTTCTTCTCTCTGCCATTGCCGACCACCTGCTCTTCTCCCGCCGCTGTGCTGCGTTTCCAGCGGGTCCCTCGCGGGCAGCACCCACGATGGTGCTCCAGCACAGCCTTCTCGCGCACCGTGATACGCGTAGTAAGCAGCAAGCACGCAAGCAAGCACGCAAGCAAGCAAGAAAGCAAAAATGCAAGCACTGCGGTGGTCGTAGAGGCAGGCAGAGTCTCCTGCCCGCGCTGCAGTGTGTGTAGAAGTATCAGCGCCGAGTCCTCCTTCCTCTTCATTCCATTCCGTGGCATGCCTCCCGTTCGCCGCCCGCCAGTTGCAGCTGCTGCTGCTGCTGCTGCTGCTGCTGCTGCTGCTGCTGCTGCTGCTGCTGCTGCGTCGCAACAATCGCAGACAGACGTGCGTGCCCTGCGCTGTTTTGTGTTGCCAGGTTGGTGCTGCAGCTGCTGCTTCCAGGAGGAGGAGACGCAGGCCCACCCGGCGAGCCCCGGCATGCCAGGCAGCTTTGCCAGGCATGCAGGCCGAGCACCCCTCCCTCCCTCCCTCCCTCTCTCCTTCCCTCCGTCGCCGCGTGCTGCGTGTGCTGCGTGCGCTGCGTGTGCGTCAACGTGCAGCACAGCGGCCGTCGTGTCGCAGGCAGCGCGAGACTCGAGCGGAGACCGAACAAGACGAGGCGGCCGAGGAGGGCGCGCTTGGAAGGAAGAGGAAGAGGAAGAGGAAGAGGAAAGAGGAAGAGGAAGAGAGAGGGCGAGCGCACTCACTCACTCTCTCACTCCCCCACCCACTCACTCACTCCTCCACTCACTCACTCACTCACGCACTCACGCACTGGCCGCAGCGGCCGAGCGCAGCTGGCAGTGGCTGGCACGCTGGCACGCTGGCTGGCCGCGAGCGCGAACGGGGAAAGCGCGAGGCCCGGAGGAGGCGCGGCCTCCCTGCCGCGACGCTGCGGCGGCAAAGGCCAGCTGCAGCGCTCGCTGGCGGTCCTCTTTGGCTCTGGGAGGCAGGGCAGGGCAGGCCGGCTCTGCGGCGGCTGCACGTGCCGCCGGTGCGGTGCGGAGATGTGAATTCGCAGTCCCACTGACCGTGGCGGACGCCCCGCTGTGAATTTGAAGTGAAGGCCGCCAGCAGCTACAGCTAGGTGCAGCTGCAGCTGCAGCAGCAGGCCCAGCGCAGCACAGAGCGGCGCGGGGCGAGACCGCCAGGCGCGGCCGGCAGAGTCACCGGCGCGTCAGCCAGCTAGGGAACGAGCGTGGAAGGTTGCGGTTAGTTGGGGTCGGTCACTTGCGTGCGTTGTTTGTTTGCAACCAGCTAGGCAGAAGAAACACTGCACCGCCTGTTTTCGATCTTTTTATTTGCAAGTCGTTACCTGCACTGCGTGCTGCTTGCAATGTTGCTTGCTTGGTTGCTCGATTGCTTGCTGCCACCATGGCCACTGGTGGCGGCGGTTGTGGGTGGTTTAATTGCTTGCCACGAGCACATCGGGAGGAAGAGAGTCCGCCAGGGTGCAGCGCAGCGCAGAGCAGAGCAGAGCCGAGCTGAGCTCGGGCTGGCCTCGTCTCGTCTCGTCTCGTCTCGTCTCGCCGCGCCGCACCTCGTCTTACCTCGCCCCGCCCCGCCTCGATTTCTTTCCATCCCCCCTTCATCCTGCCTTCCCTGCTTCCTTTTTTCTGCCTTCTTCCTTCTAACCTTTCCCTTTTCGCTCGTTTGCTCTTTGCTGTTTTGCTCTTTCTAGCTCTGCGTCTGCCGGCCTGCCGCGGCTGCTGCGCTGGCAAACTTTGGCTGTCCGCGCCGCGTTGCTGCGCGCAACGTGGCGCGAGCGAGCCCGCGCGCGTGCGTGCGCTGCCCGCGTCGGCTCGTGGTGCGCGCCTCGCCCGCGCCGAGAGGGGCTCTCGCGGGCGGGCGGGCGGGCGGGCGGGCGGGCTCCGGCGGTGTGGCCCATCCCATCCCAGGCCGCCCACGTGCCTCGGCACGGCCTTGAGCGCAGATCTGGCCGCGGCGCCTCCGCAGGGAGGCAGGCAGGCAGGCAGGCACGGAGGCATGCAGGGGACGCCGGCCGCGCCGCCTGCTGCGCTGCGCGAGAATGAACGCTGGCTGGCTGGCTGGCTGGCTGGCAGGCAGGCAGGCAGGCAGACAGGCAGACAGACAGGCCGCAAGAGGATCTGAGAAGAAAGCAGGAAGGGCGTGATATAGGAAGAAGGGGCGATACAAGAACTTTAAAAATTAAAAAGGACCCGGTAGGACTATATACCCCTATGCTAGTATGAGGCGAGAAAGAAAGAAAGAAAGAAAAAGTAAAAAAAAGGAAAAGTAAAAGAAATCGAAAATGAAAATGAAAATGAAAGAAGAAAGAAAGAAAGAAAGAAAGAAAGAAAGAAAGAAAGAAAGAAAGAAAGAAAGAAAGAAAGAAAGAAAGAAAGAAAGAAAGAAAGAAAGAAAGAAAGAAAGAAAGAAAGAAAGAAAGAAAGAAAGAAAGAAAGAAAGAAAGCGAAAGCAAGTGAAAGAANAGAAAGAAAGAAAGAAAGAAAGAAAGAAAGAAAGAAAGAAAGAAAGAAAGAAAGCGACAGCAAGTGAAAGAAAGCAAGGAAGCGCGCGAGCTTGCGGCAAGGAGAGAAAGAAGCAGAAGGGGAAAGGAAAGAAAGCAGAGGACAGAAGAAAAGAAAAAATAGAGAAAAGAAAGAACAAGAGAAAAGAATAAAGAGAAAAGCCAAAGCCCTGCTTGAGCAGAGCAGAGCAGAGCAGAGCAGAGCAGAGCAGAGCAGAAGCGAAGAGCAAGGCGCGGTCCGCGGCGCGGCGGACTCGCTCGCCGGCGCTGTCGCTCGCTCGGCGGCTGGCTGGGTCGCTCGCACGGCCGAAAGGAAGGCCGGGCAGGCAGGCGGGCAGGCAGGCAGACGGGCGGCCGAGCGAGGCAGGCAGGCAGGCAGGCCCGGGAGCAGAGCTCGCGCCGGGCGAGAGGTCTGTCTTCTTTTCGCCCCTCGATCCATCGATCCAGCGGCCGATCCCTCTTTCTCGCCCCCCCTCCCTCCCTCTCGCGCGCGCCCGCTCGAGGCGGCGGCAGCGGGGCGGCCTGGCAGGCGGCCGGGCAGGTGGAGCGCAGACGCGCTCAGGCGCGCGCAGAGAGCGAGGCCGGCACGCCAGCGGCGCAGCAGCGAGCAAGCCAAGGCAAGCCAAGGCAAGGAAGCAGGCAAAAAAAAGAAGGGCAAGCGCTGCAAAGCAAGCGAGCGAGCAAGCGAAGCTACAGAGCAAAAGAGCAGAAGAAAGACCCGCGCATCTCTGCGACCGCACGGCACGCCGGCACGCAATCTATCGATCAATCGATCTCGTCGAGCTGAGCTGAGCCGAGCTGAGCTGAGCTGAGCTGAGTTGAGTTGCCCTGTCTGTGTTGGAGTGGAGTGGATTCACCGCTGCTGCCTGGCAGGCGCAGAGAGACACACGCGCAGAGAGGGAGAGGCGCAGTAGAGGATAGATACCACTGGCTCACTGGCCCGCGTCAGTTGCTGTTGGTCGCAAGAGGCAGAGCTGCCGAGGCAGACAGGCAGACACGCAGACAGACAGACGGAGGCAGGCAGGCAGGGGAGGGAAAAAACGGAGCGAGGACGCGGGAATCCAGGGCCGGAGCATAGCACACGCAGCGTCGCAGAGCAGAGCGGAGCAGAGCGGAGCAGAGCAGCAGCGGCGGCGGCGGCGGGAGCTGCGCGGCGGGCGGGCAGGCAGGCGGGAAGGCAGGCACGCAGGCAAGCGCGCGGATAGACAGAGAAGAGGAGCATGGCCCTCGAAGCGGACGCGGCGCTCGACGTGTACGAGACCAAGGCGTGCGTCGAGAAGCTGCGCGCCGTTGCGGACAAGGAGCTGACCACGCAGCTCAAGATCCTCGTGCAGCACTGCCTTGGGCTCGTCAGCGTCCAGCGCTGGTTGCGCAGCGTCACAGACCAGAACTGGCGCGTCGGCGTAGAGAGCGTCGTCGCCTTCATCCTCAAGTTCGTCAACCAGGAACTCTTGCCGGCGCTGCACAGCGGAGATGCTCACGCTGATGCCGATGCAGGCCTCGCGGACTTTCGCAAGACTATGGCCGAACTCGAAACGCCCAAGAGCCTCGCGCGCGGGAGCCTCCGTCTCCTCGTGCGCGACGAGCTTCCCGGTGCTCTCGCAAGCCAGTTCGTTGGCTTCATCGAGACCGCGGACACGCTAGCGCACACCTGGGCCTCTGCCGGCGCGCGCGAGGCGGTGCTGGAACTCATTGAAGAAAACGAGGCATCCATAGAGTCTCTCCTCCAGAACTTGCAACGAGTTTCCCGCGCCCACAAGCGCAAGCGGAGTCAAGATGAGGAAGAAACGAACCCGTCTTCAAAGGTCGCGCGTACGTCGGGAGGTTCGTGCAGAGACGAAGACAACGCGGGGCCCGGATCCCGACCTCCTCGCGACGATGACGACGACAACGATGACCCCGGCAATGCCGATCGTACGATACATGGCCCCGGTTATGTGTCAGGGTCTGCCTCGGGCCCTGACACCGCAAACACGCAAGGAGCAGGTGGCGCCTCGACGACCAGCAGCAATGGCAACAGCAATGGCAAGGCCGGCTCGGACGGACAGGGCTCGCAGCAACAGGACGCCACCAAAAAATCTGCAGACAGTGGCCCGCTCTTGACCATGTCCGCGCTCGATCACAACCTCGAAGGTAGAGCCGCACACAGTGTAATTCAGCTCGTTCACACCATGCGCATGGCGATCGAAGACTCTCCAAACCTTAAACGAGGCCTCAAAGATACTGCAATTGTAATCGAAAGTGCAGGCCACAATCCAGGCCCCACCGAGGCCAATACTGCCGGGCAGCTGCTAGCTTCCTCGCAAGTTCCTCATGCACAAAAAAGGGCAAAAGCAAGCGGAGGCGGGACAATGACCCTGCAGCAGCAGCAACAGGTGCAACAGCATCAGGCTGCTTTGGGCGTTCTGGGTAGCCTCGTCAGTGGCGGTGCCGCGTCAATGGACCCTCGCGCTCTGCAGCAATTGCTGGCACAGTTGTCCGCCGGGCTTTTGAACCCGCTGCAGCTCTCGCAGCTCCTTCAATGGCCTTCCAATGAACTCCCTCTGCGCATATCTTTACAGCCCTCTGCATCCGTCCATAAAGCTACGGGTGACTTGGAGCCTCTCGGGATGATTGCCTTTGGACTTGAAGTCTCAAGCACTGACCTAGCTCGAAATGAGGTCGTTATTATCAAAGTTATCCATGTCAAGGACGCCAAGCCGGCTCAAGTCTTTGAGCACGTTCTCGATGGGGAACCTCGTTTCGTCTTTCGATCGACCCCTGCGCTCGGCGCGTCCTCATCATCATCTTCGTCATCATCATCATCTTCGTCGTCGTCGTC
This sequence comes from Aurantiochytrium sp. KH105, assembly GCA_003116975.1. Lineage (NCBI taxonomy): Eukaryota > Bigyra > Thraustochytrida > Thraustochytriidae > Aurantiochytrium > Aurantiochytrium sp. KH105. The sequence goes on from BGKB01000010.1 coordinate 579,405, forward strand.
GACGATGGTAGCAACAGCTACAACGCAAGCGCCCGAGGCTGCGATAGGTGAAGCAAACAAGAGTTCAGCAGAAGCAGGGCCCTTTTCGTTTGCATCTGGCTCATACAGTGGACGCCGGCTGTTTGCGCGCCTCGAGGTCGATCCCCATTTGCCAACGTCCGCCCTCAAGCTCGAGTACGTTCTTGCGGTCCGAGTGGGCAACTCGGACTTTGTGCAAAGCATGCCCTTTAACGTGATTCCATCCACCTTTGACGACGACTGGGTCGGCGCCAATGACAAGAGAAAAACCCTTGTCCACCAATTTGCTCGCGTTTACTCCAACCAGATTGCCATGGCAGAAAACCGCTTTCTTGCCTGCCAGCCCGTCATTATGCCAGACCGAGATGTCCTCTCTGATCTTAAAGAGAATGTGCTGCGGTTGGAAAAGCAATATGAAGCGCAAAGCAGTCATGCTGCGAGAGGCTCTCCCGGTCCTGAGATCGCGTCCGGCCAAGGCTCTCTGGATCCGCAGAATGAGACAAACAAGCCTGGAGAGCCAGGTCGCAAGACAGCACAAACGGGCGAGCCCTCCTCGCACCCCACCGGGTCTCCTGGGGGACAAGAGCCGAACTTGAACGAGCTGATCCCTGGTCTGGGGCTTGCTCCGCCCATGAACCTGAGTTACATGCTGCCTGCCCTGAGTGGGCTCGGCAGCCCAACGGAACAGTATAACGCGCTACTGGGCTCGCTTGGTGGCCTGCAGTACCAGGTTGCTTCGGGCGCAGCAGGGTCGTCAGCTGGCAAGCAAGCAACAAGCCCTCAGCCTCCAGGGGAAGCGGGCAGTCTCAAACTGGGCAGAGACGAGATGCAGGGAGCTCGTCGCAACGCTGGCTTTGTCACGACGGCATCCGCAGCAAACCCACAAAACCTCGTAAATATTCGCCGGGATGTGGAGGAACGTCTCTACCGCGTGGTGGACTTTCTGCGGCAATCTGACAAGGCTCCGACAGCACCTCTGGACGATCGTCACGCGCAAATGTTCACCTGGAATGAGAATATGGCCCTTTTGTTGTGCTCTTTGCTGCAGGAGTCGTGCAAGAACCCATTCAAGTCGATTTTGCGCAACTTTAATCGCGCAGTGACGGACGGTGCTGCTTTCGGGCCTGGCGGTGCCGCTCAGGCTTCGAGGCGCCCCGTGCGCGACCGCTCGTCGCTGCGAAAGCGCCTGCAAAAAATGCTGCACCGCGAACAGCTTTCCAAGGACTGGGAGTCAACGCGTCGAGCATCCGCAAACCTCTTTGTCAATTCGTCAAAGAAACGTCTCGAAGATGAAGTCGACGCCAATCTTGAGTTCCTGCGCGAGCCTGTGAGTCTCGTGGAGGAAGTCTTTATCGACCTGAATCCGTCCGTGCCAGCCATTGGCCTCAATTGACTACTGCACGCGCCAACTTGCCTTTGAATTCAGGCGTTTCACCCTAAACCATGAAAGAAAAAGTGAAGACATTCATTTTTGATGATTCGTCTTGTTGTTTTGGATGGGTTTTGGAATAATGCATTTACGATCGCCGAGGTAGACCTCTACTAAACGGTTAAGGTACCTAGAATGCTCTACATGATCGAATGTCTTTTGGCTGTGCTTTTGCGTAAAATTATCTAAGCGTCGTGAGCAGTGAATGCAGATTGCCCGAAGTCAAAAAGCAGAAGAAAGTTTCAGAAAGAGTAAAAGAAAAGATTACGTAGAGCAGGATTCTTAGAATGGAACAACGGTTGTGTCCACGTAGAGGGGTGCGTACATGGAGTCGACGTAGCAGGTCTCGCTGTCCTCGTCATACCTGCAGATCGCTGCGCATGTGTTGTCCGAGGCAGGGGCGTCCGTAATGTCGCATTCTTCGCCCGTCGCCATGCGAGTGACCTTACCGCAAGCCGATCGACCCTTGCCAAAGCAAGGGTTCGGCAAGGCCTCAAGCGGACCAGGAGGGCACATGTAGTTGCGCACAAGGATGGCAACCGCAAGAGCACGACCATCTTCCTGTTCGTAGGTGTCGTCCTTCTCGAGACCCATATCGATGGAGATCTGCTCGTCACTCCAGATCTGGTCGCAAACGCCATCGCAGTCAAAGTTCTCACTGATATCTTGGCCGCCGCCTCCCCAGAAAGGAAACGGGGCGTCAGCAGTGTCGCCGCGCTCCCGACCAAAGTCATCATTGAAGTTCGACGAATCGTAGCAAAGAATCTTGCCACCCCGATCCTTCCAGGCGTTGGCAGCCTCGCACGCAAAGTGCGTGTCGACAGGGTTGCGCTTCCTGTAGTGCATCGGAGTAAACTCCTTGTGAATCGGCTTGCCGTCGCCAATCATGAGCAGATACGGCGACTCGTCCAACTCGAGGAGATCAGAGCCAAGGGGCGTGGAGAACTTGGTCGGCTCGGTCTCAGGATCCGGGCGGTCTGCGGTGCTTGTGATGCCATACGACTTGAGCAATTCCTTGGCGCCCTGGACATCGTTCCAGGGAGGCAAGGTCTCGCCCTCGAGCTTGAAGAAGAAGCGCATATCCGTAAAGGCGAGCGAGGTTGGTGCGTCTTTGCCACTGTCAAAGTCTTCGTCGACCGCGGCAATGGTCTCGAGGAGAGCACTCTGGCTCGTTGCAGTGTCCGTGTCGTCAATGCCGACGTACTCGGCCAAGTAGCCAGAAAAGGTCCACATGAACATTGAGGCGTCCTCAAAGCCAAAGTACCAGTTCTCGATAAGATGCTTGACCATGTCAGTCTGGCGCTTCCACTGATTCTCGGGGCGAGTCCCTTCGTCGGAATCTTTGCGACGGATCGAAGTCGACACGTCGATCGCCACAGCGAGCTTGGTCAAGCATCGTCCGAGATCTGTAGGAGCCTGGGTCGGCTCAGGCGTGGGCTCGGGAGTAGGCTCGGGAGTTGGCTCAGGAGTTGGCTCAGGCGTGGGCTCGGGAGTGGGCTCAGGAGTGGGCTCGGGAGTTGGCTCAGGCGTGGGCTCAGGCGTGGGCTCAGGAGTTGGCTCGGGCGTGGGCTCAGGAGTTGGCTCGGGCGTGGGCTCAGGAGTTGGCTCGGGCGTGGGCTCAGGAGTTGGCTCGGGCGTGGGCTCAGGCGTGGGCTCAGGAGTTGTCGGCTGCGGCGTCTCTTCCTCTTGCACGGCCGGCTCAGGAGTTGGCTCAGGCGTGGGCTCAGGCGTGGGCTCTGGCGTGGGCTCTGGAGTGGGCTCAGGAGTTGGCTCGGGCGTGGGCTCGGGCGTGGGCTCGGGTGTGGGCTCGGGCGTGGGCTCGGGCGTGGGCTCAGGCGTGGGCTCGGGCGTGGGCTCGGGAGTTGGCTCGGGTGTGGGCTCGGGCGTGGGCTCGGGCGTGGGCTCAGGCGTCGGCTCAGGTGTGGGCTCAGGCGTGGGCTCAGGGGTGGGCTCCGGCGTGGGCTCAGGCGTGGGCTCAGGAGTTGGACTCTTCGTGCACACGCGGGGCCCAGAGGTAAAGCGCGCAGCGGCACTCTGCAGGTTGTACTCGGTATCAAAGAGGTAGCACACCGCCTCGGCATTGTTGGAAGAGTTGGGGTTATCATCGCGAAAGGTCCAATACTGGCAATCCGGGTTCTCGACGCATGCAGAGTGGCAGCCTTCCACAGTGTTGGCATCGGGATCGTCAACCAAAGATTCGAAAGCCCTGCCAAGAGGATACTTCGCGTCGTCAAAATAGCAATCGGGGCGGTAGACGATGGGGGCACCGGTGGGCGCGAGAGTAGGGCGCGGGGTCGAGGGGCAGTTTTCTCCGAGCTCGCCACCCGAGGTCCACTTCTTGGAGCCGCGGATCTTTTTGTACTTTTTCAAGAGATAGCACTGGTAGCCCAACCTCTTGTTGTAGGTATGCGTCCAGTACTTGCATCCAGCATTGGCATTGCAAGCCTCGGCACACTCTTCGGGTGTTTCCAGGCGCAAAAAGTTGGGTTCGCCACCGTTGAGCAGATTCCAGGACTTTTGGAAGGTGAGCTTCTTCTTTTCCAGGACGCACTCGGGCTCCTTGGGAGGCGCGACACAAAGATCATCGATGATTGCCTGAGCAATAGCAGCAGGCGTCTCGAGCTTCCAGGTGCGAATGAGCTTGACGCGGCCAATGCCCTTGAACATGTCGCGATGCGCAGCGCTGAGAGCGACATAGTACACGTTGAAGTTGTTCTTGAGGAGTTCCTTGGCCAGGTCGCGTGTGCAGTTGGTCAGCGTTTCTTCGTTGACTTCGTTGTTCGTGGTAATGTCCGGACAAATTTGTCGACCGAACTTGCGGTTCGCGTTCTCGAGATTGGGATACGAGTCCGAGAAGAAGATGAAGGCGCTGGGGTCAACCTGACGCATCCCGGTGAGCAAGTCCTCACCATACGAAAAAGCAAAGGGAGAGTTGGTGTCGCCCTCCTCATTGAGTTTGAACTTGCTGTCCATTTTGTTTTCGAGTCTGTTAAAGCCACTGATAATTTTGTCCCTCTTTGTGTTCCATGTGAAGGCCTTGAACTCGGTCGTGGAGGTGTCGAGGCCTTCGACAAGCTTGAGTATGATATCCTTTTGCTTTTGGAGCTCATCTTCGTTGATGGAGCCCGAGTTGTCGACGGCAGCCACAACGTCGATGGGGAGTCCCTCGCAAGTGGAGCCATCGACAGTCTCCTCGTCCTCCTCGAACGTTTCGTCTTCAAACAGAAGCTCGTCCTCCGAAGGGTACTCGAAGGCTCTGGCGAATGGCATCGAGACGGCGAGCAGGGCCACGAAGAGCAGCGCCAGGAGCACATGCCGCGGCATGTTGGCCATGGTGCTTGGGCTTTATCTGCTTGTTATTGCCGTCTCGTATTTATCTATATGCTGCAGCTGGCTGCTGCTTTAGGGAAGCAGACAGGCCGCCAGCGATGGGTCGGTCGCGTGGCGGACGCGGACGTCGCCCACGTTCAGGTTTTGCTGGCGTCCGCTCGGGCGTCTGCATCCAGACGCGCGCCGAGCTGAGGACTCCGGCGCTGCCCCCTTCCCCAACCTTCCATCTTTCTCCTCCTCCTCTCTACCTTTCCTTTCCTTTCTTTTCTCTCTCTTTGCCTTCCAAGTTTGCTTTACTTATACATGCATGCGACCGACCGAACTCTGCTGCGCGCGCTACGCCCCTCAGCCCCACAGCTTCCTCCAGCAGAAATCGGCTGCTCCCGCGCTGCAGAAGCGCAAGCAGCTGCAGCTGCTGTAGACAGACCAGCGGCCGCGGCCTGCTGCTCGTCCGTCAGCAGCCAATGGCAGCTGCCTGCCTGCCCTGCCAAGCGAGCAAGCCCGGCGTAGATCCAGGCTCCCGCACGCTCGCACTGTGCACAAGCAGCTGGCGGCCTGCCGCAGCCGCTGGCAGCTCCAGGCAGAACGACGTGTTAGTTGGTCATTTCCTTTCTTCTTGTTTCATAAATTTCTTTGTCCTTTGCGTCTTCCTTTTCGGTGGGCGAAAGGAAGCACGCTCCTTTTTCCTAGTCGGGGCTGGCGATGGCGAGGGGGAGCGAGGGCGACGCGGATCCGAAGCAAGCAGTCTCTGCCTTTCGCTTGGATGCCTACTCGTCAGTCGCCGTCACGGGGTGCATCTCCCCTCCCTCCCTCCATGCCCCCGCATCCTCGTTCCGGAAAACGCGTTGTTCCTGACCCTCCACTCGCCCGGTCTGGTCGCTCGCAGCGGTCGCCGCCGCTTGCTTGCTTGCTTGCCTTGCTTGCTTGCTTGCTTGCTTGTCTTGGCTGTGCTACGCTACGCTCTGGCTGTGCGCATACTGTCCCGTACCAGGTCCCCGCGCGTCTTGAGCTCGCTCGCGTCACGCGTGCTGGCCGGCTGGCCGAAGCCGAGCTCCGCCTGCCGGGCCGTACGCGCGAGCGTGCTCGCTTGCTTGCTCGCTTGCTTGCTTTGGCTTGCGCGCATGCGTCCGAGGTCCCGAGTTCGCCGCAAGGTCGCCATGGTCGGGGCCAGGTCGGGCCTCCATCGTTCTCCGCGCGATCCTGGGCTAACAAGCTAGCTCAGCCAGCAGCCAGGCCCGACGCGAGCGCCTAGAGCTTGGGAGAACTAACACCGGCCACGGGCTGCCTGGAAACAGAGTGCTGGCAAGCCCGACCGTCGTGACCGCCGTATACGCAGGACAAACAGGCCTGCCAGAGGAGCTGCGCCGCGCCGCGCCGCGCTAAGCGTCTCGCTCTATTCCGCGCCGAGCGCGCGCTCTGAGTCCGAGCCGGTCGGCACGCCTGCACGCGCCTCCGCCGCGGTTCGTGTCGGCTGGCTTGTTTGTCCTGCACCTCTTGTCTTGTCCTGCCTTGTCTATTCTCTCTCGTGTTGTCTATTCTTATCTTGACTTGCGGAGGGCTGGCGGCCACGATTGCGATGCGCGCGGCAGCGGCCTCCGCGACTGCGGGAGCGAGGCGCGACAATCGAGTCGCGTCTCGGCGCCGCATCGCGTCTCCTCGATTGCGTCTTTTCGTCTGCGCGCATGCAGCAAAGAGAGCACGCGCGCGCGCGAGAGAGAGAGAGACCAGCCGTGCCGGCCGCCAGCCAGCTGACTCGTGATGAGCTGCGTGCGGCCAGGCGCCAGCCAGCCAGCCAGCCAGCCAGGCCGGCCCAGGCGCTCGGCCAGACTGTACGTTGCGCAGGCGGCCCACCTGGCCCGCCGACGCCCCGCAGGCCCAGCCGCCGCTGGCCGGTCGGTCGCCAGTGGCCGATCGGCCGGGAGTCCCCGCGCCGAGTTTGAGGGCCGGGGACAAGTGTCATGGGTCGACGACGCCTTCTTCGGCGGGGAAATGGAACTCACAGTAAGAAAAGAAGAAAGAAAAAGAAAGAAATGCTGTTCTGGCGGCGAGGCCGTACCGCAGGGAGGCCAGAGCATATCATTTTCCGCGGCAGCGGCGGCGGCGGCGGCGGCGGCAGGAACCGGAGGAAGTGAATGATCGGTGTCGCTGTCACAGGAGCGCCTGCCGGCGGCGGCGAGGAGGGCAGTGTGGAGGTATGGAGGACGTGCGGCGGCGGTGCGAGCGCGTGCGGAGAGACCGATAAACTGCGGGAAAAGGTGCGGGGAGACCGGAGCTGTGGGCCCGTGGGCAGCCGACCACGGCCAGCCAAGTGGGTCGCCAACTCAATGCAGGCAAAGATAGCGATAGCGAGCGACAGCGACCACTCTCGACAGCGCTGCCTGACTGGCGAGGCGTGAGGAGAGGGAAGGAGAGGAGAGGAGAGAAGAGGAGCGTGGTAGCAGGCAGGCTTCTTGCGAGGTGCAGCGTTCCGGGCGAACGGGGAAGACGCGCCGACGCATCGAAGAGCTGTCGACCGCCCCCCTCAACCAATCGACGGCAACCGGCGCTGCGAAACCATTGGAATCACGGTCTTTGGAGCGCGCGCAGAATTGTGCTGCCTGGCTGCGCTGATGTAGGCCATCCTCCCTTTCCTAGCCCTGTATTCATTGTTCCATCTTCAAGAATCTCAAGGCAGGTAGCCCTACCAAACCCAGGCAAAGCAAGCAAGCAAGCAAGCAAGCAAGCAAGCCAAGCCCAAGCCCATACCAAGCCAAGCCCAAGCCAAGCCAAGCCAAGAGCAAGCCAAGCCAAGCCAAGCCAAGCGAGCGAAAGGCTGCCGCTCGCCATCGCTGGCTACGTCTAAACAGGAAGCAAGTGAGCCAGCTCGTTCATTTGTTCCTAGCCCCGCCTCCGCTCCAGCCATGCACGCATGCTGCGCGCAGCGAGATCATTGGCCATCGATGGCTCACGCCCCAAGCCTGTCTGGCCTCGCGCACGAGTACATGGCTGATATTGCCCTGAGCAGCTCGCTGCCCAGGCTCCTGAACGCCATGCAAACTTTTGATGCGAAACAATCATTCCAACTCGCTTCGATTACCGTTGCAACACCAATCAATCAAATAAAATAAATCCAAAACAAAAACCCGTCCCCTTTTCTAAATTGCACTGTGATGCAGCGCGACAAGTGAGCTCTAGCTGCTGCTGCTGCTGCTGCTGCAGCCAGCCAACGACAGCCGGGAATGACTGGAGTCGCGTGAAGCTTTTAGCTCGAGCCATCTCCACGGTGCGTGATGACGGTACATCGTCGTGCACGGCAGCGGCTTTTGAGTGAAGCTTTGACGGGGTTTACCATACGTGGAGCTCGGAATAATTTTGGCTTCATCTGCCAGATGACGAAGCGCGCCATGGCGACTTGCCAAGCTGTCTGTGCAAGCTGTCTGTGCAATCTTGGTCGCGGCAGTGCCCATAGCATGAGCATGGAAAGGCTCAGCGTCTGCGTGAGAGAAGATAGACAGACCAGCATCGCAAGGTGCTCGGGGAGGAAATCTCGAGAAAGAGCTCGCGCGAGAGAGACTGTTTGGCTGAGAGCGAGCCACCATGGCTAAAAAAAAAAAAAAAAGAACTTGCACCTGGCCATGGCGGCCTGCAGGTCTCGCAGGATCGCTCTACACCGCTGCCAGGAACACTTTTTTCTTGGACAAGTGAGTGAGCAGCATGAGGCCGCGCGCGATCCTCAGCCCTGCAAGCGCCGTGCCACCTGACAATGACCAGTCTCCATCACTGGCCTCCCTCCTTCCCTTTGCTCCTTTTTCACGATCATGGCATGACCGAGCTGAGTGAGGCTGAGTTGAGCTACCCTAAGCTCAGCGGGCCGAGAAAACATGGCGGCCCAGCCACCGCGGCTGTCGGCAACCGCGGCGACAAGGCCGGCAGTCAGGTGAGTGAGCGCTGCAGACGCGCGAGCCGGCTGCGGCTGCGGGCGCTGACAGAGCATGCACCGCACTCGCTCTGTCGCTCTCGCGTCATCTTTCGCTCATGTGCAGTGCAAGAGGCCAGCCCCTGCGCAGCTTGGCTTTCGAGGATCACTCCAAGTGAACGCAGTCGTATACTCATTTGCTTGCCTGCTTGCCTGCTTGCCTGCTTCGGTTGCTGGTAGTGGCCACTGGCTGTGACGTGTTTTTGTTCTTTGGGTGCCCGCCCCACCAGGCAGCCAGTCGACCACCCGCCGGCCACGCCCATCAATCGATCGATCGATCGATGAAGGCTTGCAGTTGCGATGGAGCGTTGGCCGCACGATCAGCAATGGCAGCCGCTACCAGCCGTTCTGGCACGCAAGGTAGTGCTCGGTACGAGCTCCCTGCTGCCCCGGGCACGCGCGTGACAAGCCTGGACGGGACGGGCCAGAATGGAATGAGAGAGAGAGAGAGAGAGAGAGCCGCGAAAGGCCGCCATTCAGCGCCAGTACAGACAAGCACAGCCCCGCCACGCGCTGCCTTCCTCGCGCAGTAGGTAGCAGTAAGTAGCATGGCGAGCGCAGGCTGAGGCTTGCATGCTTGCTTGCATGCTTGCTTGCACACGCGCGCCTGCGCAGCCCCTTCCTTTCGGTCTACGTTCCAAGACCTGTGCCTAGGCGGCAGCGGCTGCGGCTATTTTCGCCTCGAGAGAGCCCCGAGAGCTACGAGGCTAGTGTGCATGTAGGGCGCGATGGCCCGCAGAGCAAGCTGCAGCTGGCCATGGCAGCTGGCCGAGCACACGACGCGTCGCGATCAATGGCCATGAGTGCTCGACGTACTATGAACGCGTCGTGTGAAAGCTCAAGTCAAGGCTTCCTTCAAAAACTGAAGAGTCGAGTTTCGCGTCCAACAAGCGCTGGCGCCAGGCCGACGATTTCGAGGCTCGCGCGCGGCAGCGGCGAACGTTGCGTGCACTCCCGGAGACGAGCATCGCTTGCGCGCCACTTGGTCTCACCGGAAGCCCCCATAGCCGCGAGACGCTTGCGAGAAGCGAGTGAGGCTGGCGAGGGGATGAGTGGTGTCGGCGAGGGCTGTGCGCGCCCGCTTTCGTTCATTGCACTTGTTTGTGGGGTCTGTCTTTTTTCCAGCTGTGGCTGCAAGCAGCAGCAGCTGAGCAGCTGCAGCAGGCAGCAGACTCACTCCGCCGGTCAGGACGTTGCGTTGCGGCGGCCTTTCGGCCCGCGTCCCGCTCGCTCGCTCGCTCGCTCGCTCGCTCGTGTCACCTGCGCAGGTCCTGGTCGGAGGCCGCCCTCTGCACCGTCCACTCGACTCGGCGTTGAGGGCGCCTCTGCGTCATCGATGAACAGCTAGCAGCAGCTCAGCTAGCTTGCTGGATCGAGCACTTGTCGGCGACGGTGGCGGCTGCACAAGAAAAGCCCCGCGATTACGGCTCACAACCTGCGAGCCAGCTGCCAGCCATCAGCCAGTCCAGCCAGCCTACCCGCCATCTCCGTCACGTACCCACTGGTGACTGACTGACAGTGAAGTCGCCGACCAGCCAAAGGTGCGTGCATGCCGAGCCAGGCCCAGTCACCCTGGCCAGCCAGCCACCATCTCCTGGGCCCGCAAGTTCTGGCACCCGTGGTGGGGCTCGGCCAGCACGTTTTGCAGTTTGCGGCGCTGCAAGCAATCTTCGACTTTTGCTCTGCTCTGCTCTACCCTGCCCGTGCACTGATCAGTCGAGCAACCGATCGATCGATCACTGTCTGTTCCTCTCTCTCCAGCGCGTCGTTGCTGAAATCTACACCACAGAACCCCGCACCTACCACTGTCCCTCAGCAGCCAGCAGCTATCTGTATGATTTGCTCCACAGCTTCCAAATTAATGTGCTGTAGGAGAGTGTGGGTCCTGGGTGATCGACGCACGCGCTCCGTCTTTTTTCAACGTCCCTCTTTACACATTGAAAGTACTGCCACTGATGGAGAAAGGAAGGAAGAAGAGGGGGAGGACGGAGAAACTCTAACCCAGGCTGCAAGCCTTTGTGTTTACGTCAAGCGAAACGAGCATGAGCTGGACCTTTCTGCCTTTCCACTTTAGAAAAGAGAAAGAAGAAAAGGGGGGGGGGGGGGTAGGCGGCATCTAGCTGCTCGCCTGTCTGCTTGCTTGGGCGGACGGTCGCTGTCGGTCGCCAGTGGCAGTGGCAATGAATGGCGGCAGCTGGCTGTAGCTGTTGCTGTCGGTCGCAGCCCTGCCGCACGCGGGAGAGCCTCGCTTGCTCGCGAGCGCAACGCGCCACTTGTCGCCTCTTTCTAGCGATAGATGCAGTAAATCGCGACGCGACTGACGCGCGATCTCTCGCATCTTCCTTCCCTTCCTTCCGTGCTTCCTTGCCTGCACATAGCTGCCTCTGCTTGTTTTGCCTCCCTCGCCTAATCGCTGTGAGTCACCCTCAAAAATTAAGAAAAAGTTTTTGCAGTGAGAGCGAAGACTTGCGGGGAGGGCCCGCACTTCATTTCCCGGTGATGGCGCGCCATCTTGACCTGCATCGACCGACGAGGCGAAGCGATTGAGCCACGAATCCCAGCGAGACGGGCGGCCCGTGTCGCAGCCGTCCCTGCTCACAGTAAGTTTGTCTCGGACAGGCTGACTGCTCAGCAGCCACCGTTGTCTATGGCCACGTTGGATGGACAAGACCCGGGAAGCCACGACGAAGAAGAGGAATAGCAAGAGGACCTGGCGGCCAAGGATCTCATTCCTTTCTTTCTTCCTTCCTTCTTTCCAGCTTGCGTTGGCGGCCTCCCGTGCTCAACGCAGTCTCCGCATCATTAGATTGGCGATAAGACGAAAAGGCTTGGCAGTACCCGCCAACTAAACATACCGCAGAGAACTCGGCGCAAGATTTTGTCGCCGTTGGCCCTATGTATAGTATGTTGTAAGTCGAGCAAGCCTTGCGCGATGGTCATGGCAGAGAACAGCTATGCGGGCTGAGGGTCGCGACGCATAAGCCAGCTAGCTGTCAGGCGTTTGTGAAGGAGAAAGGAAAAGTGCGAGTACAGACAGCATCATCACTGCCCGCCTGCTTGTCTTTTTCTGCCCTCCTCCAGCGCTCGCCGCCACCTTGACAATCCCCTCAACTTTGCTTGACGGCGGGGCGGCCAGCTTTCCTCTCAGAATTTGCCCTCCTGCCGGACGCAGATTCCTGACTGATATCTGTGCTGAAACCTGGTCTCGGACATCACATCCTCCCAGCTTGGCACTGGTGGCTTGGCCGACCAACCCTGAGACTGTGATGTCTGCCACCAGTCTTTGCTTGCCTTGCCCGGATGTCTGGCTTGCCCAGCCAGGTGCCTTTGTCAGTTGCAATAAGCACGATGTAGACTCTGTGTTCACAGAAACGCGCCATGCGCTCATTGGAGCGACGCCACGGCACTTTCAACGCTGACGGGGGCAACCGTGACCCACAGAAGTGAGACAGACTCGGACGGCCGTGCGACGCACCTGCTGGCTGCAGAGCCGCAGACAGCACTCCTAGTGTAGTCGCCGTCTGAGCGTAGTCGCCGTCTGAGCCGAGTCGCCGTCTGAGCCGAGCCGTCCCTGGCGGGTCGCCGCCACTGTCCATGTGTCCAGGAAGAAGCGCGCGGACGCCTTGCCTGCGTTGTCCCACCATTGGCAGCTGCGGACGGCCAGTCAGCACCCCGCCGTGATTCAGAGCGTGCGTCGTTTGCTGCCGCCGGACAGACCACACACTGCGGACTGGCCAGACGCTGCGGAAGCGGCATGCGCCGCATCGTGTGAGCGTTTCCGACCTCGGAATCCTGTGAGCTTTCGCTTCGTTTGTCCCTGACGATGGTGGCTTGGGTTGGGTACCCACCTCCCTTTTGTCCCCCTGTAGCTTGACCTAAGGTCGGATCTGGCTCAGCATCAATCAAACAGGACAAGCATTGGGCGATTGTCTGCGCAAAGCGGTCCTAACTCACACAAGGCACGGTGGTTGCATACCTTGGATGTGCAGGAACGATTCTATAAAATCAAGCTGTAGGTAGTAGGCCTAGTGCTGTTGATGTGTTCGCCTTATAGTGAGAAAAGGAAACAAAATGGACGGTGAGCAAAAGAACACAATCATGCTTTCATCGTCGCCAGCTCCTTTTTTCATAAGATGACGTCGGTCCGCAAGACGTCTGTCTGCCTGTGTTGAGGGGTGTAGACAATGATTTGCGACAACGAAGTGATGACGTCAATCCAATTCTGATGGGAGAGATAGATGATTGCCTCGACAACCTACAACACCAAAAGCCTGTTTTTCTTTGCCGACACAAAGGTAGTAAGTGGAATATCGGCGAAATGGCTAACCGCATCTCCGCCCACATCGAAGCAAGCCAAGGTAGTAACGAATCGCTGATGCCAAAGACAAGAGTAAATTTGAATGAACAGCCAGACCAAAAAAGACTCCCCAGCCTTCTTCTCTTCTCTCTTCTCTTTTATATATTTGCATTTTTGGTTTCATTACAGTGATTAGCTTCATCAATTGGAATTAGGAAGGTTGAGAAGCGAAGACATCATGGGCGTGGAATGCATGCGACGCTGCCGCTGAGAATCAGGAAGAGGGTCAGCGACAGCGTTGGCGCAGGTCGCACAATAGTCCGGACTGTGCGCAGCCTTGATAAAGTCGAGAATCTCGCCGTCCGACCAGTCTCGAACCTGCAAGAGCTGCTCGCGAGCCTGCGCCGCGAGCGCTTTGCCGTCCGAAATCTGCTGGTGCAGCGTCAGCAACTTGCTCATGAGCCGCGAGCGCGAACGCGTGTAGTGCTGCTTGAACACCGGTGATTCCCCTTTGTATTGCTGCAGGCCCCACGCGCTGCATGTCGCGCAGTCGCAACAGAGCAAGAGCGTGCTCTCCACCTCGCCAGAGGACAGAAAGCTCGCCAGACGAGCGTGAACGCTGGGCAAAGAGTTGGAACCATCCAAGTGAATGGCACGCAGGAATTGCTGGAGCTCCACGCGAGCCGGCTCGCTCCAGTCCGTGAGCACGGCGCCCGGCGACTGGCCATCTTTCGTCCCGCTGCTCTCGCCAAAGATGCGCTTGTGCACGTGTTTCGAAATCTCGGGCAACGGCGACGAGGCACCGAGTTCCGCTTGCAAGGCGATTTCGAGCTCCGCAAGGTTGTCGAGCTCGCGAACCTTCTTCCAAAAGGCCATCTGAGGACGATTGCGACGCTCCTGGAAGAGAAGTTTGAGCTTTTGCTTAAAGTCGTTCTCGCGCGGAAACAACTGCGCAGCCCAGCCAATGTTTTCGCTCATCAAATAGTAGAACTGTTTCCAGTCCCGCTCCTTGCGCCGGTTCAGACTCAGCGTGTTGGCCACGAGATCATAAAATTCAATGTGCTGCGCAAGCGTCATGCTCTTTGGCGCCTCCGAGCTTTGCCGCCGCTTCCTCAGGCCCAAACCGCTTCGCGAGTTACGTGAGCCCCGTGAACCGCGCGAGCCTCGCGAGCATTCGCTCGCGTCACTGTACACGGACCCGACTTGACTGCCGCGGTCGTCATCCCCGCCGCCGAATCCGGACCCGCTGCCGCTTACATTTCCAGCCGATACACATCGCCGAAGCGGCGTTCCCAGGTTGCCGGCCTTGTTAATGACACCGCTGGCCGTCACGTCGTCCGGGTCGCCCTGGCCGTGGATCACTGGATGAATTGTCAGAGCCGGCGGCATCCCGTCCAAGAGGGGCGAAGCCATCTCTGCGGACGGTTCCAAAGGAGGGGGCGCCATGATGCCCCCCGCCCAGCTGTAAGACCGCGGCAGCATCGAGTTGGGCTGCGAAGGAGAAGGCATCTCATGCGAGAGCAAGTCCTGTGCGCTCTCTTCGTCGGCAACAGTCGCAGAAGATTGCCTCCTGTCCAGCGTGGGACGCTGCGCTTGCTCTGCTCTGTGCCCGTGCCTCTTTGCAACCTGGTGCGACGGTGAAGATGGCGAAGGCGACGCTGTGAATACGCCAGCTCCAGGGTCTGAGACGTTGTCCTCGAAGACTGTTCCGCTCACAGACCTCGCAGGTCGGTGCATATCCGTCGCCGTAGCCCCGAGTCCAAAGTCCTGCCCAAAGTTGAACTCGAGCGTGCTAATGAGCGCAGAGAGCCCGTCGCCATTCTCTTGTACCGCGGCGCGCTTTTCTGAGTCGTCCCCAGCGACATCCAACAAGTCTGCTGCCGTCTGCGCGTCCTCGCTCAGCTTCCGAAACGTCTCGTACGCCAACTTTTTGTAGAAATACTTGAGCTTCCCGGCCAGCACTTTTTCGTTGTGCGTTTCCTCTCGAACGGCCGCTGCGAGGTCTAGACAGCCTCGTTCCTCCAGCAGAGGCGCCAAGGTCTTGAAGGCAAAGTCTTGAACGCGTTTTGTCATGTACTTGGTGTTTTTACGCGTTTGGTACTGTTTCTTTGTCGTCCATTGCTGCCGCGGCGTCGCCCTGAATGCTAGCCAAAACACTTCATCACGGAAGATGTCGCGCTTCTCGAGACAAGACCGCAGCTGTTTTACAATTTCGTGCACCGGGTCCGTGTCAGTCGTCAAAAAGACGACGGGGTCCGTGTGCGTGCGCGAATGCGTGCTCTTACAATCGTCGTCCTCCTCGTATTCGTCGTTCGACCGGTATCGATTCCACGCCGCGCCCGCGGGCCCGCGACGCGGAATCATGCTTGGCGGAGCGAACATTGGGACACGAGGCACCTCATTCCCGACGCTCGCAAATGCTGCGGCCGTGACGCCCACGCCGTTGTTCTGCTGCTGTTGCTGCTGATGCTGCTGGAATTGTTGCTGGAGTGCCACAATGCCATCGCCATCGGCGTTCATGAGCGAGGATAGCCCCATCTGCCTCAGCTCGTTGGCCAGGTCTGCGTCGCTTGCCTCCTTCTCGCTGCTATATGCCGCTGCGCTTGCGCCGTTCCCCGTAAATCCAAGTGGAGGCGGGGGCGGGATTGCTCCGAGATCTCCTTCCGAAGAGGACAGCGAAGAGCCCGAGCCGAGCAGCGACGAGGACGACGAGAATGATACAGCTGCTCCGAGTGGCTTGGGGTCGCGCACGATGGCGCGGAGCGGAGGCCGTCTTGCGGACGCGGATGCGGACGCGGACGCGAGCGCGGGCGCGGATGCAGACGCGGATGCGGATGCGGACGCGAGCGCGGGCGCGGGCGCGGATGATTTCATTAGTCTCTGGGAAGACGAATTGCTTTGCCGCGGTTGATGATACCCCTGTTCTTGCTGCGCTGAAGAGATCTGCTGCACGGTCTGCCGCACGGGTTGTTCGTGGTTGAGCCCAGGTCGGCCTTGGTCGAGGTCTGCGTCGTTCTCCTCGACCGAGGAAGCGCCGTCTTGCGCGAGGCCAAAGACGCCCTCGCTCTCGAGGATGCTGCCGAGCTCGAGCGAGTGCATGCGGCCCGAGGCCCCGAGCGACGGCACCGAAGCAGAGGCCTCGCGCGAGTTGGAGTCCACGAGCTTGCCCATGGCTCGGAACTGGTCCATGGCGCCTTTCCCACGGCACGTGCGGGCGGCCAGCCAGGTCGGGAGAGCGCAGCAGGCTCAGACTGTCTCCCCGCGCAGGCCGCGAGGGCGAGAACTCGAGGGAGGGAGCCAGGGAGCCAGGGAGCCAGGTTTGCAGGGCCGGCGCGGGCGGGCGGCGGCGCAGCGCAGCGCAGCAGCTCCAGCGGCCAGGCGGCTGAGCGCAGCGGCGCTCGCGGCTCGCCCCTCGTCGAGGGTTGGGGCGCAGAAGCTTGCTTTCTTCGCTCAGCGTCTGCCGCCCGCCAGCCGCATGCACGCCGGCGCTTCCCGCCCCCTTGCCGGCCACGCCGGGGAGGCGGGCAGGCCGCGGAGCAGCGCGCACGCCCCCGCGGCCTGCCCGCCTGGCCGGCCTGCCCGCTTGTCTCGAGTGTCTCTGCTCCCTCCGCGGCGCCGCGTTGATGGGATTGGCGCCAGTTCCGCGCTCTGGCTCCCGCGATCCTGGCGCAGAGGCCAGTGGCGGCAGAGGGAGCGACGGTTCGAGAGAGGGACGGAGAGGGCGAGCCGGTAGCGGAGTGACCCTCCCGAAGTGCAGCTGCAGAGGCGGGGGGGGGGGGTGGGTCGTGACAGGTCGTGGCGGGCGTCCTGACGGTGAAGGCAAGGCAAGCTTGGATCATCCAAGGCAGTGCAGGCAGTGCAGGCAGCACGAACGCATGGCCATGGTGGACGGACGGCATCACGAGGGCTTGGCAATCAGTCGCTGGCAAGGTGGCGGTCATTACCCAGTTGACAGAGAGTTGAGACGACGATCATGCGTGGTCGCAGGATGGCAGAGGAGGAAGACGGTTGCAGCGAGATGAGCCTTGGAGACACAAACGATCGATCCCGCCAGCCTCCTTACGACCGACTGCGACTATACACTGCAGCTAGCAGCCATGGCAGAAAGTAGCGAGAAAGAGGGAAAGCAGCGCGCATGAAAGTCTCTGCGTAGGGCAGGGCGGCCGTCAAGCAGGCTGAGCGGGCGAGGCTGTTGTTGGCGGTACCGGGGGAAGGAAGGGGTGGTGGTGAGGAGGAGATCGAATCGACGCGGGCCGCACTCCTTCCTTTATTGTATATATACCTCACTTTCGGAGGAGGCGCTTCGCAGCATCCATCGCGATCATCCACCTCGAGCGCTGGCGGGTGTTCGCCTGGCCGCATGTCGTGCATGCCTTTCATTCTTTCTGTCTCTATCTTTCACGGGGGCCGGCCGGCGCATACGCGAGGCTCGCATCACAGTCCGTCGCAGTTGGCCGCTTCTCTGCAAGCCCGATTGATCGATTTGCGGCAAGCAAGCAAGGAAGCGAGTAAGCAAGTAAGCAAGCAAGCAAGTTAGCAAGTATCCACGCGACGGCAACTTGAAGCTGCAGCCATGGCAGCTGCAGCCAGGCGAAGGAAACGCGCGCGTTGACGAAGATACACATGAGCGCAGTGCTGCGGGTCACTCACTCGCCCCCTCGCTCTCGCACTCACGGTTCATCCATCACCCGCCGTCGCTGTGGGCCGTGGCTCACAGTCACAGTCAGTGCAGCTTGCGCAACTAGCGACAAGGCAGGCTAGGCAGGGTTGGTCGCGGCCGCCGGCCGCTGCGCGTAGACCACCCTGCACGCACCCTCGCTCGCTCGCTCGTTCCCGGCCGCCACTCATGTATGTTGGGGGAGCGGCGGGTTGAGCGAGTGCGAACCGCAGACAGGCAGGCAGGCTTGCCAAGGCCTCCCTCCCTCCCCCCATCCCTCCCTGCGTTGAGCAGATAGACGGGCGGGCCTATTCCGCGTTGACCAAGCCGGCCGGCCGAGCGGCCAGACAAGCAAGCAAGCAAGCAAGCAAGCAAGCAAACCGTCCGCTGTCGCCTGCACGTGGATGGAGGATGCTGCCACTGCCCGCACGCACGCAGAGAGACGCTGGCGCGACGTGACGCCGACGCGACGGCAGG
Source organism: Aurantiochytrium sp. KH105 (assembly GCA_003116975.1). Lineage (NCBI taxonomy): Eukaryota > Bigyra > Thraustochytrida > Thraustochytriidae > Aurantiochytrium > Aurantiochytrium sp. KH105. The sequence continues at coordinate 597,568 of BGKB01000010.1, forward strand.
CGAGGAAGCCTTTGTTAGGGCAGCTCACGTCCTTATTACAGTTAGTTACGGGCCGGGAACGATCGATCACACGCAGGGCTGTGGCTGTCCTTGTGCACAACGCGAGTAGCCTCTTCCCCCGCAAACTAACGTAAAGGCGGCGGCGGGCGCGGTGACCTGCGGGCGATGGTGGGCAGCGAGGGAGGCCACGGAGAATTTTATGAACTCGGTGAGCCCGGACCAGTCGCGTGGTTTTGGGGGGGGAGCGATGAAGGCAATGGCAACATCATGGGATCAACCTTAAGATGGCTGGATGGCTGGCTTTGGCTGGCTGATGAATGGAAAGATGACGTGATCAGTGTTGTGATTAGGTGTTGGCATTCAATTTACTGCTCCTGTGATCGATCTCTGGTGAAAAAGATGTTCGCCTGGGGATCTGCACTTGCTTGAAATCCGAGATGAAACAGTGACCGGTAAAACAGGATACCCCACCCTCACCACCAAATAAAAAGTATAAGCCGACTAGAACTTGCGCAGTGATGAAACGAACAAGCGTGACGAGGAATATGGTGACCACGTAAGTGATGATGGAAACATCATTGTCCACCACCACCACCACAACAACAACGACAACGAGACGAAGCAGTAGTACACTTGCTTCTTGCAAATTGTTTGCTTTCAAGGTCGCTTTGAAAACTAAAATTGATCGAATGACTGATTTGATTTTTCTGGATAAAATGTACGCAGGAGCTAAGTGCGAGCCTCGGCGGTGGCCCCGGCACCAACAGAGGGAGCCGCAGGCGGCTCTGCATCGCGATTGACAGCCGGGCCGGTCCACTTAAGAAGCTCCTCGAGCCATTGGCCATCATCCTCGAGCTCGAGCGACTCCTCGTCGCTGCTGTCCACGAGAGGAAGGTCAAGGTTGAGCATGTCCTCGCCAGCCTCCAGCTCATTGTGAGCAGAAATGGTCGAGTCAGAACTCAACGTCTCCTTGGGAGAAAAGAGAGCGTCCGTGCCGTCGGCAGAGTACTGCTTCGAAGGCCAGGCCTCGTGCTCGATCGGAACGTGCTCTGCAATGCCAGCGAGACCGAGCTCATCCGCTTCGTGATGATGGTGGTGTTCCTGTTGTTGCTGCTGTTGATGGCGGTGGTGGTCTTGAACGGGGCCTTGATAATGCTGGTGATGACCCTGTTGTCCCGAATAATGCTGTTGGTGCTGCTGTTGATGGTGATAGTCCTGGTGTTGCTGCGGCTGCTGCGAGTCCTGGCCTCGATAGTCCCCAAAGCTGTGCTGCAAACCTTGTGACTCGTAGCGTTGAGGCTGATGCTGCGGCTGATGCGAGCGATGCTCTTGGTGCTCTTGATCAGCCGGGGACTCGTTAGAGCGCTCGCCGAGATTATCAATCTCTCCTTTGGCCCCAATGTAGTCGTAAATGACGGGACTCTTTTCCGAAGGAGGCAGTTCGTATTTTACATGCGGCCGAGGAGCAGCAGACGCGTCACTTCGACGATCCGAACCTGCATGCATCGAAGCCGCCTCGGCGTCGTTGGGGTTGGGCTCCGCCTGCTTGAAGCGTTTGGGCGGCAAGGCGACCTCGTCCTCAATGACAGTGAAACGAGAGTCGATCGGTAATGATGGCGCAGGCGCGGCCATTGGGCCTCCCATCGGCGAAAAGCTCATGAACACCGACAACGAAGACTCTTCATCGCTGATAAATTCCCGATGCACACACTTGACAATGCAATCAACAGGGCCATTTTGCTTGCTGTCTTTCCAGTTGATCTTGAAAAGATGCACAGATGGCACCTCACGGCAGATCGGATAGGCCTCCGGCTTGCCGAGCGTGTTGAACTTGATGGCGGTTACCTGCACAAAGGAGAGCAAGTCTGCCTCCGTGACGAGAATGCGGCTTAGAACATCGCCGCCCCAGGGCAAAAAGCCGCCACCAGAGTCGCGGAGATTTCGCTCGATTTCCTCGCCGCCGTAGCCCATGAGCTGCTCGAATTGCCGCGTCACTGTGACCTTGGACTCGGCGCCGGGCGCCATGTAATCTACCTTGAAGCGCAAGTGCGCCTCGTGCTCCGAAAAGCCGCCAAGAAGCGCCGTTTGCTGGACCGCGTTGCTCCCAGGAGGCATGTCCACGTCAACAATCTCTGTCGAGTCGCCAGACTCCGACGACGGCGACGTCCGGTGGCCCTTGACTCGAAGATGAAACGGGTTACCATGGTTCAGATGGCGCGCCGTGCCTTCGTTGTCAAAGTTGATGGGCGTGTTGACATCCGCGATGGCGTCGGCCTTGGCCTGGCCTTCTTTGCCCCACTGGCGAATTTTGATGTGGCAGGCTTCCACCTTGCCGGCGAGCTCGTCCACGTCAATGTTCAGGGCGTCCATCCAGGCGGAGAGGCGCTTGAGCGCGTCTACCTTGTTCTTCTTGATGAGGTACTGCCGCATCTTGTGAAGCTGCCGGTTGAACCAGAAGAGCGAGCAGGATACGGCATAGTGCTTGTACAGGGTGAAAAAGACGCTCCAGGAGCGGCGTTCGTGGGATCCCAGCGAGGACATTTGCTTGTTGCCACTCAGGTTGGTGCTCACCACCATGGGCTGATTTGCGACCAGAGCCGCGCGCTCGCGCTTCTTGACGGGACCGCGTTTCTTCTTGGGGCTGTAAAAGCACTGGATGCCCTTGCGCACACAGCGCGAGCAGGGGTCTTCGCCCGAGCATTTGACTTTGGACCCGGTGCACGCATCGCACGAGCTCTTGAGCGTGAGTCGAAGGTCGCTGCGGAACTCCATCGTGTCAGGCAGGCGAGCGAGAGACAAAGCGCCCTTGCCCTTTTCTTTACTTGCTCTGGCTTTGTCACAGACGGCGGCTTTGGGCCTGCGCCCTTCCGAGATGCCCGTCCGATGACCGACCGCTCGCTGCGCGAGGACGCCGACGGGACGCGCGGGGGAAAAGGATGAAGGAAGGAAAGGGAGAGGAGGGAGGGCGGCGGCGGCGGACGCGGCGGGTACAGCCGTCTGCAGGCAGTCCTTGCGCGCGCGCGGCTCCCGTCCTCGTCCGGGGTCTGCTGTCTGTCTGTCTGTCTGTCTGTCTGTCTGTCTGTCTGTCTGTCTGTCTGTCTGTCTGTTTGTCTCGGCTTGTCTGTCTGTCTGCTGTTTGTTTGTATGTTTCGCCTCGCAGGCCAGGTCTCGCCGACCACACTCGCTTATACGCACTCGCTGGCCTGTTTGTAGTCTATACACAAACCTGGGTAGCCTATTTATTGATGATCGACAGTGCAGTGAAGAAAAGAAGAGGACCTGCGTTACGAGGCCGCCGCGAGCACGCGCGGGCCACCTCGCCGAGCCTGTCTCGCTGCCTCGCCGAGCCGGGCGCGGGGCCGCGCGCGGGGCCGCTGCTGCGCCGCTGCCGTGTGGGGCGCGGGAGGGCGGGGAGGCGCGCGTGGACGGGGCGCGGCGGGAGGGAGCGAGGGAGGGCGGCGAAGGGGTTCTGGATCACCGTGCGCGCCTCGGGCCATCGCAGGGAAGCGCCGAGGCGGCGAGCTGGCGGGGCCGCGGGCGGTAGGCAACGCCTAGGGACCCCTACGCGGCACCCGCGCCCCGCTCAGCGCAGCTCACACTTCATAATAAAAATCGATCCATAGACACAGAGAGTCTCGTCTCGTCACTCTAGAAAGTAGAGCAGACTAGATAGACTAGCTGCAGAGCAGAGCAGGGAGCGGCGCTTTCTCTGTTCTCTCGCTTCCTTCTTCTCCATGTCCTTTGGCTATTGTATCTTCTTCAAGTTAGGCCAATCCTCGCTCCTGCCTGCCACTGATGACTGACTGACTGGCTGGCTGGCTGACCATGGTGACAGACTGACTGACATGCATGCCATGATGGCCGCATGCTGCGATTGGCGGCACCTGACCGTGATGAGATCTGCTGGTCGAGTTCCTCCTGTTCCCCCGCACAGACAATGACTGTGACGGCGAATGCACGGGGAGGAGAGGGAAGTCGGCCACACGAAGTGGTGCTATACTAGGCCTATAGTGTAGTATGCCAAGGTAAACCTGGGCCTAGTTGAGACCAGCGGCGAACGAGACCAGACTCAAAGAGCGAGCCGTGTTCTCGCCGGGCTACTCCGAGTGGCGACTCTGCTACGCTCCCTTCCTTCCCGCGCGAGTTGCCAGGTTGCGACAGGAAGGTGAGGTCGGCGGGACGCCGTGACGCAGACAGCCAAGCCAGCCGGGTCCAAATAGGCCGAAGAGGTGCTGATAGATAGGCCCAGAGCGACTCGAGCTGGCCGGCAGGCTGCACTCCCTGCGGCCTCCTCGTCCCCGTCGTCGCTGCAGGCCTCGGCGAGTTTGCGACCAGGCGAACGAAGCTTCGCAAGAGAGGCCGTTCGAGTGCGGCCGCGGAAATGGCCGCCATTGGCCCGAGCAGACGAGGGACGACATCAAAGTGGGCACGTGCTGGCTGGTCGAGGTGGCGCACGGACGATCGATCCGAGGAATTGCTCTAGAACCAGTTGTCGAGGTCGAGGTCGGTCAATGCACGAAATGAAAAAGGCGGCTGGCTCGTGGTCGCGCGCGCGAGAACCGCATCTGCCCGCTCCATCTGCTTTCGGCCGAACTCGAAGTTGCCCTTACCGCGATCGCGAGTAACGTTCGCGTCGCGGGATGAGAGTTCGCGTCGTAGGAGTTCTGAAGATTCTCTGCTAGCCCAAGGGACCAAGCAAGCATAGGACAATGCGTGCGTGCGTGCATGCGCGCGCGCGCGCGCGCGTGCGTGCATGCAGTTGTACTGACGGGTTTACGCTGAGAGCGCTGCGCGCGAGCGGTTTCCTGCCCAAGTGTCCCTAGCACGATGCAAAGATCCTGGGCCTCGAATCTCACAGTCAGAATGAGACGGGTTTCTTTTACTACGAAAAAAATGCGCCGAGACACGCGCGCGCTTCGTTGAAAAGTCAGCGTAGCGCATCGTGCACATCAGAATCGATGACTCTGTGCGAAAATTCATTCTTGATTGAGTGATTCGTCGAAGGCTTGACGATGAATAATCATCGACTGTAGAATCTTCTCTGGCATTGGCCTCGATCAGGCCCAGCGCAAAAACCTGACTTGTAAAGCAAATAAGTGAGCAAGTCTGCACTTTTCATGAGACAAGATGCGGACCCACTGTTGCAGGTCGAGTCACTCTATTTGGTTGCTTTGCCCAAATGCTATCGTTCGAAAATTGTGGTGAACCATAGCCCTGGCACTTGCTGTTTCAGGTTGAGTCATTCTGATCATTGACGGCCCAAACACTGTCATTTCGAAACGATGATGACCCATCGTGGCGTGGAGCCGACCCAATCATGTGTCAGAAAAACTCGTAACGCCATCTGAAGCAAATCTGCACAAATTTGATAGAGTCAGCTTTGTCAACGCCGACGACAAGCATTCATACGCCTATCGCTATGCGCACGATCCTTTCTATATAAATGCTAGTCTATTCCGTGAACGGTGGCAGCTCGTACAATCAACGAGAAAGGCCCAGCTTGCACAGAACTCGAAATGGTGACTTGCTGGTCAATAGTGGCGCCAAATAGCGCCCTCTTCCTCGCCACGGAAAAATAAACCTGTGAAACGATCCATGACTACAGGCCGGCCTACTACTATGAATTAATAGCGTTACGAAACGGGAGATGAAACGCTATGAAACGAACTTTCAATTTGTAGACTTTTGTCTTTTCACGCCGCCAGAACAAATCAGAAAATTCGCGCACGCGAGCACGCTCGAGCGCGTGCGCGCAACAGCGCACTGCCATGACAAAGCTGCTCAAACTTTCGCGTGCGGGCTACCGGGCGACAACCTGTCCAAGCAGCCAGCCCCTCGCGAGGTCTCAATTTCATGCAGACACGCGATAATGAGCCAGCCACACCTCACCCCTCCCGCAGGCGGACAACGTGCTTGCGCGGCCGATATGCAAGTGGATACACGTAAAAGTAAACAGAACAAAAGTCTGCGCAAGAGATGCGTACTCGCAGCGACAGACCGGGCGTAGGTCAAGGCGAGAGCACTCCCTCCTTTGTGCCAATGGCTCGGCTCTCACCTCCCGATGGCGGCCCAAGTAAATTGTCCCCTAATCTACTTGCTTGGAAACACACCTTACGCACCGCTCAACGTCTCCGCTGTCCCGTCGCGCAAAGGTGATCGCCGAGCAGAGTCAGAAAGCGCACCACACCCAGTGCTCTTTACGAGCAGTCCTGCTCATTTTGCGACCTTCTGCGCACTCGAGCAAAGGCGGTGGGAGTGCGTTTGGACAACTACACTTTCGACAATCAATTGCTCCGCATCGCTTTTTCTCCTTTTGTCTGCCTGCCTGCCTGCCTGCCTGCCTGCCTGCCTGCCTGCCTGCCTGCCCACCGGCCTAGCTGCCTGTCAGTGTCAATCTGCCAGCTTGGTTCTCGACCAAACGCGCTTCGCCAAGTTTTCTTCCCCTTTTCCTCAATTGCATTGACTTCTATAGCACCGCCTGCCGCGCCCTCGACGCGTGCCTGTGGCACGACCGACATTCTCACTCTTCGAGCTACACCCGAGGGACTGAACAGAAAGAAAACCTGGCAACAAGCCACTCTTTGGCTGCGGCGGAAGCAGATCTCGAATTCTCGATCGAATTCACCATGTCTGCCGCACGCCCCAAAGTTTCGCGCGGCATCTGGGCAAGTGTACGCAACAAGACGCTCAAGAAACGTAACAAGAAAATAGGCGGCGAAGATGACGATGCCGTGTGTCTCTCAACGCCCGAGGTCAAAATCCTTCTTGCGCGCTTGCGCGTTATCCTGGCTCACATCGAGAGCAATGCAACACAGAGCGAACTCACGCCGCTCTCTTCGACCGGCATCTCTGCCGAAGCCAAAGAAGCAGCTCAACGCTTGATTGACGCCCTCGTCAAGGACGACACCATTCATCTGGTAAAGTCTCTGCAGAGCATGAGCTGCGCTACCCTCGGCGCCGTCATCAAGCTGGTCTTCATGTCTTCGCCAGAGCCTCTCATCCCAGGCCGCGTCTGCACGCTCATTCTCGGAACCTGCGCAAAGTATGCCGAATATCTCGACGAAAAGGACGATGAAAAGGTGGAAGAAATCGGCGCCACATTGGAGCGCTTCTCTGCTTCCGCCAACTTTTCCATTCTAGAGGGCCTCTGTCAAAGCCTCAACCGAATGCCCATGCCAAACGATGAGCTCGCCTATGTCTTTGCCCCCCTCGTGCTCATGCCCAAGCTCGGCATGATTGTTGGTGAGGGTGCTGTCCCCAAGGACATTGACACCCATCTCGAAATGATCGCTGCTGCAGATGCCATGATCGAGGCCATGGAGTTTCTCATTTACAAGGCTGACACCCTCTTTGACAGCCGCTCACGAAAACGAGCACTCATTAAAAAGGGCTTTAGTGTTCGGCACGCAAGTGGCGAGGGCCTGGCTTCCGAGGAAGAAGACCCAGCTGCCCCTCTCGATGATCTCGAGGAAGACAATCTCCTTGGTATGGTCACCAAGGACGGGTCAAGCGAAGCTGACGCCGCTTCGCGCCCGAAGTTGATCAAGCCACAGTCTTCCACGCTATCCGGCCGCGACGGGGATGACGAACTCGACGACGACAACACCAACGATGAAGACAATGGCGATGATGGCGTCGACAATCTCGATGAGACGTGTGCGACCATCAGCACGGGCGCAGAGAATGCTCCAGACCCGAGCGCAACTTCTGCTCAAGTTGATACAGACAAGCCCACTGAGGCAAGCAATGACTCTACTGCAGAGGAGAAAATGACAGATACCGAGGCCAACGAGAGTGCGCACGGTGCTGCACATGCCATTCCGTGCAGCGAAGATGATCGCGACGACAAGGACGCGATTGACGGAAAGAACATGGACGGGGAACAGTCCCTTGCACAAGGCCAAGCAGAGCCTCACAGCGACTGCAATTCGGCTGGTATAACAACAGCCGTGCCTGCCTCCGCATGTTCGTCTGACCAGCAACAACAGACTGCGGCCGAGCACGATGCGCCGATCCAACATCATCAGCCCCCACCACCACCTTCGCGTATCAAGTGTGATGTTGAGGCGTTGCAGGAGCCGCACCTCGCTCAAGTTAAGTCGAGTCAAGATGTGTTGACAACTGACTGCGAGGACGAGAATGATGAGGAAAACGACCAAGACGAGGCCAGGAGCCTCCCGTCAGCACCCGAAGGCTCGCAAGCTTCCGAGTCTCATGGAAGATACATTATGCGAACGCTCTCATTAACCATGCCCCCAGCACTAAAACTTGCTGGCTCTACTGTCAATGCTCTTGATCTCCTTCCCTCCGCCGCAGCAGATGACAGTCTTGCAGCCGAGGTCGCAGTCGCTGCAGCCGTGAAGGAAGCTTCCGGGGGGCAGGAGCATCTCGACGCGGATAGTACCAGCGGCGACAGTAGCGACGAAGACTCCTTGTCACAGAGCACCAACGAAGCGAGCGACAGCGATCAAGAGAGCATCGTTGATGTCTTTGACAAGACAGAGGCAGGCGAACCAACCTGCGCTGGAAGCGGCGTCCGCGATCTGGACAGTCTCGGCCAGGAAGCCCCCGTCTTTACCGCCGTGGTCCTCTTTGATTATGAGCCCCACGAAGATGGCGAAATTGCTCTCATCCAAGGCGAGGTCGTTCAGGTTCTCGAAGTGGAAGAAGACGGCTGGTGGTATGGCCGCCTTGCCAACGGGGAAGTTGGTGTATTTCCAGGCGCCTACGTGCAGCGACGCATGCCTGGTGATGCTAGCGTATCTGAGGATGGCTCCTTCGCAGACGATGCGAGTGCCGCGGGCATCAGTCTCACGCCTCGAAGTGCAACCTCGAGCAGCTCGCGCACAGCCGTTCCTGTTGTCCACGGCAAAGATGCCGCAAGCGCGCTTACCTCGCTACTACAAACGTACAGCCGTCTTGCGCCCATCGTCGGGAGCATGGAGGGGACCATGCCTCCTCTGCCGACTGCACATCAAATTGGACCGGCCGTGCAACTGCTTCTCAACAAAGTGCTCGCTCGTCTTGAACAACTCGAGGCAGAGAACGCGGAACTTCGCGTGCAAGTTTGATTTGCACCAAAAATAAGGACCTCTCTATTATCCTACCTGGCACGCCCATCCATCGGTCATTATAAGCGTAATGTATTTGCAATCCAAATGATCTTTTATGCGTCTTCTTGTACGATAATCTTTGGTGCGTCTCCGCAGCGCAGCGCCAAGATTCATCCATCAGCACGTGAGTAGGATTATTGGACTTTTCCCTCAAGATTCGTGATTTTTTGTTGCGTCTCCACACCTTCCTCTCTAATCCATCCATCCAGATGATCTATGCAGGCATTCGTCCTCCTTTCCTTGAGATGAACGACTCGATGAGCTTCCTTCCACAAATCTTACCCCTTGCAAATAGACATAATATACCTATATACTAAAGCCTGCCTGATAGCTTGTATGAAACTTGAATTGATCAGAGGGATGGAGAAGGGAAAGGAATGCTGAACGAACTTCATCACATCTAATGAGTCAATCAATACACATCCTCTCTCCCTATTGATAGAAGAAGAAGAAAAAAGAATGAAAACTTCATCAACAGCTTATCGAGGCGATTCAAACAAAAGTCCCAGCCGGATTGATTCTTTGATAAATGATGACAGTAGATGTCGTACAACCTAATCGATACGCACGCATTCTCTCGATCCATGCACGCATCAATTGGAGCGGGTATATATGCTTCTAATCCTCAAACTTTTCTTCTATTTTCAAATATATTCCAAAATAAAATCTAAATCTTTAAAATTATAATAATTTTGATCATATAAATTCTTTTTATGACAGAAAGGGAATGGATCGTCAATATTGATCATATTTTTTTACGTTTGTGATTATATTTTGTCTAATGTATATCTTTTTGTAATTTAGATAATTGTATATTGTGTAAATTTTATTTGAGTATCTCAAAATAAAGAGAGCACTTTGTTAAGCAATTTGAAATGTTGAAGTGTGTTTGCGCCCGGTGAAGCCCGGTATAAGCGTAAAACGACTCATATACGCTAGGCGCGGGATGGATGGATGTGCTATGCATTTCTAAAGGCTTATATTTTTTCGTTAAAAGAAAAGAAACTCCCCGCGTCCTTGCACGGGGGGAGGCGGGAGCTAGCTGCCTCGCTCCTCGGTCTCGGACGTGTAGCGAAGGCCCGCGGTGGCTCGCTCTCGTGTGCGCTCGGAAAGTGGCCACTGCGCAAGAAAGAGAGAATTCACAAGAAAGATCCTTGATGGACGTCTTCGATTCGAACGAATCCTCTTCGCGCCGATGGCCGGCTTAGAGCGCGCGAGCCGACGCGCGGCCCCGTCGCCTGCACGCGGCTGGGCCGCCAACGCTCTTGCAGCCGTCTTAGACAGTCGTGCAAAAGAAGCGCGGTAGCAGATGTCACGGTCCGACAGGTATCCATCGAGTGATGAGTTATTGATTTATCTTACCTTGGAAAGAAAGAAAACAAAGGCCAGGACTTCCTCGCGCCATGATGAGGCTTGGACAATCTATACTTTATGGACGCAGTCGGGACTCGGGGGTCCGGCAGCTTATCTGACTCAGCATTCGTCCTGGGAGTCGTGCTCAACCCTTTATGGGGAATGCTTGCGCTTGAGTCTGTGCATTCCGAATACAATTGGCTGGCTGGTTTCTTCAAAAATTTTCAAGTCTTATCAGACGCAAATCGCAAGCATCGATCGCTGCTCTGTACCACGCATTCCGAATGGTCGCCCGTTTGTTGGCTCCATTAACTTAATTCTTTCTAGCACAACACCTCTACGTCAAGTCGGGCAGTGTGTAGTGTATTCTATTCTATCGATTGTACCGGACGTGATGGATAGAATATCTCTGTTCTCTGACAATAAATCACCCATCACCACCAACAACAATCCTTTCCTCAAAGAAAGAAAAGAATACAGAAACATGAAAGAATCTTTTGCTCATCGCAACACTTATCTTACAAGTACCGTTTTGGCCGGGCTTATGCTAACCACCTGTCCCGCCGTTTGTTGCTGTTGTGGCAATGACGAGGACGTGCTCGTCTCGGCACTTATTCAAAAAGTTGCCTTGCCAGGCGCTGTTGCTCTCTCGCGTATGACGGGGAGGACGTGCTGATGAGGTCCAAAATGTCGGTCTGATCGTCGTTTCTTCTTCTTGCAGAGTCTGCGCTTGGTTTCGCTGGTGTCTGACCGGCCGCAATTTTTGAGATCATCGCATCAAATTCCCGAGCCACGATGCGCGCGTCTCCCACTTCCTGAACAGGCGAGATCGACCAGTCAAGATGTTGCGTGACAAAAGGTGAGGTGAGTCCAGAGCGTTGTTGGTGTTTGGCAACGCTTGGCGCAACGGGCGTGTCCCAATGCAGCGACTCTTCCGAGGCAGGCGTTGGGCCTCGAACACTTGATTTTGAAGTCGAGCTTGACGTATTGCGATGCGAAGAACTGTTGGAATGTTTTTTGTTTGTCGTTGGTACCATCGTCGTTGTCATCGACGTCGTCGTCATTTGAAACGATGAGGAGGCTCCCGAATGGTCCGGAGAGAGGGACTTCCTGGCAGCAGAACCCGAGGAGGTGCTGATCGCAGAAAGCTCTTGCTCGATCTTTGCAATATCTGCGTCGATGCGTAAAACGGACTGGCCGGCACCAAGCGCTTCGTGGCGCTTATCCTTGAGTTTTAGGGCAATCCTTTCGAGAACGCGAACCTCCCAAGGCACACGCCCTTGACGCTGAGCTGAATCGTTATGTCGGCGTAACTCAGTTTGTGCCATGATTTCAGATGGACTCTCCTGGGTTTGACTTTGGGTTTGAAGCGGCTGCAGTTGCGTTGGCACAGTTGTCAAAGCGTCTTTTGTTTGTGTTTGTGTTTGTGTTTGCTTGGGCGTTTTCAGCTCGACTACTTTGATTTTGTCGCTCAAGGTGACCTGCTTGTCGCCTCCTGCCAGGCGCACGTGAACGCCGCACTCTGCTGCATACAGTGAAAGCACGTTGCGTTCGCGGCAAAGGAGCGAGTCGACCTTGCTTCTTGTCTTGCGGATGATTTGGGCTGCTTCGGCCCACGCTTCTTCATCGTCCTGAGCTCCTTTGCCACGTTGCCGTGCGGCATTGAATTCGCGTTCCGACACCCGCAAGCAGGCCGCCATAGCTGCGTGCACCTCTTCGATCTCCTCTACAAGCATCTGCACGCGCCCTTCGCGCTGTGCCTGCTCGGCCCGCGCAAGGCTATCGGCTGGGTCCACGGCGGCCATTGCTTCTTCTTCTTCTTCTTCTTCTTCTTCTTCTTCGCTGGCCGTTCACAAGTTTGTCCACGCCCACGGCACCCTTGCGCCGGAGATCAGCTGAAGTCCACGCGCAGCAACCTTTGCTCGTCTTGCGTGCGCTGTGCTCTCGGCCTGGCCCGCGCGCGATCGGGATTGCCTGTCTGTCTGCCTTCTCCTTGCCTGCCAACGGGCCTTGGGAAAAAAAGAAGAAGAAGTAAAAAAGAAAAAAAGAAAAAAAGAGAGGAAAAACAAAGAGAATCATGAAAGTGGTCCAAATAGGGCTGGTCGCGACCCGTTAGACCGATTTGCGGCGGCCTCGACGTCATCCATCAACTACCGGCTGCACGCAGGCTATTTCGCTCTTGTCCCGAGCATCGACGCGGGGAAACAAAGTCCGTCACCCACTCATCTACTTTCACCGATTCATCAACTTACCAATCGATCCATCCATCCAGCATGTTATATGTTGTTCGTGCTCTTGCGATTCGAGACTCGCGACATACCATACAAGACCGAGGTATACCAGGGGGAGAGGGGAAAGTGGGGGGCATACATAATAAATAAGACACGCGTGTCCGTCCGTCATTGTGCGCGTTCGCAACGACTCGAATCAAAAGGACGAAAAGTGAGAGATTTTCTTGCAAAAGTTGAACGATCGATCGATCGATCGATCGATCGATCGATCGATCGAACAGCCGGCCGCCTGGCTGGCTGGCTCGCTGGCTCGCTGGCTCGCTGGCTAGCTTGCTCGCTGGCTAGCTTGCCCGCTGTGCAGGGGTTATAGTGGTGCTTGGGTATATTCATTGCGCGTAGACACGGGCAGATAACGAGGTACTTGATCTCCTCACTGTCCATCAAATATGAAGCATCCAGCCTCGGAGGTTCTCAAGAACCTCGGCGGTACGCATGTCGGGACGCAACTCGTCCAGCCAGTCGCAGGAAGGAAGCACCGTCTACGACGAAATAGCATCGAAAGCGAGTTGACGGGATCTTCTGATGTAGCTCTTGCTGTACAACTAAAAAGCCAGAAAAGGCGTCTTCAAAGGCAAGGACCGGCCACAAGGGCCGGTATGCTCACGTCAAGCGTTCTCCTGCAAATCCCTGGAGCAGTTGACCGCTATGAAAAGCATCGGCAGCAGACAAGTGGGGCCAACCAGGCGTCCAGCAAGGACATCTCCGACGTGGTACATGTCATTCTTCGCTCAGACTTTGCTTCCCCAGCACCAAGGAGTAAAGCAGCTACACAGGGACAAGTGTCCTCACGTGACAAAAACCAGTTCCATGGCCAACTTGGGCCGACCACGAAACCACAAAACCCCTTGCCGCAGCAACCGTCGCTGCCAGCCACTGCCGAAGCAATCGAAACAGAGGCACAATCGCTCACGGGCCCGGAGACCGAGAGTAGTAACACTGCCAACTCAAAAGAAAAAAGTTGTCAGCAAAATTCCTCCGGGCAGATCGACGTCACCACCACGGCAAATCAACAAGAAGTTGATTCGCCGAAGAATAGTCAAGACGCCCGCGCTGACTCAGAGCAAACACTGGATTCACTTCTTTCTGCGGACATGGAATGCGTCGACTGGACGCATACCGAAGTTGCACGTCAGCAGCGTAAGACCGAACACATGCGTAAGTTCTCAATGTTACAATTGAGCGCAGGCAGCAGCAAGGATCTTGCCAGTAGTTCATCCTCCAATGCGGTTGACAGCGGCGAAACCCTCAACACCAAGAAAAAACGTGCTCTACGTCTCTTGCGCGTCATGAATCGTATGTATGGGGACAATGACACGCCTCTGCAAACTTTTCGATTCGATGATCGGAAACGATTTCCAGTCGTGGGCTATGCCGCACTCAGTGCATCAACGTCGACACTTTCCACTCTGAAAAAGGTCTTTTACAACCAAACGAAAAACAAACACGTTCTCGTCGGTGAAGATATTGTACTCGTCTGCTGCGACATCGTTGGGCGCACAGAGTCCCAGGTCGTCACTACCACTTTTGTCAAGTATCTTCTCTCCAAATTTGTCAATGGTCGCCAGGCGCGGCTTCGTAAAACCCTGGAGAACATCCTCACTGACTTTGAACTGGGCCTCTCAGGGGACAGAATTGAGACCGCAGAGTCCATCTATGCTCTCGTTGGTCTCTCTAAAATGGCGCAGTGCCAAGAAAACCAGCGCCATCTTGCCTGGGATCGACAGGTGAATGACGGAATTCTCAATGCAGTTCTCAATGTGTTGCAGCATCAAGAGCCAGATCTTGTCGTGCATCATCGCGAAAGTATCCAGTTTCACGCCTTGATCGCGCTTTGGTCGCTCGCGAGCTGCTCCTTTGTCCTCTGTTCGCGCTTCGGGACACTTCCCGTTGTTCCTGTGCTCACACGCTACCTGAGTGTGCTTCACGTTTATAAAGAGGAGATTTCCTGCGTTAGCAAGCACGTACGCTGCTGTCTCGGAGCGCTTGCAGCATTGTCGACAGACCAGAACACCCAGGCAGAGTTGTGGCCCGTCGCTGCCGCCGAGCTCACTTGGGCCCTGTCCACCTTCGGAATTGAACCTCAGACATGTGCTCTCGTTTTCCAAATTGTTCGCAACGGGTCGGTGGAGCTCCGCAAGTACCTCGAGTCAAATTTCGTGGCACCTAGACATGCCCAATATGACAGTCATTCAGAGGGTATAGAAAATCAAGAGCCCGGCGAAGATGAGCCCGCCTTTCGCCTCGTACTGGAAATGCTCGCGCAGAGCAGTGAGGTCCTCTCATCACAGAGTCGGTCCAAGCGTCGGATACTTGCGCACGCCGATGATATGCTCAGTGTCCTTGCCAATTGCTCTGCGATCATCCCAGTGATACCAGCTCCCTTTCTAGACTTTGTCTTTCAGTGCGCCGCATTGCAGTTAAGCGCAAAATTAGTCGACGCTGCCACAGAAGGTCACTTTGTGAGGTGTCTCCTCGTTGTACTCACCACAATGGCAAACAAACGAACAGACGATATCCGCGATAGGAGTTGCGCGGCTCTCGTTGAAATGTATGCCAAACCTCGCTATGTTCACAACGCCACCACCATTCAAATTCTCTCCCTCGAAATGCTTATCGACACCTTTGCCGGCGTCGACGAGGTCTGTGTGTCCCCCGCTTTGGTCGAGTGCACCTCAACGCTAATGTTAAAGGGACTTTGCCCTGCGGCCAGTCCATCGCCGGACGCAAGCGAGATGCAAAGTGCCATTGCATTCAATCTCGCTCGCTTGCGTTTCCGGAAAAGCCAGCGGCTTCTTGGATGCGAACTTCTCGAAAACGAGGTCATTGAAGCACTACTTGATGCCTTTACAGAGTACAAGGTGTCACAGCCCAAGCTAGCACTTCAAATCACAGCAGCGCTAGTCACAATCACAAGCTTTGCACGGCGCCTCGCAGACGATCGCAACCTTGGCAGGAATGTAAACCAATCCTTGGACAAGGTCACTGTGGTCCTAGACTGGTACGCGCGAGCGAATGACGATGCGACCACGCCATCCGATTGGCTTCGGGACACCAATGTTATTTCCAACTGCGCTTCTCTCGTTTGGAACCTCCGTGGATCGCGTCTCGCAACACCAACGCATTTTCGTCGCCTCGAGGTCATGTCCACCGCTTACTTTGCCAAGGACAAACCCGTGTGGGCTCTAACCAATGGAGCCATGTGCGCCTCATTGATTGATGTGTCGCAAAAAACCAAGCGCAAGAACTCAAGCGATAGGTCCGACATCGCTTCGTCTGGCGTGCCCGCAGAAGACGCTAATGATCGCGCCGCTGGGAACCCCGAACCGCAGTCGGAGTCCAGTGCCATTCCTTCGGACGGTTCCGCTGCGAGTGGCTCGAGTGCGTATAACAACAGTCGAGACGATGCTTCTGACCTCTTGGGCCCAGTGTCCTGTGCAAGCAAGTCAACTACGACTTCCAGCAAAGAATCTGGCGAGAGCTCTGGACCGTTGCAAACGACTTCCGATGTTTCTCTGTTTGAAGCGTTTGCACAGAACCTGAGTATCCAGCTCAAGCAATGTGCCACGCTCGCGCGGCACCTGCAGCAATACAAGCAGCAGCAACCCGAACGAGAGCACAAACAGCTGCAAGCGGAGAGCACAGCTACGGCAGGTTCTGCAACGCGAGCGGGTTCTACCTCAACATCGAGCTTTTCATCGTCCTCGAGACAGATCGGAGCCTCCAAAGCATCATCATCATCGTCATCATCATCATCATCATCACCACCACAGAAAAACGTAAATTCGTCCCAGGCCATGAGCCTCGAGCTTCCCGAAAGTGTGCCGCCCCTTCCGCATGGCGCGACGAGGATGCTTCAAACAACAGAAAAGCTCATACGCTCGTTTGGACTTGCTTTCCAGGACGATGAAGATGATAGTAGTCGTCGCTTACTCGAGACAATCCAAGGAAGACATCAAGAAGAATCGAAAGAGGAGCTAATGGCCCGACTCGCTGCAAATAAACGAAGAGCTGACGACAAGGATATCCGCCAACACATTGCGAAAACTCGCCACGATGTCTCCAAGCCTTCAGAATTGACAATTATTCAAGAGCTCTATCTTGATCGCGTCACGGCCACGCTCTCCATCACAGAGACTCTGCTTGATGAGCTGCCCTCAGAGGTCCTGGACGTTGTGATTCGTCTCATCCGAGCTGACGCGCTTCAGGCACTTTGCACGCTCAGCGCCAAAGACTGTAATTGCGCGGCAGACCACGTTCGGCTTGCGAGTGCAAAAATTCTGTGGCGTCTGGGCTCGCACTTTGTGCAGCAATCCGATTCGCGAAAACCATGTTCAGACTGGCAAGCACTTGCCCCACGTATGATCGAGCTGACTGGCGCGTGCCTTCGTAATGCGGCGGCCGTGATAACGTCACGCGTTGAAGTCCCCGCAGCGACACCCTCAGACTTTGTTGCGCAGGTGACGTCCATGGCGCTGAGCGTCCTCACAGCAATTCGTGCGGACCTGGCGCCCAGAGTGGATACATCGAGAGAAGGAAACGAGCACACGGGAATTTGGCGAGCCATCGTCGACGCAAAAGTACACAACGCCGTACTCGACATGTTCATATGTCTTTGCAGCGACGAGTCTGTCGGTTCCTCTTTTGCCGATCATGGCATCGATTGCGATCGCGACCAAGGGGCAGAGCAGACGATCCCCAAAGATGCAGAAAGGGCCCGCCTCTTGGGCTGCCTCCTCATCCTCTCCGAGAACCCGAGCCTTCAGTTGCGGCTCGCCCGGCGGGAGCGAGCAATCGAGCTGCTTTATCGCATCGCGAAAGACCGCCCCGCGAACTTTTCTCCAAATGGCATACCTTCGTGCAGAGAAACGTGCGCAGAGCTTGCAGGTAACACTCTTCTCAATCTCAAGGCTAATCAGGGCAATCTCACTGCATTCTACATGGTCGAGCTTTCCATCCCAGCTCTTCGGAGCAAGCTCAAGGTCTGGTCCGACGAGCGACATGCACACAAACCTCGCAAAGGGATGCCAGCGCATACACCTCTGGACCCGAGCTGCGCCAGCGACATCACGCTTGGCGCGAGAGTACCGCGACGACTCGATTCTTCCGACCAGGTTCACGCAGAGCCTCTCGCGCGTCGAAGCGCAACGCAGTGGTTCGTGCGGGTCCACGAAAAAGCAGGGCCACTCGGCGTTGCACATCTCTTTGCGGGGCGAAAGACAAACATGTCCGACGAAGATCTTCTTCCTGCACCCAAGGCAAAGACCGCAACAGAACGCCTCAGCGCCAAGGCCATCTTGCTACGTGGCATGACGCGACAGCCGACGCCACCGCCGATCGCAAACTTTTACCCCGAACACAACCTCAATCCCCACGCCTTTTTGTGCCCCACAACGGGTCTCGTTCTCGAGATTCCGCTGGAACTCGTCTTCACACGCGAGTCCAAATCGGGGTATAATGCTCCCCTTCCATCATTGCGGACGTCTCAAAGCAACATGACTTCCATCGCTCGTTTCCTGCAGGCATCAAGCATGAGCATTACCCTCGAAGACGACGACGAATGGGATTTGGAAGACTCGGTCTTTGGTCCGCGAGCAGACGCAAAGCTGGACGCTGGGCGTTTTTGGAATACCGAGGGGGTCCTGCAGGCTGCCATAAACTGGGACTTGACCATGTGCATGCGCAAACCTAGCTTTGTTCGGGCCATCAGCTCACAATATTCCAAGGCAGACCTCGTCACCGCGGTCAGCTATGTGGAAAACAACTACACCTTTATCGGCATGGCTTTCCTGTACTACACGAGCACAGAGCGCGTGGAGGTTCGTTCACTCGTGGACGCCACCTACAACATTTTTTGCCTCTCGCGAAACCAGTACTGGCAGTTTCTGGAGGACAACAGTCTTCTCGAAGTAGGCTCGCATCTGACCATCTCGGACTTTGACGACATTTTCGCCCGCGTCACAAGCGAGTTTGGAGCAGTTTCACGCCAAGAACTCCGCGTTTCCCAGCAGTCGGCCGTCTTCCTACACGGCAAACGAGGCGCGCCAATGTGCCGCTACCAGTTTGTGGAGCTGATTTTCCTTCTTGCTGATGCACTCTTTGTTCGCGCGCCCCCGAGTCACCCCCAGCGCGTGAAAATGCTCTGCCGCGCAGTTCTCATTCTTGTTGATTGCTGCTTCAAGCAGGTCGCCGAGATTGACTCCCTCAACTCCGATCTCTTTCGTCACAACAGCCTCTACCGGGTCAGCATCCATAACGTGTTCCAGCGTAGCGCGCGCGCCTTGCGCGAGCACGTCTTTAATCGCTTTGCAGGAACCGCATCTGGGTCGGCAATGTGGGGAGGCGCGCGAGGAATACGCATGAGTCTCGTCGATTGGAACGATCTCATTGACCAGCTCGGTTTGCTACAGTTTGATGGGCTCTCCAACGCGGACTGCAACATTGTCTTTCAGTTGTCTATCCTCACAGTGGTCGATCTCGTTCAGAGCTGGGAAAAGGCATGCTCCCTTACCTTTGTGTCCTTTCTCGAGGCGCTTGCCCGTCTCGCGCTCTACCTTCCTCTCCCAACGCGGGCTGAGCTCGCGGCGCACGGTGTGACATCCATTGCTGCGTATTATGACCTGTACCACGCTGCAGATCTGTGGACGCTTCTGGAAGAGAATCTCAATTCACGGCATCACGCTTTCCACGACTGGCTCGTTGACCATGGCGGGCAGTATGCGCTGCGGCATCGTCGCCGGAGTTCGTGCGTCCGTGATGACGACGCGCCTCGAATTACGGATCTCGCGCAACGCTTGCAAGGGGCAACGAAGATGGCCGCAGAAGCCGACGTGCAGCATACAGTATCGTCTGAAAGCAACGATAGCCTCGGCAAGGGGGCATTTAACGGGTTGTCGACGCTTTACCAAGAAGGGACGCTCTCGTCAATGATTGAGCCCGAGCAAGCTCAGGCGGTCGTGGACCTTTTCCTCGCTGTGGACTTTTTCAAGTCCAAGCGTGAGCTGCGCAGCATGTGTTGGACTCAGCGCCTAACGCCTCTCCACGAGTCGCAGACAAGCTTTGACGTCCTCGTTGCTCTTTCGTTACACCTTGAGGATATTCAGAGTCAGCCCAAGATCCGAGTGGTTGACGGACTTCGAGCCCAGGGGCGTGAAATGCGCGAACCCTTGATTCGCATTGTGGAAGGCGTCGAATGCGATATAGCAAATACTCCCTTCCCAAAACTGAACGCGAACTTGCGCCGAGACTATCTCGTCACCGCGCACACCGCTTGCGATGCAATTCGCAAGGACCTCGAAGACTCGAAATGGGCCGAACACCTCGAGACGGTCAATATGATGCCAATGCCGCCAGTCAGACTTTGTGGACATCAGCTTGAGGGTGAGCAAATCAAAATCAATATAGGTCTGCCTCGATCCAGCGAGCAGGTGCGAATGATGATCAACGAAGCGGACGCGATCACGCTGAAGAGGCTCTGCTCTCGTCGTTTCGAAGAGCAAGCTTGTCGAATGCTGTATCGTGCCTGGAAGCTCCGCAATCCGCTCGAAGAGAGTGCTCAGATAGGGGTTCAATTTGAAGACCTCTCCCTCGACGAACGGCGCTCTTACATTCGCACAGTGCACATTGCAGTTCTTGTCTACGCTGATCACCTCCAGAGGTACTGGCAATACCGCTCGCAAGATGGCGGGGCCTCGGGCTCAAGTTCCCCTGCCCCTCGTAAATCGAGCTTGAAGAGAATGTTGCGTCCATCGCGCGGGGTGTCTGTCAGTTTTGCAAAGTGAAAGATTGAGTCACCATGCGCATGCCACGATACCAAGCGCAAAGACGCCCATATCGCAAAGGCTTTGCTGGAAAATGTCTGTTCTGATGACCAGCAAGTTTTTTTTTTTTAAACCTGAAACTTTATAGTACAGCCCAAAATCCATGAGAGACACAGGACTTTATATTTTTACTTGCAGAAACATCACTTTCAATCATGGCCAAGGAGTCTTGGCATTGAGACTGATTTCCGCCAGCTGAGCGCGCGGTACGCGAACAGGGAGACCTCCATGTTTGGCGCCCTGTCGCTTCAGAAAAGCCTTGAGATTTGCATGCTCTGCACGAAGATTTTCCAGATCGCGCATTGTAGAGCGCGTCTCACGGACCTCGGCTCGCGCCTGCGCGAGCGATTTCCGGAGAAAGCGTACATTGCGCTCCAGAGATCCAATGTACTCTTCATCAAGCTTTTCCACCCGACGACTCGATGCTGGTGGCGAGGCAAGCGATGACAAAAACGAGGAACCATCCGCCTTTTTCGAGGCGACTGGGCTTTGCCCGTTTACAGCTTTGTCAGTAGCCTCTCGCGGTTTGTCAGCCTTCGCTCGCAGAGATGCAAGTCTACCCAAAAGTCCCTTGGCGACGTGGCGAGCTTCTTCGGAATGAAGTTCCTCTGGATCTGGCGTGGCCACTGCCAACCATCGAGTAATGGTCTCCGGGTCAACTCGAGGTGGAGGAGGAGCCATGGCCGCGGCGGCCAACTTCGCACGAAGTTCTTCAACTTGACATCGCAAAGCGTTCAGCGCCTGATCTTTTTCGGACAAATGCGTTCGTGCGGCAGCCTCGCGCTCATTCGCCTGTTCATGGACCAGACGATGGTCTGCTCTGCTTTTGGCGAGTTGGGCTTCGAGATTCGCCATTGCGGCGCGTAAATGCTCCAACTCTTCGACCGAAACAAAGCCTGGACTTCTAGCCCTACTGGGATCCGTAGGTGTCTCACTCAAGAGCTGAGCGTTTTCGTCTTCGAGCTCGCGAATACGCAAGAGATGTTTCTCTCTCTCCGATCGAAGTGCTCCGAGCTGACGACGAGCGTGCTGGAGGTCCTCCATCTTCCGAGAGAAGATAATCTCATCACGCTCGAGGTCTGCGCGCGCTTCGCCAAGCTCGCTCCGAAGATCGTCGATACGAGCGTTGCATTCTGCATGGTTTGGATGCACGGGTTCCGCCAAGGCCCGTTCCATGGACGCGACCTGTTCGAGAAGTGAAAGACGTTCCTGTTCCCATTCTCTCTCGCGGGACTCGAGCGCTTGCAGGCGTGAGGCAATGATTGCCGCTGAGCGCTCACCGGCCTGTTGCCGCGCAGCGTCATTGGGCCAATCCTTTGCTTCGCGTTCTGACGCAAATGCCCTCCCAGCTCCTGGAAAATTGACATCATACATCGCGTTACGCAGGTATTTTTGGTGTCCAGACGTCGTCTCTGGAACTCTTTCTCTTTCGTCTGCATCGATGTGGTCGTCGGCGCCGTCTTCGTCATCGGGAGCACCTCTAATATCATCATCATCGTCATCATCCGACGACGAGACAATATCGTTGAGAATTGGGAGATTTTTGATGTTGCGAGCTCGATTGGCGTATTTCAGCGTATTGAGCGTCTCGGCAAGGTTCTCGTCAGCAGGGCTGATGCAAGCAATAAAAAGAGTGCGCGAGTTTCCGCCGAGACAGTCGCGGAGAAGGCGGGTAAGCTTTGATTGCCGGTAGGGTACGTGAACGCGCGATTGACGTGTCTCACTACCAAGCGTGCTAATGACGTTACCCAGTGCCAGAAGTCCCTGGTTGATTTGGATTGACTCCTGGAAGCGCTCGCCCACCGCCCCGGTGCGCTTGTTGCGCTCGCTGCCGGCGAGATCAACGAGGTGAATCTTTGCCGTGCGACGACGTTGTGTGCGTACGTCTCGCTGTTCAATAAGCATCGTGAATATTGCGTGCGATCGCGATGATGTCGCATTCATCTGAGTGGACCCAGTGGTGCGACGCTGGGCTCCAAGACGCAGCTGGCGAAGCACATCGTCCACATTACTCACGGTGACCTCGGTTGCGCCTTGGACAATCACATTTCCGTCGCCGCCGTCGCGAATGTTTAGATCTCGCTTCCCTCGGCCTTGGGGAACGTGAGTTGCTAAAAGGTCACAAACGCTTTCGTTGTAGACCTCGAGGTAGCTTACGCGAATTGCGACCTCGATATAGTCCGCCATGTCGAGAACTCGGTCAAAGACGGAGACACAGATGCGAGGCACTACACCAAGCGAAGAGAGATTGCCTTGGCCATCAATCTTGCCTCCGTCTTCCGAAGAAGGGCTTGGACGTCCTGCTCCAAGCAAGTTCGCTGCGAGAATGTCCTCTTCGGACCCCATTCCCATTGTGTAGGTCTTGCCAGAGCCTGTCTGGCCGTATGCGAGAACTGAAGCATTGTAGCCAAGAAAGCAGCCGTCGATGAGTTCCTGCACGCAATCTTTGTAAATATTCTCTTGCGTTGCCTTTGGCCCAAAGGCCATGTCAAAGGTGAAGGCGCGGTCCTTTCCCAATAGGACCTGCTGTCCCCCGAGCACCCGAGCACATTTGACACAGCCGCGAGCACGTTCTGCTCGAGCGATTGGGCGAAGTCGTACAGCAACCCGCACAGCTTGCATGACGCTAGCGGGCTCGCTCACTGCCGGCAGGTCTTTGTTACTAATAATGTTGTGTGAAGATGGGCTTGCACGCTTCTCGCGTTTTCTACCGGATGTGCTGCTGATGCTGCTGGTGCTGCTGCTACTGCTTCGAGTTGTTCGCGTCCCATCGTGGGACCCGGTCGGGCTTGACGAGTTCCCTCGCCTTCCTCGCGGTCTCTGCCGGCGGCGACGGACTTCCTTTGCGTCGTCGCCCAAGTCGTCGTCCGTTCGAGTCCAGGCCCGCGCCCGTTGAGATGCCGCCTCGGCGCCGCCGACCCGGCTTCGAGGCGACGGGGTCCTCGGCACGAGGCCTCGCCCCTCGCGGCGCGCGCGCAGCGTCTGCTCGCCGAGGCGCGGCATCGCGGGCCGGGCCCCAGTCGCTCGTTTGGCTAGCTTGCTAGCTTGCTAGCGTGCTAGCTTGGCTTGCTGGGGTGCGCGGCGCGCGAGGTTCTGCTCCAACTGGTGCTCCAACTGGCTAGGACGATCGATGTCTGTCTGCCTGCCTGTCTGTAGTATGCTGTATGTCTGTCTCCCGGGCAGGCAGCCTCTCCTCTCTCCTGTGACCGGCCAAGCAAAAGCCATCAAGCAATCAACCATGGCAAGCAATCCGTCAATCAAGCAATCAATCAATCAAGCAATCAAGCAATCAATCAGTCAATCAATCAATCAATCAATCAATCAATCAATCAATCAATCAACCATCCAGTTGCCAGCATCCAGGCATGTCACGAAGCTGCGAGGCCCGCCAAGTTTTTTGGAGGTCACCTCGGGTCAACAAGTCCAACAAGTTCGACTGACTCGTGCAGACCCGGACCCCGGGCGAGGAGGGCCCGTGCGCAGGAGCTAGCGACTCGGAGCGAGCTGCGCCAAGCCGGTGGCGGCAGGCAGGCAGAGAGGCAGGCAAAAGCCAGGCGAGCAGGACGCCAAAGGGCGAGGGGGGAGAGGGGAGCGAGGGGAGGACGGCGCAGGCGAGCGCGCGAGCGAGCGAGCAAGCAAGCAAGCAAGCAAGCGACTTTGAAGTTAGTAGGCAACTTGCAAGCAAGCAGGCAAGCAGGCAAGCAAGCTAGCTCGGCGGGGTCTCAGGCTGGCCTCCAGGCGGGCGGGAGCGGCGCGACCGCGCGCGGGGAAAAGGAAACAGGCAAGGGAAGGATGACGGCAACCACGCGCCTCGGCGTGCTCGCGGCCGCCACGGCCTTCGCAGTTCACACCGAAAAGGTGCAGGTGGAGACGCTCGTCTCTGCGGTGCAAATGACCTTGTGGCTCATGTTAGGCCTCTTGTCATTTCTCATTGTCAAGCAAAATGCCATCTTGTACATTCCGCACCCAGACCCAAGCATGTCACGCGCGCCAGACGTGACGCCATTGGCATATGGCGACATGCCATACGAGGACGTGGAAATCGTGACTGAAGACGGCGTGCGCATTCATTCGTGGCTCATCTTGCAATCTGCGCAGGATCCTGCGGCGAATCGCGCGTGCAATACACTCATCTACTTTCACGGAAACGCTGGCAATGTGGCGAACCGGCTACCCTTTTATGCATCACTTCACGAAGAGCTGAAAGTCAACATCCTCGCGGTGGACTACCGGGGTTTTGGGAGCTCCCAGGGAGAGCCCTCGGAGCCAGGGCTCAAGGAGGATGCGCGCGCGGTTGCTAGATTTGCCGCCGACTGTAAGCACATAGATCCTGACCGGGTTTTCATCTTTGGCCGCTCGCTGGGTGGCGCGGTGGCCATCGATCTGCTCGCTTCTGCAGATTGTGGCGTCAATGTCAGGGGACTGGTTGTGGAGAACACCTTCCTCTCCCTTGCCGAAATGGCCATGGTCGTCTACCCCTTTCTCAAGCCGCTGCGGCCATTCTTGCGACCACCGTTTCTTCGCAACGAATGGCGATCGCGCGATTGCATTGCAAGAATCCCGTGCCCGATCCTCTTTATTTCTGGCGGACAAGACGAGCTTATTCCGCCGGAGCAGATGCGTCAGCTTTTTAGACTGAGCCGACGTGTGCCAGGGACGCAATTTCGTCTTGTTCCCAATGGAGGTCACAACGATACTCCGCTTCACGGGGGCAAAGAGTATACGGCCACGATCGGAAACTTCTTTGAAGATGTTATTTCCGATCGCTTTGTGCAGGAGCACCATGCTGGCGCGCGGCGGGATACGGGCGCCTCTGTGGACTCGATTTTGTCCGAACCTGACGACTTTCACCATCACATTTTCTCCTGACCAGGGACCTTGCCAGGTGTTAGCTCTTCCTTTGCTTGCATATGCCGTTCCAAGATTCAAACGAACAAGAGAATGGCGTGGCAGTCGTTTTCTTGATGGACGAACAGGTTGAAACCCTCGAAAACGGAAAAAGAAGAAGAAAAGGATGGACATTTACTGTTACTACGTGAGCACAACCTTTCTTTTGTTTGTAGTATCAAAAGGTATGTGAAGGTCATCGTCCAGCGAGCGTAGCAATGCATCTCTAGCTACTGTAAGCCGTGTTGGCTGTCATGTGTGCAGTGTACGTTTGCAAACCTGACCTGACCTGGCGTCTCCTACTCGTGTCGCAATTGTCCCAAATGCAGAGGACGTACAGACGATCACGCGCTATAGCTTACAACTTTGTGCACTCGACCCTACCATGGTACTATACATGATGCCTCTAAACCCCTTTCTTTCCCAACCCCCACCCCCTCCCCCCCCGCCCCCCCCCCCAAAAAAAATTGACCAGACTCAAGTGGACTAGACCGGGCCTAGAGCCCATAACTGAGAAAATGAACGATTATCCGTGCATCACTCGACTCGACCCTGGAAATCACGAGAGTTTTAAGAAGAAAAGAAAAAATGCTGAGGTTGGTGGGGTTGGTCTCTGGAAGCAATTACATGCATGATCCCATCATCTCCTACAGCTGGCTGATAAGGAATGGAATCGCGGAAAAGGTGGACAGGCCAAGAAGGACCACTGCCACACTCGAACTTACTCTGTACGTTTTCTCAAGATTGCGGGCTTGCAGTTGCTTGTCGCGCGCGATATCTTTCAGGTCCGATACACGAACGCAGATGCGCCCAATATTTCCAGGGGGTGACCAATAGGGTATGTCGCGCTCTTCGAGCACTTTCCGAATGAACTCCCGGAGGACTGGACCCTTACGACCGCTTCGTCGGTCGCCTTGACCCTTGCCGGTGACAATCGTAAAAACCCTGTCTACACCTTCACTTGGTGTCGTAAAGAGAAGGTCGTCATTACCCTTTTCATTTCGGCGCTTCTGCTCTTGCTCAAAGAGACGCTCGTGCTCTAGCTGGGCATTTGCGATCGCATCGAAATAAGCCATGACTGCAATCTTCGCCTTGGCCCGAGAGCATTTGTGCAAGTCCAGCTTGTCCGAAAAGATAGTTGGGCCGTCCACGCGCGGGCCCAAAACGCCATCTCGCAAAAGATTGCGGCCATCAATGAACTCGCGATCTGTAGGCACCAGGTTGGGATGTTCAATGCGCAAAAGATCAGCTCCGTATGTACTGTCCACAAAGGCCTCAGCAATGAGGTTGGCCGTGCCATCGTCGGTTCTGATGCCGCGCGCCTTCATGTCTGTGTACAGCGCGTGCACCTTGTCGATCTCGTTCATGCTCACGTAGGCATGAAGGACAAGGTTGTACATGAAAGAGGTTGGTGCTGGCCAGTACAAACCCTCGGGCTCTCCACGGGGCGGTGGCGCGAGTGATCCTGGCGCAAGGCGCGGGCGGCGGCTCGCCGAAGCTGTTTGGTCCGGATTCTGACCAACCGCAGCTGGGCCATAGAGTGCCGGGTCCTCGACGATCCCCGTCGCGGAGAAGCCCTGAAACTTATTCAACAGCCACTCCATCGTTGGCTGCTTGTAATTTGCACCAGGCTCCCACGGCATGCGATGGTTCATGTTCGCAAGGATCTGCTCAGCACGGGCGAGGTCGCCATTGACGCAGTGCATAGATAGAATGCTACCAACCACAAAGGTGTGCGGTGGCAGACGATTCCGTTGCAAGGTTTCGAGCACGGTGTTCACGCCCTCGAGGTCGCCCATCTTCCCGTGCGCATGAATAACCCACATCCACATGGTCGGCGAAGGAGTGACGCCGTTTTGCTTTGCCTGCTGGAAAAGCTCGATTACGTGTTGCAAAAGTGAGGGGTCCTTGTAGCGGTCGAATTGGCCCACAAAGAGCCGCATGCAGCGCCGATATACCTTTTCGAGCAAGGGACTACTGCCCAACGCGTCGACAGACAAAAGGTCTTGCAACATGAGTGCCGTTGGAATCGCATCTTTATCCGTAGGAAGATTGTGTCCTATTTGGCAACACAATTTGTGCATGGTGAGGAGCATTTGAATGTAGTCTGGAGGCGCCGCGGCAGAGGGGCGGACCTTATCTGACATGAAGAAAATAAGTTCCTGGGCTCGCCCCCACCAGCTGACCAGCATAAGGGCCTCAAAGAGAATGGGTAAGGGGAAGTCCGACACAACACCGGGAAAGACCTTGGCGGCGAGTTGACCATCAGATATTCTATTTCCTTCCTCGATCGCTCCAGGGACGGCCGCGTGCATCTCCTTGACAGTCTCAAGGAGCAGCGTGAGCTCTTGTGGCAGGAAACGTTTGTGGTCTGGGGTATCCTGAAGAGCCGCGCGCGATTGAATGGCGGAATAGAGGCTTCGCGCGTTGTGGGATGCTGTCGCAAATAGTTGCTGCTGGCTGCTGGCAATGATCTCCTCGCAAAGGTGCATGAACTCCTGGCTCTGAAGTTTGTTTTCATCTCGTTCAGGTCGGGATCGGGCTGTTCTCCAGCCGGAGCTCCCGGTGGCCGCCGTTGACGAAGCCGCAGCAGAGGATGCAGCATTCAGGCGTCCAAGGAGGCCTTGACGTCCACCTTGCGAGGATGACTTGGCCCTTTCTTTCGCCTTGAGAGCTGCATCGCGGCTAGCCATAATCGACTTCACATCGTGCGAGGCTTGCGCGTTGGCAGTTTCGTGAGCAACGTCTGCGGCGCTCTTTCCAGGCCTCGATGTGCTGTGGCCAAGATGTTGTGGTGGCAAAGGTGGAGCGGTAGACGACTCTGGCTCATCTTGGCGCAGGTGAGAGTGCACAGGGAGGGGCGCGCTTCGGCGTTTTGCCGCCGACTTTCGTGTTGCGCCGCCTTGCGTGACGCGGGAGGACCTGCCGCCGGTTCGCGAATGAAATCTAGGTTTCGGCAGAGAAACTTTCCCCGATTGCGCTCCATCGCCGTCGGGGATCAGCCAATGTTTGGTGTCAACCTTGCGCGCCGTGGAACTCCTCCCAGGGACGGCCCTAGGCTCCGGGATTTCTTGCTGGTTCGTTCTCTTCGCTGCAGGCTGGCGAACATGGCGCTGCTGGCGTCGCTGACGAGCACTCTGCAGCGGCGAAGCGCTCCTCGTATGCCGCTCAACGTGCTTTCGGGTCGACAGCTGCCGGACCTGCTGCCCTCGGCTCCACCACGCTTGTAGTAGCAGCTGGTGCGGCCTCTCCAGTTGCTGGTGCTGCTGGTGCTGCTGGCACCAAGGCTGAAGACGCAGCCGCGAGTTGACGGGTTCGAGGAGCTGCCGCGCCTGCAGTCGTAGCCGCGCGGCGCTCCTTGCGCGGCCCAGCATGGTCCTGCGCCCACGAGGCCCGCGGCATCAGCCGCTCAAAGCGGGTCTGGTCTGGTCTGGTCTGCCTGTCTGCCTGCGACTCTGAGTCCGCGACTCGCGGCCTCCCTCCCTCCTTGCCCTCTTCCCTGCCAGTGCCTGCGTGCCAGTGCTTGCCAGAGGTCCTCCTCTGCGTAGTGCAGAGGACTAGTGCAGAACTAGTGCCAAGCGTCACCGTGCCGCCGGCGTGGCTAGCGAGCGGGCAGCCCTACGCGGCGGACGTAGACTTTGATGATCTGCAGCTGATGCCGATGGTGCACTCGTCCTTTACCATGATGCTGCAGCTGCAGGCATCGATGATGTAGCTGCAGACTTCAGAAACCTAAAAAATGCGAGCCACCGTCGCATCAACGAGCTCGCCGCTCGGGCGCGACGGGAGAGATGGCGAGCGGCGGGGCCAGCGAAGGCATGGCGACAGCCGAACCCGCTTGCCGCGCGCGACGCAAGAGGTCGCGGTTGAGCGCTTGCTCGGTCGCAGACATGGTGCCAGCGCCGCGAAGCTCGCGAGCGCGCGC
This sequence comes from Aurantiochytrium sp. KH105, assembly GCA_003116975.1. Taxonomy (NCBI): domain Eukaryota; class Bigyra; order Thraustochytrida; family Thraustochytriidae; genus Aurantiochytrium; species Aurantiochytrium sp. KH105. The sequence continues at coordinate 626,954 of BGKB01000010.1, forward strand.
GAGAAAGTCTTGGCGCGCCTGCTGCACGAGGTCGTCCTTGTAGCGAAGCTGGGCCTGACGCTTCTGCGCGGCAGCGCGTTGATGCTCCCGCTGAAGACGCTCAAAATTGGCGATGAGCACTCGTCCCTGCGCATAGCGCTCCTTGTTTGCGGCTTCCCATGTCTCCTCGCGCACGCGAATTTGATCTTGCAGACTGGAAAGGATCTCGGCCTTTCGGCGACGCTGGGCTGCAGCGGCCGCTGCTGCTTTGGCGTCCTGGGCAGCCTCAAAATCGGCGCGTTCGCGTTTCGCTCGCTCTTCATCAGCGCGCTGCCGCTCCTCCACAGAGGCTTGAGTTTGGAGGCCGATCTCCACGAGTCTGCGCTGCTTTGCTTCCATGTCGGCGAGCTCCTTTTGTCTTTGCGCGTCCTTTGCAGCCATCATTGCTTCAAAGTCTCGGTTTGCCTTCACCTCGGCTTCGATGGCCCGTTTCCTCGCCTGCTCTCGCGCCACGGCTTGCCGCTCTCGTTCGGCCGACACAATTGCTTGCTCTTGCGCTAGTTTCTGCTTGCGAGCAAGGGCTGCCTCGCAATCGCGTCGAATCTCAGCTTTGATGCGCGCCACTTCCTTTTGCTCTTGCGCTAGCTTTCGCGCGTGCCGATCGCGTCTCTTGTTTTCAAACTCTTTCTCTTGCTGCAGTCGTTTCGCGATAGCCGCGGCAAACTCGAGCTTTTGCTCTGCCTTCAGGCGTCGGGTCTCCTTTTCGTGGGCGCGAATCTGCGCTCGTAGCGCCTCGCCCTCTGCAATACGTTTCTCATTCGCAATGTTCTTGGCCACCTGGGCGGCCCTGTTCTGATCGTCCAACGCCTCGCGATGCTCTCGTCGTCGGCATTCCTCCGCTCGACGCATGCTCTCGTGATCTCTGGCCTCTTCGAAAGCGTTGAAGTGGACGACGGCCGCCCAATCGCGATTTTCTGGAGCAAGCGCGGCGCGCTGCGCCAGGAATGCTTTGGTTTCGCGTCCACGCTTGAGTCGAGCCATGTTTCTGGCATTAGCCTCGTCTCCGTAGGCTTCTCTCGGTTGACGAATGTGAGACTTTGCACGAGTCAACTCACGACGAGCATCAATTCTTGCGCGTGCCTTTCGTATTCTCCCCGACGCGATCTCCTTACGCTCCTGGAAATCTGTATATTGCTCTTGCTTGGCCAAAGATGAGGCCGCCGCTTTAGCCGCAAGCCTGCGAACCGCTGTCTCGGAAAGCATTGGCTTCTGGACCGAAGGCGAGGCCTCGTGGTGATGGTGGCAGTGGATAAATGAGTAAAAGGTCTCGGAGCAAGGGTTTTGCCTTGCAAAACCGAGCTGCCGAGCTCTTTGCGTCCAAGTCAGATGCGGGCGCGCCTCGCGTTGCGTCACCTCCCAATCCTTTGCACCAGGCGTCGAAAATGCCGAGCTCCTGCGCAACGTCGAGCACCCGTTGCTCGGCTTTAGTTGGATATGTTTAATGTGTGATTGTCTTGACGCTGAGCGCGGACGAGATTGGCGGAAAAACAAGAGGGCTTCTCCGACCGGCAAGAACTAAACTTTTTCTCTCTTGTAGTAGACAGACGCTTGGCTGCTATTGCGCAGGTAATTGCAGGCTTTTGAGAAGAGGCCGCACGTTTCGAAAGCAAAACTCAACTGGCAGATTTTAGGAAACGAAGCCGTCACGTGATGTGTGTATGTCATAATGATTTTTTAGCTAAGCACTAATAAGCGCGCCAAACATTTGCTGCGCAAACTTATACTTTAATTTTACAAAATGTCGTGAATGCTAGTAGCTCAGGGCAAACTAGAAGTTTTAAGAGCAAATCCAGCCGCCGCCGGGCTCCGAAAGACAGCGGCGGCCTAGCGGGCGACCCCACGTTCGGGCCGCCGCCCCATCATGTGTAAACGGATCTTTTTTTTTTTTTTTTTTTCTTCTCTCGATCAAGTCTGCTTTTACCTGTCGAGTTTGGCATTGGGCTCTGCCGAAGGCTGCACAAGCGCAGCCTGTTGAACGCCCGCAAAAGCATTAGACTCAACAAAACCGTACATGACATAATTTCGTAAGTCGTCCATTTGCGTGCGTGGGCTGTCGGCATGGCCACCGCCATGGTAATTTGCCGTAAGTTCCTCACCCGGCGAGAGATCGCGCAATATGGTCACTACAAAGAACCCCTTGGGAAGGCGAGGACGCCATTGCACGGTTGGATCTGCAGCATTGTGATTCATTGAGTCAGCAAAGGGTAGCATACACATGACCTTTCTAGGTTCAACCATGTTGAAGGCACGCGAAATGACCATGCAACTGGCCCACCGAAACTCTTCGTACAAAAGTGGTGCTGATTGAGAAAAGCACTCGCCGAGTGCAGGAATGTCAGTCGTGGCATGCATGGTGATGAGCGCTCTGGCATGATCGAATTCGGCGCGAAGCTTTTCCTGCTGCGATTCCAAAGCGCGCAGGAGAAGCTTTTCGTTGTCAAGGGCTGCAGCGAGTGGGGCACACGTGTCCTGACGATCCAGAAAGGTAATGGGGTGGAAGAGAATATCGCGAGGCAGAACGTCTAGATACGGCTTCCAAAAACTCGCAGCACCACGCCTTTGCTCGTACACGAGAAAGACCGCGAAGAGCGTGTAGCGGTCAAGCCCACGGAGCGCCTTACCTATATCTGAAGCCTCTACGATGTCGAGCGTGAGTACACAGGCGGGGGGTACGGGTAGTCGGAGATTGCGCTTTAGTCCCGCTTTCGCCCGAAGCACCCGATCGCCGCACTCGGACGCTGGGTCGGCCACCATTTCCACGGCGCCATCGCGCGTCCACAATTCGCGCTGCTTCTCAGACGGACAGTTATCTGCTAGCCACGCTACCAGAACATCCATCGTGCGCTTACTTGCTTGCTTGCTTGCTTGCTTGCTTGCTTGCTTGCTTGCTCGCCCGCCCGCCCCACCTTGTTTTCCCCTCCCGATCCAACGCAAGCTCGCTTTCTGCAGCTGCAGGCAAGCAACCCCGGGCTGCTGCTGGCGGTGTTGCTGCCTGCCGCTGCTGGTCACAATCCAGCGATCGTTGTGAGGAGTCGAGTTGCCAGGCCCACGCCGAAGCGGACCAAAAGTGCCAAAAGTTTCCAAGGTGCCAACGGAAAATGTGTCTGTGTGTCCGACCACGATCCTTGTCATCACGACGATCAGGATGGGACAAGTTAGGCCTAGAATCAAATAAGTTACTTCAACTGGAGTTCAGGCGTTCAAGTTCAAAGTCCTGCCCAATTCCATATCTCCGCGCGCCCACATAAGGCGGCATCGAGCGCAACAATGGGTCGAACTGCGGCTCCTCGACAGGGGGCGCCTCGCGCCTTGCGGTTTTGCTTTGATGTGTGCTGCCCGTTCGCATACATGGCCTCGCAGCGCATGGAGGACCTCACGCGTGCTGCTGCCCAAGCTGCGGCACGCGAAGGCGCCACATTCGAAGCTGAATGGAAACCCGTCCTCTTGGGCGGCCTCTATGAACTGTCCCAGGCACCTCAGGGCAAAAAGGGGAGCGCGACTGACGCGATGCCGGCCAACAAGCGCCAACTTCTCGATCAAGACTTGCAGCGCGAGCTAAAACGTTGCGGAATCCCCATCAAGTGGAACGACAAGCATCCCGTTCGGTCACTCGATGCCCAGCGCCTCCTCTGTGCTATTAAAGATGCTGGGACCCGTGTCGCTCTCGCTCATGCTCTCTTTCGCGCCTACTGGGTTGAGAACAAAGATGTCTCGCAGCAAGACGTTCTCGCAAGCATTGCGCAGCACCATGGTATCAATGACGTCGAGGATCGCATTCAAAATGAAAAGAACAAGGATACTCTTCGCGCAAACACGGAGTGGGCTGCCGGTCATGGAGCTTTTGGAGTTCCCTCATTCTTTGTCGAGGTCGATGATGACGTGGACCTCTTTTTCGGAAATGATCGCACTCACTTTGCCATGCGGCGCCTCGGGGTCACCCCTGAGCATCCTCTTGCACGGCCGCTTCGTCTGCAGCCAACGCTTCGCGCGGCTCCCAAACAAGATCTCGTGCTCAACTTTTACCACGACTTTTCGTCCCCGTGGTCTTTCCTCGGTTCCACTCAGGTCTTTCGTCTCGCCGAGGTACATGGCGCACGCCTCGTCATGAAGCCAATTCTCCTTGGTGCTCTCTTTCGCGAGATTGGGACACCAAACGTGCCCATGCTTGCCATTTCTTCTGTCAAGCGTGCCTATGGTGGACTCGACATGCAGGATTGGTGCGCCTTCCACGATAACGTCCCGCTCCGTTTTCCGGACGACTTTCCTTTGCGGACAGTTCTCCCCCTTCGAGTCGCTATTGCGGACCCTGCTGTGACAAAGCACATCTATCAGGCAGCCTGGACTCAAAACAAGAACGTTGGTGACAAAGATGTCTTGCGCCAGGTCCTTGAGAAAGCTGGCTTCGACGCTGAGACTCTCTTTTCGCAAGCGGATCAGCAAGGTATTAAGGAACAGCTTAAGCGGAATACCATGGAGTTCAAGGACAAGGGTGGCTGCGGGGTTCCTACCTTTCAAGTTGGTGACGCTGGGGCGTTGGTGTGGGGACAAGACCGAGTCAATGTCGTCGCTGATATGCTTTCTGAGGCCGCTGAAAGCGCCACAGCGCCCTCCTCGTCATTGTAGATTTGCATGGACTAAAAACAAAAATGAAAAGCAAAAGTCAGCTCATGCAAAATATCTTGTAGGCTAAATACGCGAGAAAACGATTGAGGGCCTTGATCCTTTTGCATTGTCGTGCATCTTTTGAATATTGCGCCAAGCCACGAAATGAAAGTCGCGAACGCGAACGACTCAGGAATGGGCGTTCCTTCTTGAATGCCGTTTCACAAATCATCGCATTCTTTTCGATTTTAAAACGAGTTTACTGTTCTGAGATGCTGGCCCCGCTCACACCGGAGGATACTCAGTTTCGAGCACACGGAATTTTCAGTCGAAATCTTGAGAATCTTGAAAAAAAAAAAGCTTTGGAAAATTCGTAGTTGGCTGCAATCATCAAACTATTGTTTAACCTTTTTGGGTCGCTTGTAGATGACCTGGTCGCCACTTACTTTGAGAACCTTGGAATCATCGATGAACTTCTTGAACGTCTTCTTGAAGCCCAGCTGCTTGACGGTCTTTCCAAAGGTATCGTTAAATTGCTCTGCAAGAGTGGAAACGCCCATCGACTTCCCCTCGGCGGCCTTGACCCATGATTCGACCTTCTCGAGTGCAGAGCTCGCCGTAAGCTCAGCAGCTTCTTCGTCAGCTTCGATGCGCCGACGCTTGCTCCCTGCAGCAGTAGATGCCTGGTTCTCCGCCTTGCGTGCCTTCACCACCTTGGACGTGCTTTTCTTTGCTGTGTCGTCTGCGTCGTCAGAGGACGAGTCGCTTTCGTTATCCGCGTCGTCAACTTTGACAGCCCTGTTGGGAAAGCTCTGTTGAATACGGCGCGTAAGCTCGTTTTCTTCGTCGTCGCCATCGTCGTCGTCCTCCTCCTCGTCCTCCTCCTCGTCGTCATCGCTGTCACCTTCGTCGTCGTCGTCGTCGTCGTCGTCGTCGTCGTCGTCGTCATCTTCATCGCTGTCTCCTTCCTCGTCATCGTCATCATTGTAGTCTTCGTCATCCTCATCATCCTCATCATCGTCTTGATTTTCGAGGGTCTGGCCCATCAGCTGGCTCGACATGAGATCTCCATATGGACTAGGCTGGACGTTTTCCTGGCCAGGGTCTGCTTCGTCTTCGTCAGCGTCAAGGACAACGCGACCCAAAATGTGGATGGAAGTAGTCGTGGCCCCTGCAACTGCAAACGTGAACTCCGAGGCCGCAAGAGGCAAATCGAGCGCCACGTTTTCTTGGTGGTAAGGTACCAGTGTGCAGATGGTGATTTCGTCATTGGCGTCCGGGATCTCGAGCTTCAGGACAGCTCGATCCTTAGCAGAGCCTACAGTCTCGCCAAGGCATGCAGCAGTGACGAGCAGGACATCACCATCGTCCAGACGAACGGTCCGAGGTTGACCTGGCTTAATTTCGAGGCCTGCATCGCATTGTATTCATTCTTCGTCAGCATCCCATCCTCTCGAGGGAGCACGCACGCACGCACGCACGCACGCACGAATGGACGAGTTTAGTTTTGAAACGTACCGAATGGTTGATCAGGCATTGGGCGAACAAAGCGCCCCGCGCTCTGACCATTCCCGTTTGCCTTGCCGGCGGCGGTAGCGGCCTTCATGGCGGGCCTCTTTGTGCTATCTCGTTGACGGCTGGCTGGACGCGCAGTGCCAATCTCTCGGTAGGTGTCTCTCCCTCTCCCTCTCTCTCCCACGCGCGCGCGCGGGCAGCCTGCGGCTTAGCAGCGCAGCCTCCTTCGCGCGCTGCTTGGCCGGCCGATCCGCTGCGTTGGGATTCGATGGCCTGGCTGCAAGCTGCGGCCAGAGCAGCTCAGCTCGCCACTTTGCGATCCCCGGAGGAGCGAGCTGCCTCCTGCCACCCGCGGCAAGATTTCCTTTTTATTTATTTTTGTTTTATTTTTCTACTTTTTTTTTCGCTTTTTCGACCTTGTTTTTCTTCAGTGCCGTTACGCTTGCGGATGACTCGGACTCGACTGTCAGACTCGGACTGATGTGAAGTCCTGTAGTGCGAGTCCGAGTCACGGTGTCGTTCCGAGTCATGGGTATTCAACATCTCCGACACAATACGTAGCCGCGTCTGGAAAAGGCTTTTCGAGTCTCGGCTGATGGCTTGAGATACCGCGGTTGCTTGAGGCCTAGATGCCGTCATTAGCAGTAGATTCTCTCGTTCCATTGTTGCTGCATGGTTGTCACAGGGTATTTTAGAACCCAAAACGGAGGCAGCGAAGCAAATCGCTCACTGTCTTGAAAGCAGACACGCAAGCAACTAAGCAGGCAAGCAAGCAAGCAAGCAAGCAAGCAAGCAAGCAAGCAAGCAGGCAGGCAGACAGTCAGAGGCAGGCAGAGACAGGCAGGCGGTCGAGTAAGACAAAGTTGGGGAGCGGAGCAACACTACCGAAGCAAAACATCTGGTTACCATCAAATTCTTTCTGGAAAAGTGAAGAGAAACTCGCGCGCAAGACGTGCACGAAATGCAATTTGCAATTGCTCGATATGCATTTCAAGGAGGCCCGGAGCAGCTCTCGCTCACGCCTGGTGAGAAGGTTCATGTTGAGACAGTCACTGATGATGGATGGGTTTTTGGTACACGATTTCAAGGGACAGAACGCGTGGACGGTGAGCGTGGATATTTTCCATTGTCCTATGTTGAGATGCAAAACGATCCTGAAAGCAAAAGCCAAGCCAGTGACTCTCCTGATAATGCTCATGCCGTGCATTGGACACCGATGGTTACCATTGACAGCTTTCAGGGCGAACCAGACGCCCACGGTCTTTCTGTAGTAAAGAATGAAAAAGTGCTTGCTCTGGAGCAGTCGGAAGGCGGTAACGCAGGCTGGACATTTTGCAAGAACTCTGCAGGCGATAAGGGCTATGTTCCAGCGTCCTTTCTCTGTCCCATAACCGAAACCCACTTGTCTGCAAAGATTTTATTGCCAACGAACTCATGTGCACTCCCAGAGTGCGCAATACGCACTGAAACGGAAGGTGACGTCTGCTCAAGCTGCAAAGTACTCGAGGACTTTAACACACGTATTCTGCGTCGCGCCCCAAGAGCAGATCATGCCATGGACATCACGAAGAGGCAAACCATGGTACACCTCTTGGTCAACAAGCTCCTTGCTTCGTAGAAAGAAGAATAAAAGAAGAGAAAGAAGAAAAGTGTAAAGGAAGAAGGAGAGGACCCAGATTCGAAAAAGATGCGAAGCAGGCCACGTGGATCGAGGCCTAGTCGCTCCAGTCTAGCTTTTGTCGTGCTCTTTTTCCACTTCACCTTTATATCATCGATTTCTCGTGACCATACAAATTACACGAAGCGTTATCTCGACGAGCTCTCTCGGAAAACTAGAAAGAGAGCGCACGCACTAAGAAGGAAGCTCAAGAGACCAGCCGCTGCACGATATTCGTCTGGATGGTCATTCTGCTGAACCGTAACGAGATCGATATGCATAAGATCGATCGCATCGCTGTAAGCATCCACAACTCTGGCCCCCTCGATTGTTAAGGAAACTGCCAAATTTGCTCTGATACCTACACGGTGTTCGGGAAGAGATAATTTGAGCATAAACGAAGTCTCTTCCCCAGAAGGAATATCCCGATTTAACTTCACCTCGGGCATATCATAAGGAATTCCATCATCGCTGGAGGAAAAGCTTTTAGCCGAAAAACGCGCATGCGCAATCCTCAATGCATAAGACTCTTCATTGATAAGGCTGCACAGGATGTACTGCGTGCTACCTACTCTCATATGGACAAGTTTCGTGCCCTTCTCGGTAGTTGCAGCCGCGAGAGTACCGTGATCCGGGTCAGAATCTGAGTCGTAGTCTGCTGCTTTTTCTCTCTCTGCTTGCGGCTGTAACGCGTCTTGGAGATCATGGCTCATGAGAATTGGTCGGTCAAGGCCTTGCGTCTGTGCGTCGCAGCCTGCAAGGCTACACGCTGGATCAAAGAGCGCAAACGTGACTCGAACAAATGGAGTAGTGTGTCGCGTTTCAATTCTTTCATCGAGAGGCATCCCATCTTCATCCTCGGCAAAGCTTAGCACCTCCTCATCTGCGTAAGCATCGTGGATGAGGTGGTCTTCTTCTCCCACTTCTTCTTTTCCTATTCTCCCTTCGATCCCGTTCATGCTGTCCACCTCAAGGACCAATTGCAAGAGTAGTACCATGCAGAGTAGAACACCCAAGTGTACACGCGTCAGCGTGTTGCTGCTGTACCCCAGCATCCTGCGCTGCCCCAGCCCCTGCGAGCTGTCGCTTTGTGTGTCTAATGGTACGTTTCCAGGAACTTGTGTATTGTGAGCCCGGCCACCTAGGGGACTCGCAAGGCTCTCGCTCGTGCGCGACTTACCCGTTGGAGCACGGGGTTCTCAAAAATCCAGAAGGGCTGAATGCTCGACTGGGAATTTTTCTTTTTCTCTCTCTTTTTCAGTGGGGTGGCAGCTGAGCTGGCTGAGCACAAGCGGAGCAGAGCAGCAGCAGGCTTCGAATCTGCCCGCGAATATCGAGAGCGCGAGGCTCGTCCTTGGCAAACCGGAAAAGCCTTGGCAACAACAACAGCAAGGAGGAGGAGGAGCGTGCAGCTGCGTGCGTGGAGGACTACGTGGTCTGCACATTGTCCAAAATGCTCCTCAGTAGCCCGATGCGCGGGGGCCTCAACCTGCCAAAGCGTGCTGCCGCGGCGCTGGTGACAGCTCGAAGGGGGCTTGCCAGCGAGGCCTACGTGGACGAAGAAGCCCGCAGCAAAATCTGCAAGGAGCTTGGGGTGACTGAGGACAGCGTTCTGCTCACCATCGCCGAGATGAGGAGATGGCGCTCCGCTCGGGCCCATTTTCGGACATCTGAAGGCGAAGGCGAGCCGATTGATCCATCGATCGGCTTTGTGCCCACCATGGGTGCCTTGCATGACGGTCACATGAGCCTGATTGCGGAGTCGACGAAGCAATGCAATTTTACCGCAGCGAGCATCTTTGTCAATCCGGCCCAATTTGCTCCCCACGAGGACTTTGGCAAGTATCCTCGGCAACCTGTCAAGGACCTTGCTCTGCTCTTCGAGAAGGGCGCAGACGCTGTTTTTGTCCCATCACAGCAGGAAATGTATCCTGGCTCCAAGCCTGGGCAGACAAGCACGCAGGTTACGAAGACGCACGTGGTGCCGGATGGCATCGACTTTGTTTCAGAGGGCGCAGCACGTCCAGGGTTTTTCCGCGGCGTAGCTACGGTTGTGAGCAAGCTGCTCAACATCGTGCAGCCCACTCATCTCTTTCTCGGACAAAAGGATGGTCTCCAGCAAATTGTCGTTCGCCGGATGGTGCGCGATCTCAATATTGACGTCCAAGTCGTTCCCGTGGAGACTATGCGCGAGCAGGACGGCCTCGCCATGAGTAGTCGCAACGTTTACCTGTCTGAAGAACAACGCCGTGCCGCCCCAGCGCTCTACAAGGCTCTCTGCGCTATGCGTGATGCCTACAATGATGGCGAGCGGGACTTTACTTTTCTGAAACTAAAGGGCCAGGACATTCTCGATGAGGAAGACCTCTTCCTAACCGAGTACTTGAGCCTCTGCGATAATCTCGAGGGCGCAGAGTTCACTTCGGATCGCCCGCTTCCCGAGGAGAACATTATGGCCTCCGCAGCCGTCTCATTTGGCAACTGCCGCATCCTCGACAACGTGCTTTTGGGCAAGCAGCCTCACATCCAGCGTTAGATAATTTTCCTTTCTTTCTGAGTGCTCGACTCTTTCTTTCTTTCTCAATCGGCGAATCTCCGAACCGGCAAAGTCCATCGAGGCCTTTTTCGCTTTCTTTCATTTCGTCTCGTTAAATTTCGCTTCTTTTCTTGTCTTCCGCCCACTGCGATGCTAAGTGTGCGTATGCGTATTACACGTAACGCGCGCGCGCGTAAAGGGCGGAGGTGTGCCACACGTCTTGGTGGCATGCGGCTGCCGCATCTCTGGCAGCAGTTCCGGTGAGTTCATTTTCTTTTTATTTCATTTCATTGTTGCAGCGCTGCGCAGTGTGCGGCAGTGCTCGCGCCTGCGCTCGCGCCCGAGCTTGCGCTCGCGCACGCGCGTGCGCACCGCACCCGCCGCGCGGCCTGGCGCGGGCGGCGGAAGGCTTGCTTGGCGTTGGCGACGCAGGGCGAGGGCCGGGGCCGCGGACGCCGAGGAAACAACGTAGAGAGATGGGTTCAAAGTCCTCCAAAAGGTCACGGGACTCGAGAGCGACTACGACGGGCGCAAGCGCAGCGACGGCGGGGACCATGGGCGCCGGCGCGAGCGGGCCCTCAGCCAGCGGCAAGACCAAGAGCCGTTCAAGCTCCGGAGGTGCTGCGAAAAACGAGCTTGAACCTTCGAATCTTTCTGCATCCGGCCGCAAGCTCCTTGTACAAGCACTCGATGCCGATGATGATGCGGCAGCAAGCGGCGAGGCAGACAGCGTTGTCAGTGTGAGTGATGCGGAGGTAGGCGACAACGAAGACAACGGAGATGGAGACTCTTTTGTAGAAACCCAAACAGAGGCAAAAGACCCTTCCTCATTCCTGTCGCCCTCGTCATTCACGTCCTGCGGTCCAGCAGCAGCAGCAGCAGCAGCAGCAGCAGCATCATCATCAGCAGCAGCAGCAGCAGCAGCAGCAGGAGAAGGAGGAGAAGTAGCAGCAGAAGCAGCAGCAGGAGAAGGAGGAGGAGGAGGAGGATCAGCATTGCTATCGTCATCGTCATCATCATCATCATCATCATCATCATCATCAGTAGCAGCAGCAGCAGCTGCAGCACTAGGCATATCACCTTCGGGATCATCACCATCCGGAGGTCTAAAGGCGCGTCTCTTAGAATTACAGCGGCGTCCGGAAAATTCGGTGTGCGCAGACTGCAACGCGCCATCCTCAACGTGGGCAAGCACCACCTTTGGGGTTTTTCTTTGCGCCAGTTGCGCAGGGGCTCACCGATCACTTGGCGCGCATATCTCCTTTATGCAATCCATCACACTCGACTTGGACAACTGGAAGCCTCTGTGGACGGAAAGGCTAGAACAAGGGGGAAATCTACGCGTTAACGAGCGCCTCGAATTCTATGTTCCACAAATATGGCCGAAACCCTCCGCCAAGGATACACCAGGATCTTATGTGCGAGAGTACGTCAAAGCCAAGTACGATGATCAGCTCTTTTCACGCGAAAACAACTCGAGCAAAACCCATAGACTGCCTCCAATCCCGTGGGAGCAGCGTACGACGAGGCTTGCTCGTGCGCACACGTCCATGGGTCAGGGCCGCATCGAGTACGTGGGCATTGTTTCTGTGCGCGTGCTAAGTGCCGAGCACTTGACGCCCATGTCGGCGGCGATCCCTCTCGCCCCGGCGCCCTCTGCTTTTTTCACCAACCCATACTGCGTGGTGCGCTTAGGGGACCACGAAGCCCGAACTCGCGCCATCAGTCGTGCTTTGAACCCCGAGTGGAATGAGGGTCCGCAAGAGAATGTTCGATTCAATATGTCATGGAATGGTATAGCATTGCTTGAAGTCTCTGTATGGAATCACGAAAAAGTCGGCAAAGACAGACTTATTGGGTCCGCACTGGTGGATATTAACCAACTCAAAGCGGACGCCCCTCACGAGGTCGAGCATGAAGAAAATGTGCCGCCAATGCCTCGCAGTGTCTGCGTCAAACTATTTGAGTATCGGCCTCAAGCTGCTACAGAGGCGTCCTTCTCGAGCCAACGAAATATCGAAGACTCAGGGAGTCCCAAACACGCCAGCGCTGCTTCAGGCTCCCGCCAGAGTGCGTCTTCGAAAGGCCTGCATAACTTTGAAACTACGTCAAATCATGAAGGCGAATCACTTGGTTCGGCCCATGGCAATACCGATGGATTCGGCGAAAATGCACCATTAAGTGGTGATGTACGTACAAGTGAAGGCGCGCCTCCGCAGCACCAGCGGCATCAACGACGTCGAGATCGATTACGAATACGTAGGCCGTGGCGCAATCAGCAATCTACAGCATCTAATGCGCTGGAAAAAGAAACAGAGATGTCTGGCAAAAGCTCGAGAGGAAGCATTTATGAGCACGACGTCTCGTCTCTGCTACCGCGCGACAGCTCTACAGAGGCTGCCCTGCGCGCAAGTTCGGACTCTTTGCGTGGCCCTTTCGATGCCGACACTTCTAGCGAGAACGGCGACACGTCTGGAGACGAAATCGATATCGTTGAAAGCACTTCAGCGGTCGCGTTATCCGATGCTGGCTCCGGGTCTGCATCGGGCGCCAAAGCTACAAAAGAGAAAGGCGGTCTCGGTGGCGCTAACCAAGCAAGCCAGAGACGCGACAGCCCACTGCACAATTGGTCGAGTCACCGAAACATTACGGCGTCCTCACGTCTGTCGTCGTCTTCTTCGCTAGGCGCTGTTTCACGCGGGCACACGCCGGAGCTGGAGTCACACGGAAGTGATACCCCTGATTCGACGTTGAACACCAAAGTCAAGCACCACCGTCGCAAACGAAGTCTTACCAAGCTCCATCTCCGAGAAAAAATGAAGGACGCTGTGGACAACTTGGTCAACGTGCTTGCACGCAATGGATCTGTTGACAGCGAGTATTACATGGAGGAGGAGAATGACGAACTGGGCAGGGCACGCCGCGAACGAGGTTATTTCTTTGTGGGCAAGCTTAATCTCGAGCTCTCGTTTCTGGACTTGCGATGAATGTGAATTGCCGTCTCAACTGCTCGTGAGCAATTGCTTATGGTGCTTATGAGCAAAAACATCGCTCGTGGAAACCTGCTCGTGATCCAAGGCAGAGTCTTCAATGCTTACACGCGCGCAGGCAAACCTCCATGGAAGCGCACACACCATGACTGTAAGGTCTTTTTTGCTGGAATAAATGCGGTTTTACGTTCTTGACCTTTACCTTTTTCCTCTTCTCTTGTTTCCGGCGATGGAAAGTGTCGACACTCCGCGCTTCACATCGGCGCAATGTCCCTCTATGCTTACAATTCTAAGAAAATTCTCTTTATTTCAGGTGAGATCTTTGTAGTTTATGCAGCTCGTGTCCAACGTCGCCTGGCTGTTGTCCGTCATGCTCTTGTCTCTCACCGTATAATTAGTGGCTCGTGCCCAACGTTAGCCGGCTGTTGACCGTCGTGCTCCTGTCTCTAAGAAATGTATTTGTCTCTCGTTTTTCCGGAGAGGAGAAACTTGGAGGTATGAGTTTTTCCTGGATCAAACTGGGCAGTTTCTGGACCTTCTACCCCGAAAGAGCAACGAGAGCCAAAACTAAAATGGAAAAAGGCTACCTCCAAACTGACGAAAAGGGTGAGCCTTTCCCATAAAAGTGACGAGAACGGTCTCTTTTTCCCAAGGAAAGTGACAGAGTCAAGTCTGCTGAGTAACACGAGAGCGCGTCCGGCTGACCGCCGACTTTTAAACGAGCCTTTTGAACTCTTACTTTCGGAGCAATCAAAAGATGTAAGAGCGCTGCTCTCTTCATGTGCTCTTCGCCTGACCGAGATCGCCGTCTGCAATACTCTCGAATTTCGACGCACGGATGACCATGAGAAGCTCGTTCTTAGCACGTCGTCGAGTGAGCACCTCTGCACTGGACAGACCAAAGCTGCGCAAGCGTTCGCAAATATCCTCGGGCTTGTTCTCAAGGATCGCAATGACATAAAAGATACCTGTTGGAGATAAAAGGTCGGCAATTCTCGGCAAAAGTCTGTCGAGAACCTCACGGCCATCCTTGCCGCCTGCCCAGGATCGCGCAATGAGAGACTCGGTAATTTCCTCTGAAGGGGTTACCACGTAGGGCGGATTGAAGATGAGCACATCGACCTTGTGGTGCAACGCTAAAGCTGAGTCCAAGTCTGAAACGAGCGCATCCGCCGTAATCACCCCATTTTGCGCCGCCGTCCTCGAAGCCACCGACGCAGCGATGGGATTGATATCCAACATGAACATCGCGGGCGGCACCTTGAGAAGCTTGGCCAGCGCCGTTGATACACATCCGGATCCGGTGCCAATCTCGAGGGCCAACTTCGGCCGCAAGCTGTCTAACAATGGTTTCTCGGCGTGCAGCGTGTCAACCAAGAGATATGTGTCGTCTGATGGCTCGTACACGTGCTCGTAGTCTGCGCGCCGCAAGTGTTTGAGATCTGGTAGGCTCTGCGCTTCCGGGTCTACGACGTCCCGTGCGGGGGAGAACGAAGCCATCGCGACTTCGATTCAAGCCTTTGCGATCTTTCTGTTTTGCCGAGGCAAGCTCAGCCGGGTTGGCTGGCTGGCCGACGGCAGTGCCCGGTTGCTGCAGGCGAACAGGGCCACTCACTCACTCACTCACTCACTCACTCACTCACCAACACGCTGCGAAAACCAACTGGCGAAAAACTCATAGAAATAGAGGGGGGGGGGGGGGAGAGAAGTGCTTGCACCGCGTCTCCCTCGACTCAAACGGACCCAGTACTAGCTGTCTCTGGAGCACTGGAAGCGGCGAAGCGAGCGAGTCGTGCGTGGAGGCGCGGAGAACACTGGGCGCGCGTGGCGCGTGCGACCACGCTCCCGCAGAGGCGTACGTGAAAGGCCTCGTTGTGCGGCAGCAAGCTGAAAGTTTGAGAAAAGCGTCATTCCAATAAAGCTGCCAGGCCAGGAACGGGCACCCTCGCAAGGCGTGGGCGGAGCCTGACTTGCAAGCACGAGGAAACGTAGGAGCGCTTGTGCGCGTCCATCCAGCCCTAGCTGCCTTGAACCCTGGTCGTGCAGGGGTGGCCAAGGGCGCCGCCGCCTATGCTCGAGGGTTCAGACTCTGGCGAAGCCAGCGCGGGCCACTTGCCAACGAGGGCGAATGCGTCTTCGTTCGCACACGCCTCCAATGCGCATGCAAGCAGCGAAAGTGATTTGTTTGACGGAAGTGGCGCAAATGAGAATGCAAGAGAAGATCTCTTGCCGGGCCAGGATATACAAGCTGCCAAGTTACTGACGCGCAATGTACTCCTTCTCGCTTTTGTATTTCTTTTCACGCTCGGCTTTAGCGTTGCAGAGCTCATCGCAGGCCTTGCCTCTCACTCGCTGCTCCTCATCGAGGAGTCTGTTCACATGTTTGCAGATTCGTGTAGTTTTGGGATCTCACTTTGGGCAGAGACGAAAGCTGGGCCTAACGCGGACTCGACCAGGGCCAACCTCATCGGGGCCACCATCAGCGTGCTTACCCTCACCGTGACCATGATTCTCATTACCGTCGAAAGCATTCGCCGACTTCTTGGCCTGCACCACCACGATGTCGTTGAGGTCAACTCCACAACGATGCTTACGTTCGGACTTGTACTTTCTTCTTTTCACCTGTTCTGTCTCGCGCTCTACTTTGGCGGCGTTTCTGTGCATGATCATGGCCATGATCACGGCTCCTCCCATCACGAAAGCGGGACCTTTGTCGCAATCTTTGAAGGCGGCGAGCCAGATTTCGATGCGGACGACTGTGCGAGCGTCGGAAACCCTTGCACACACGAAGGTCCGTGCGGGGATGACTGTTCAACGGCGCTGATCACGTTGAGGCGTGGCTCGTTTTCGTCGAGGGGCCCGTCACGTGCCGAGCATGCGATCAGTTTTTCTGGAAGTGACGAAAACGAGGAAGGCCACATCGACTCACGTGCAACCTGCCACAACCATGGACAAGGGCGCGCTGATGGCCATGATCATGAGCATGAACTTAGCCATCTTTGCGCACACGGGCACGAACATAGTCATGACCATAGCCATAGTCATGGTCAAAGTCATGTGGATAATCATGGCCATGATCACGGTCATAGTCACGTGAATAATCATGGCCATGAACATGGTCATAGTCACGTGAATAATCATGGCCATGAACATGGTCATAATCATGATCATGGTCACAGTCATGACCATGGTCACCACCACGCCCATGGTGGTTCTTCTGGCGAAGGGTGCGCGCACGGACACAGCCACTCTTTCTGCGGGATCGACCACACGTCATTGAATATGGCCTCAGCGGTTTTTCATATATTCATTGACTTCATGCACTCCTTCTTTGTCGTTCTTACTGCTCTCATTATTCGAGCACTAGGTCCAACGAGCAGCTTCGCTGGTCCTGTGGATGCCATATCATCACTTCTCGTGGCACTCCTGATTGGCGGCGGTGTTTTCATGCTCGCACAAGAGCTCATTGCTAGATGGTATGCCTACTTGGGTTTCAGCCAGGCATTATTGAAGCCCGAAGACGAGATCCATGTCCACAGGCAGTGACGCCGTTACTCGAACCTCTTTTACCTATTTGATGCTGACTTTGCCTTCCTCCTTTTTCTTGTCGTTGCTGGATGCCAAAGTATTGAAAAAGGCCGCGCATGCATGCATGCATGCATGCATGCTTGCTCGCTTGCTTTTCACTGGCGGGGCTACCTATTAGGCCTTTTCTACGTGAAAAGCTGGGCTGTAGATCCGTTCGCCTTTCGCTTGCAGGCTGCAGGGCCGCGCCGGGGACGCACTCTCTCTCTCTCTCTCTCTCTCTCTCTCTCACGCACTCTTTCTCTCACACATAAAATAGCTCTCTGTGCTGTTGTCTCGAAGACTCCCTCTCCTGTTTAGATTGACTGGCCTGTTGCTGCTTCTAAGACGCGGGACATGACCAGCGATTGATCAATCGATCGATGGATCTAGGCAAGGCGACACTACCTGCCGCGACCTCCCCTGGCGAGCTGAATGCTCGCTTGCCTTTAGTTCCGGCGTCAGCTACGTGTGCGATGCGTGCGCGGAACGCGGCCCCAGCCAGCAGAGCAAAAAACTGCATGCATTTGGTAAGTGGCAGTGACTGCCAGTGGTGGCCCGACTCGAACTTGGGCGGCGGCACGGGCAAAGAAAGAAGGCACGTAGTACACACCTGGGGTCCGCGCCGCTTCTCAGTGCTTTTAGCTTAGATTCGGATTGGCCTTCCTGGTTCGCTTTTTGGCCGCGCCGGAACGAGGCGTGCTCGCAGTCAGGAGAGGGCGAAAGCGAAGGAGACAAGAACGAAAAGCTCGCTGGCGGCTGGCGCCCAGGCAGACGCGCGAACACGCAGACACGGGAGCGGCGCCGGAGAGTGACTGACGAGGGGCGAGCTGTTGTTCGTGTCACGGTCACGGTCACGGTCACGAGTCACCGTCACGGTCTGGGTTCGACGCACCGGAACAGCGAGCGGGCGAGGCACGCGCGGAGGCCACGCCAGACAATTTTTGGAGAAACCACTCAGCCTGCCTGCCCGCGCTAGCTGCAAGCATCGCGTTGAAGTAGAAGAAGAAGAAGACGAGGGAAAGTGCATCGAGCAAGGGAGCGAGCGCACGCACCCACGCACAAACGCACCCACGCACACAGTCTCGTTTGTGGGCGCGAAACGCTGCGCGCTCTAAAACGAGCGCGCCGTGCGCGGCCATCTGCGAGATATCATGCATCGATACAAGCTTCTCGCCAAAAAGGGCGAGGGCACCTTCTCGGAAGTGATTCGCGCGAAATGTCTCACAAATAATCGCGAAGTGGCCATTAAGGTGATGCGAAACAAGTTCGAGTCTCTCGAGCAGGTCAACTCCCTGCGCGAAATTCAAGCGCTCCGGCGACTTTCGCCGGATGCAGGCATCATCAAGCTTTACGAGGTCCTTTTCGACGACGCGAGCGGCAGACTCGCTCTCGTTTTTGAACTCATGCAAATGAATCTGTACGAGCTCATCCGGGGACGCAAAAACTTTTTACCCGAGGCGCAAATTAAAAGTATTCTATACCAGGTGCTACGTGCTGTCGATCGCATGCACCGGAATTCCATTTTTCACCGAGACCTCAAACCGGAGAACATCTTGGTGACACCACAGACGCTCGGCGGCGGCAGCGGCGTCAAGAATGGAAGTAATCCCTCCGGGTCCAAGTCAATCGCCGCCGTGGATCCGGTGGCCGCAGGCAGCAATTTATTGGTAAAGGTGGCTGACTTTGGATCGTGCAGGGGCATCTATTCAAAGCAACCATACACCGAGTACATTGCAACGCGATGGTATCGTGCACCGGAATGCTTGCTTACCTCGGGCTACTATTCATTTCGCATGGACCTCTGGGCGATTGGCTGCATCGCCTTTGAGATCATCGCACTTTTCCCGCTCTTTCCCGGCACGAACGAGCTTGATCAAATTGAGCGCATTCACAACGTACTGGGAACACCGGGAGACGAGATCCTTGGCAAATTTAAGCGCTTCGCAACTCACATCGACTTCAACTTTTCAAGGAAGAAAGGAACGGGCATTGGGCAAATGATCCCCCATGTGGACACGCATTGTGTTGATCTCATCGAGAAGCTTCTTGCGTATGATCCAGAGGAACGAATGTCCGCACGCCAGGCACTGCGGCATCCCTACTTTCGAGAGTTGCGCCACGCAGATAAGAAGCGCGAGCGCGCAGCAAAGGCCTCGAAGGGAGATCCGCAGGAACGTGCCGGACACCACAACGCTGGCGCAGATGCAGGCGCAGCGGCGCGGCGCAAAAATCGACCGCCGCGGGGTACAAAGGCCAACAGACACGATCACGCCGGAGGAAGCGTCCTGGATCCGGCTGCAAGAGCTGCGGGTGGCGTCGGCAAGAGAAAAGATCTTCCGCGCATTCAACACCCACACCTTGGCGCCGAGAGTATGCAGCCTGTCGCAGATCCACGCCACCCTGTCGCCTTGCCCTCGCTTGCGCACGGCAAGCATAGAGGCCAACCCCAGCATCCTGGGTTTCAACACCAGCAACAGTCGAAGCACCATCACGAATCTTCACTCCATGGTAATGCTGGCTCTACCACGGATCCAATCGGTTCAAATAACAATGGACGTTTGCCCCCGCACCAACAAAATCTTGGGCACCCGGGGCATGCCGTCAAATCCACCAAGGCCCGTCGTCAGAATCCTTATGGCCCGATCATGCACGGCGCCAATGGGGGCGCGGTGCCGATCGGTGGCAAGACGAAGCGCCTCGGAGCGGGTCAGGGTGGTCACAACAAAAAATACGGGCACTCAAAATCCTCCAACCCAGCACACAAAGTGCAGTACTCTGCCTATAAGAGCAGCTATCAAAGTCCATACTCACAAAAGTACCTCGCACGTTCAAGGATACCTGGGGCATTGTAATACGAAAACGAAACAAACAAAAAAGAGACTTTGAACTTTATCCTCTGTCTATAATAACCTGAGAAAGCTGCCTCTTTGCATCGCTCACCACGCGCTTACCGATAAGCACCACCGCGCGTACGCCGGTGGCGATCTCCTCGTTAGGTTAGGTGTTCAGAAGCTGGCTGCTCGTTGATCAAGAGAGATATGGGCTCCCTTGGCTATGCAGCGAAAAGAAATGCGCATGAGAAGGAGGCATGAACGATTAGCTAGAAGCCCCGGAACGCTTCTCCCACTGTGCCGGAGTGTACGTCTTGAGCTCTACGGCATGAATGCGCTTCATGGCCTCGTCGATGGCTTCTTGAAGCATACGGTGCCGCTCCAGGAGCTTGACGCCCTCAAATGCGTCCGAGACGACCGTGAGGTGAAATTTGTCTCCACATCCATCCGAAAGGTCAATGATCTCCACGTGCTTCACGTCCGCAAGCCCCTCGCGAACCATCTTTTCCAAGGATTCGGGCGTGTCGCGCGTCTGTTCCTCTGCCATCTTTGCCTTCGAAGTAACCCCTGAGGCCTACTTTTTCTCGTTGGCTCTTTGTGAGTGCGTAGGTTATCTCAAGTGTGCGTCCGTGCGGGTCTGCAACTTCGGGTCTGCGCGACTCCTGCTGCTGTTGCTGTTGCTGCTGCTGCTGCTGCTGCTGCTGCTGCTGCTGTTGCTGTTGCTGCTGCTGCTGCTCAAGTTTCTCCTGCCTTTCAAGTTGCCTTCGCTCTCCTTTCTCTTTCTCTCTCAAACTCTCTCAATCTCTCTCTCTCTCTCTTTTTTTTTTTTTTTTTTGGCTAGGCTAGGCCTAGTCCCGCTCTTCAAGTTGTCAACAGCCACAGCAGCGGAGTCGCGTGCGCGAGAAGACTTCGTTGGCTGGGCCATCCAACTTCAAGTTAGCTCGTTTTCTCTTCTGGTCGCTTGCCATGGTTGCTCGCTTGATTCAAGTTGCTCAAGGCGAGGCGAGGCCAGCTGCTTGGCTCATGGCCACAAGACCATCTCAAAGTCAGTCAGTCAGTCAGTCAGTCTAGGTTATGGGCAGTTTTGAGTCACCAACACTTCAACTTCAAGAAGTTGAACTTGCTGGCGCACTGGAGACGCCTCCGGACTCGGCGATTGGAGGCCTTTGCGTGCGCGCACGTGCGCGGTCGCAAGCATGAGCCTCGCGGCGGCCAAGCGGCTGCTAGAGCAGGCGCGGACCCAGGGTGCACGCGTGGGCTCCGTCACCGTGGAGAGCGCCAATGGCATGGGCCTCGGGCTCGTGGCCACCCGGAAGCTGCGAGCAGGCCAGCCCGTGCTCCGTCTGCCCGAGAGCCTGTGGAGACCCCTCTCTGCAGACGAGGCGTACGTGCAGCTCAAAGATAGGCATCCCGCGCTGCTCGACGATCTAATGGACTTCGCGCAAGCGCAGGACATCCCCATGCAGTCACGTCTCCTCCTCGTGGGCTCCGTCTGCTTCGTATTGCATCTTCTCCGCGAGATTGCAGCGCCCTCTTCGGAGGCGACGGCATTGCACCTGAACGCCATGCCCAAGTCCGTGTCGACGCCTCTGTTCTGGGACGCGACGCAAATGGCCCGCCTTCAAGCCTCGCCACTTGTAAGCAAAATATCCGAGCGACGCCAGCTTATTGACAGCATATTCACGCATGTGGTCGAGCCACACGTTGGTGCCATGCCCGAGGCTAACGTGACACCCTCCAACTTTAGTTTCGCTTGGTCGCTCTTGCTGTCCCGTGCCATCTCAGATTTGCGTTCGCGCATGCCCTTCACGTTGCCCCCGGTGCTTGACATGATGAACCATGTGTCCGCTGCGAACGCGTCTCAGATTTCCTCATTCCTCCCTCACAGTGCGCTCGGTAGCGAACCTACGGCAACCGTGTCCCCTATGAGCGCAGACGTGCCGCAAGGCAAGTGCCAGCATTGGTTCGACCATCTCAGCTCTTCATTCGTCGTCGCGCCTTTGCAGGATGTGCCGGAAGGCGCTCAGCTGTTCATCTCGTATGGCGATTTGTCGAACGCGGACCTGCTCCGCCTCTATGGATTCACCATGGAAGCCAACGCCTTTGATGGCGTCGACTTTCTCGTGTCCACGCCCACGGGGCCAGCGCGCCATCGCTGTCGAATTGACGGTAGCTTAGAGTACCCTCAAGATGGCCCCAGAGTGGACCCACTCACGCTAGAACGATCCCTGTCCCGCTGCCTTGAAGCATACGAATCTTCAGCGCGAGACGACCTTAGTTTTTTGAAGACCCAAGTTCGCGCATCGCAGGATGTCATCGACGCAACACGTGTTCGACTTGGCGAGAAACAAAGCCTCGAGCGGGCTTTGGCCGCGCTACAGTCCTAGACAAATTGTACTCGGGCTAGAGCTTCCGCCTCTGATTCTCTGCTTGTCTTTGGTCAATTGATTTTTTAATTTAAAAATCACTTGTGCTGCGCCACAGTACAAAGGGCCCCAAATCCCATGTGAATCTAGGCCTAACGTTGAGAAAAATCATTGATACAATGAGAGAGGTCAGGGTGACAACTTGCTTGTCTCTATTTCTCGGGACTCTGTCAAATAATTGCCAAGGCCACACGAGAACAAGCCCAGCAAAATAAATAATGTAGTGTTGGTGGTTTGATACGGGGATGGCAATGAAACTTCTTCATAGAATATGACTCGGACTCAGAAAAAAAAAAAAAACTTTAACGGATATGTGTGAGTTGCGACTCGAACGAACTACTACGGTTATGACAGGGCCTCAAACCTCTCGGCGAGACGCATGAATGTAAAAAAGTATAGCTGGATGCTAATACACGTTCAATATTGTAGAATAACAAGCAAGCAAGCAAGCTAACAAGCTAGCAAGCAAGTAAGGAAGCAAGCACGCACTCAAGCAAACAAGAAGAAGAAGAAGAAGATGCTTGTCGATGACGACGGCGATGAGGGCCCGGATGCGTCGAAGAACAGCACGCAGGTCCGGCCGGCACCGCGTATGAGTCAAGGGGCGCAGGCTCTTCGCTACCTGCAACGCGGATCTATCGGAGGTGATCTATTGCAAAAGGCCGCGACATTCGTACAAAATGCAAAATTGGTAGAGGCCCAGCAGGGCAAACAACGCAAACGAGATCGCCGCATTACGCGTATGCAACGCAAGACTCTTCGAGATAAAAAGCAAGCCCTTGCAAAGGTCCCACGTGTGGCTTCACTAAAATCGCTTCGAGCCCAGGAGATGAAAGCGTTTATCCAAGAGCGCAGAGTAATTTGGGAAGACGCAAATCCAAATCGGGTGCGAGGATCTAGTGAGCGAATTGAGCATCCCGCCGTCAATGGTTACGCTCTCCAGCCTGTGCCCTCTCAGTGGGATCCTCGCAAACAAAGTCCAATGTAGGTTATCTACGCCGAAGCTGAAGTCGACGCTGAAGCTGAAGCTGAATGCAGTGCAATAGAATGGATTGGAATGGAATGGAATGGAATGAAATCGAGTGAGAGGAGCGAGGACGGAAACATTGGCGTCTCGATACTGACCCTCAAAAATGCATTCGTATCCGTTTATTTCATTTCGTTTTACAGCTATTTTGGGTCTCTCGAACAGCAAAAAGCCAATTGCACCTAGTAAGTTCTACACTCATGTCGTTTGTTCGAAACGTCCATCGCTGACGACGACCTGTTCCAACCCTGAACCTGAATCTGAACTCTAGCGTGGAGGTCGATCTGAAGATCTTTGGCATTAGTCTCGAAGATTGGGGACCAAAGTTCCAGGCTGCACTGGAGCGCACCATTTGGACCCTGATCCCAGTACACTTTCACGTTCCACCATGTGCTGTCAAGGTCGTATTCACGGAGGAAGTAGCAGGCGAAAATCTACGAAGAGTAGCAGAAAAGGTAGAGCGACGCGCGCAAAACCATAAAGCATTTCGCGAGCATCTTGCCAATCTAGTGCGCGAGGACGGAGGCGTGATCAATGTCAAGCTTCACGTGGGCATTCACGCCACCGCTGAAGCGATCGAACAGTGCGGACGATATCGGGTGCCGGTCCCTGGACAAGACGACGCGACGTTGGCACGACGACTCATGACGCTTGATATTCCAAGTCAAGAGCTTCTCAAGGCTCGCAAGGTTGCCAATGATCTTGCAAAAGAGCTCACAAAAGGCACAATGCAATCAACGCTGCAATCTTCGTACTCAAGCGACAAAGCCTTCTCCTTGGCGCACAATCATGTTCCAAAACCAAACAAGAGCCTCAAGAGTCAAGACTACTCCCTCCCTGCTGACACGCCTCGAAAGCGCCAGACAAACGCACGCAAGCTGTTCTTCAACGTAGGCAAGCTGCTTGCAACTGGAAAGCCATGTGATGCCGACGACGACGTCAGTGAAGTAAATCATCGGGCAGATTTCGAATTCGCAGATACGAGCCAAAGCCGCTTTATTCACCCGAGCTTTTGCCAGCGCAAGATTGCGCACGTGCGACCTGACCCTCGCACAGTGAATCCAATCTTCTGGGGACAATGGTCACAACCACAGATTCGCGACTATGCTTTGCGCAATGAAAAAAAAGCTCCGGCATGGAACAGCGTGCAAAAGCGCGTCCATCCTAGCTTTGTATGCGACGAGAGAGATTACACACTGGAAGACACTGTTCTCCATTTCAGCTCCTCGTCCCGCGACGTGGAGGGTACAGATGCAAAAAGGCGGCATCCGATGTTTTCTGGATATGTTCGCTGCGGACCGGATCACAACCAGCTCGATCACGAAGCAGAGGAGCGAAGGCGAGCCTCCGAGGCAGCAGAAGCAGAGGATGACGAGGCCTTTGTGGCTTCGCTTGCTCGAAGAAACAACCGCTCCCGCCGACGCCGTCACGATGAGGAAGAAGAAATGCGCATTAAGAAATGGATTGAGCAAACAAAGAAGCGCAATATACACCCAGCGACACGCGGGTACAGAACTCGCCTCGTTCCCCTTTACGCGAAGAACCTTGCGCAGAGACTGCATCCAAGTTGCTTCGGGTATGAGACTGGGGAATGCCAAGTGCTCCCAACGTACCGGGTCACTCGCGTGATCCATCCTGCTTGCGTGGGATACGAGCTAGTTGCCCAGGAGCCGCACATTTTCACAGGTGCGACGGCCAAGTTGCTAAATCCAATGTTTCATGGCCTATCTCTACGCAAGGGCCCCCGATACGAGCCACCCATAGCGGACAATGACACGATGACAAAGCGCCGATACTTTCTCGAAGGTCTCACGTCCAATCCTGTGAAAGAGTCTGTGCCTTTGTGCGTTGTGTGCTTTGGAGAAAATTCTGTAGGATGTCCTCGTTGCTGGACACCTGGTGCATGGGAAATCTCAGGCACAAAGCTTGATGATCTTGCGAGCGACATTACCAAAACCATTGCACAGAATCCTATTCTCAACCGAAACGGAGGACGAGCACGCCGAAAGATTGCGATGCAGAATACAAGTCCAGGAGCTCAAAATTCGAGTGATGCGGACACCAAGTGCGAGTCCAAGAAAGCAAAACGGTTCAAATTGAAGATGGCAGCGATGACAGCGCTCGTGGATACGACGCGCCTTCTTTCTGTTGCGGACATTCGCACATATCGCAGCACCAAATCAAATTTTGTCACCGTCTTCATCAAAAGTCTACCGACGGGTGAGGTGACGCGACTAACTGTTGATGCCACGAGCACCGTCCGAGACCTATACTTTTTGTATCGTTCGAATGCACGGCGGGATGTAGCGCTGTTGCCTCGGTTCTGGCTCGTGGTACCAATGCTGAGTGGTCTCATGTGCCTTGATGAGACCCGGCAAATTCACGATGAAATGAATTGCGCATTTGAGCCTGGGAAGCTCACACTCGAGGAGTATGGTCTCTTTAAAAAGAATGGGGAGGTCTGCTTGTTTCAAATCAAGGATCTTTATCATCCGCAGGCTGCTACAATTGTGCGCAAGTACATTGAAGCAAATGTAAATCTCGCGCGCAAGCTTGACATCGAGGAGATGGAGGAGGTCGAGCGACAAGAGAGCGAACTGCCTGGTAAGCGTCGCGTCCGAAGCAAATTTGAGGAAGACACCACCTCGAGCGTGTCCATCAAGACCCGTATCAACGCGATGCGCGTGGCAAACGGTCGCGACGAGGCAGTTGATGGGCCCGCAGGACAAAGTACGGCATCTTTGCTGCACGCAGAGATCATGAAGGAAATTCATTTCGAGCTGCTCTTCCGTCCCGACCAGCTTCCGCCTCCCGTGCCTGAGCAGCCTTACACGCCCCCGCGTTTCAATGTTGCCAATGATGCCTTGCAGCTGCCGCTCGTGCGCGAGATGCGCGATGTCATGATCCGGCAGAAGCGCGCCTGGAAGGAGCACATTGTTGAACGCGAGGAAGTCATCAAGAAGGCGCGGGACGCAAAGTTGGCACATGCTATTGAGGTTCGCAAAATGGCCAAGGCCTCTTCAGATGAGCGCGGAGGTCGGAGAAAGAGGACCAAGGTTAAAAAGATTCCCAAGAAGCCATTTTTGGGCCCCAGCGTGCCCCGATCGTCGCCCGGACCGCGTCAGGTTCCGCGCCTCCCAATTCTTTGTTCTCGCTCAATCGTATTGACGGATGATGCATGAGCACTCACTATGATTTTAAAACTCACGCTATGATCTCGTCGTCATTTCCCTCTTTTCCTAATTGACGCGCATGTCCCGACGCTGCATGCCGCTCGAGTCGGTCGCCGAGTCATGCCATGTTCTTTATTATGTATTGAATTGTTTTTCTTTCTTTTCCTACTCTGGCTCTCCTTCTCCACTCTTCCCATTGCAATGCCTCTTCTTCATCTCCATCTTTGTTTTCTTCCTCATCCTCTTCCTCTTCATCTTCATCATCTTCTTCATCATCTTCTTCATTTTCTTTGCAAAGAAAAAGCAGGCTCTTGGGCCCATGTAAATAATCGACATGCTGACAACAGAGCAGACTGACAGAGACTGACTGACAGACAGACGCTCAGTCCTCGAAATCGCTGCCCGCGCAGGGAGCACGGGGCCAAGACGGCCGGAGGCTTCGAGACACGCCGCTGTCGTGTGCAAGGCTTGCAGCCCATACGCAAGGCGTCGACAGCAGGCGTTTCGGGCGAAGCAGCTTCAGCGCCGCGGCTCGCATCGGGCCCAGCCAGATTCGCCAGAAAAGTAAAAGCCTGCAACCGCCAGCAGCTGCGACGCGGCCCACCAGGACGGGGTCTCGCAGGGGCGAGAGGAGCACCGGCAGCAGAGGAACAGAGACGAAGAGGAGGCGCAAGGCTCGGGGCTAGAGCGTGCAAAATCAACAATGGGCATCTCCGTTGCCGAGGTGCCCATCGCGCCGGCAAACGGCCTGCGAGGGGAAGAACGTTGGAGCGCCGCGTCGGAAGCGACGCTGCGCGTCCTTGTGGAAAAGTATCTCGCGCAATACCTCTACGAGAATGCTCTCTTCCTCGCAGAACGTCTTCACGCGCAAAACGCAAGCGCAGAGAATCTTCATCTTCTAGCAACGTGCTACCTTCATGCCAGCATGCCGCAACGCGCATACGGGGCACTAACGCGAGGCATGGACGTGGCTGAGGCTGTTGACTGCGACGACGTCATGGTCATGCAGAATCGATATCTTTTGGCCAAATCTTGCATGGCTCTCGGCCACCTCCGTGAGGCTGAGGCGGCGCTCATCAAGGGCACGGTCTTGGCCACGCACGGACCACAGCGCTCGCAAGACGAAGTCCTTCGGGGCAATGTACGTGTTCCCAACGATGCAGCTGGGCTCTATCTGCTTGGTATCATTTGTGAGCGTGATAATCGCAGGGATCACGCAACTGCGTATTTCGCGCTAGCATTACGCCTCGACCCTTTTCTCTGGGACGCCTTTGAGCACCTCTGCAAACTCGGGGTTGATGCCGCACCAGAAAGCTTTTTTGGCCGCTGCCCTCTACAAATCAGTGAAGACGGTCGCGTCCTGACCTGGGAGACCAATCCTGCTGCCTTGGGCGAAGACAATGAAGACGAGGATGACGCTGATCAAGACGAAGATTTGAATGCCTCGATGGATCTCCTGGACGAGGATGGTGTCCAAGGAAATGAAAATGCAGCGCCGCGACCTTCACGACGAGGGTTCCGCACATTGCACTCCAGAAATGAGCGCGAACCAGACTCCTTTGACGAGGCTCCTGTGCCTGTTCCTCTTGCGTGGGGCAAGCGTGGCGGGACTGCCGGCCATGCGACTTCGCAGCAGCAGGCGTTTTGGCCTGGATTTGCACATGTGTCGACGCTACGACTGCTGACTGGGAGCAATGCAGGTAGCGCAGGCCATGCCGCGCCAGGGACAAGGACGAGGTCGCGCTCCCGCTCACGTCATGGGGCGCCGGGTACTGGCACGGGCGCTGGCTCGCGTGCTGGGCCAGGGCTGGCTTCGGGTGGCTACAAAGCAAGCAATTTGCTCGTGAGTACAGGCTTTAGCTTGCACAGATCGTCCAAGTTCCCCTGGCATCCGTCGCCAACTTTGGCGGAGGGCCAGGAGCTTGCCGTGAGCCGTGCAAGAGACCTTCAGAGTTTGCAAATTTGCAAAGATAACGAAGTTCTGGCCGGTGAGCTTCAAGAGGGCGCTAGCGTTGACGATCTTGGCCCGAGTGGGGATGCGCAACACCAACGTCAAGACTATCAGCACCAGCATCAGCACCAGCATCAGCACCAAGCAGCCCCCCCTTCTCCACCTCAGCAGCATCGGCCCGTGACGCGGCGCAGCTCCCGGCGCACGGGAAGCTCGGCGGGATCAGGTGTCGGCGCAAGGGCTCGGAGCGCCAATATGAACGCGATGGACGCAGAGAATCAACAAGGAAGTCATTCAAACTCGAACGTGCAAAACGAAAATGTCATGGACGTAGTTGCAGAGAAACCAGCCGAACACCGGCAACAAAGCAGCATGGGCGACGGAGGCGATGACGTCGACGCAGAGGTAGACAATCCTGCGCAGTCGGCGATTTCTGTGGACGCCTTGGTGGGTTCACTTTTCGTACTCGACCTCTTGCGCGTTCTAGGCGAAGGGTATCAGCTTGTGAGTCAATACAAGTGCGATGATGCCCTTGCAGCATTCGCCAAGCTCCCGGCAGCGCAACAGGCAACCGGGTGGGTCGCCCACCAGCAGGGACGCGCATGCTTTGAGATGGCCGACTACCGACGCGCCAAGTATTTCTTCGAAAACATGCGGAGCTACGCCCCGGATCGGACGGCGGGTCTTGAAATCTACAGCACAAACCTTTGGCATCTCAAGGAAGAAGTCGAACTTTGCTATCTCGCGCAGCAGGCCATTGAAATCGACCGGCGTTCGCCCGAGGTTTGGTGCGTCTTGGGTAACTGTTTCTCCCTTCAAAAGGAGCACGACTTGGCCATCAAGTTTTTCAGGCGGGCACTCATGCTCGATCCGACGTTTACCTATGCTTCGACGCTTTCTGGCCACGAGTACGTGTCGAACGAAGACTTTGAGAAGGCAACCTCGTGCTACCGCGCGGCAATTTCCAACGATGCTCGTCACTACCCGGCCTGGTACGGCCTGGGCACGATTTACTATCGCCAAGAAAAGTATGCGGTGGCTGAATTTCACTTTCGTCGCGCTGTGGCCATCAACCCACGGTCCTCCGTTTTGTATTGCTACCTGGGTATGGTCTTGCACGCGAGCGATCGATGTGAAGAAGCGCTGGAGATCTTGCATCGCGCGAGTATGCTGGAGCCGGGCAATCCGCAGGCACGTTTTCAGCGCGCCTTGGTTCTGCGTACGATGGAGTGCTTTGATGCAGCGCTCGAAGAGCTCGAAGCGGTGCGCGACTCGGCCCCGCACGAGTCGAGTGTGCATTTTCTAATGGGAAAACTGTGCAAACAGCTTGATCGTCGTGATGAGGCCATGGTTCATTTTACCACTGCGCTTGATCTCGATCCCAAGGACGCAAATCTCATCAAGTTGGCCATCGACAAGCTTGACTCTGACGATCTCGATGAGGCCGAGGAGTTGTAAAAGGACGCTGCGCAGCCTGCGCTCTCTTTTCTCCTTTTTTCCTTATCTTGCGTCGTTCAGCCGTCTGTAAGAAAACGAATTTTTCATCTTGCGCAGGCGACCTTGCACGCCAACCTCATCTTCGACTAGTCTAGGCCTATCACTACAACAACCATCACCGTCACAATCTTGATATTTTTGCCGGTTCGCTTCGTGTCCTACCTCTGCTTCCGGCTCATGTACCTTGTCAACTCGACCGTGAGCTGGGAGATGCGCCTCGACCAGAGCCGACGCGAGACGCAAGAGACCCGCGACACGACGCGGCGCGAGCGCGAGGTCGCTCACGCCTCCCGCGAGCAATGGGTCTCGCCCTCGCCGCTCGTTTGAGAGGGCGCGACTTTCAGACGCCGGTTCCGTACGGTTCCGTACGGCTGGTTCTGTAGTAGTACGGGCCGGTTCCGTGAACGAGGATAATCTTGAATTTGGGAAGGGGGCTCGGGCCGTCTAACCTTTCG